>JAODAL010002849.1:0-185984 GCA_025379985.1 Phyllomedusa bahiana
AACTGAAAAAGCTTTTTGGAATTTCCGCCCTACTGAGAAAAACTTAACACAAAGGCCCGGGCCCGGAGGTTTTGGGACCCTAGAAACGCCCCTCCCTGGTGATAGGAGGGCAGTTCGTTTTCCCAAATCAGCTCAGAAGTGTTCGCTCAGGGCCAATAGGGGGAGTCCGGGGGGCCCGCACCAATCACTGCTGGGGCGGTGTTTGGACGATCTTTTAAAAACCGCTCAGGTGCTTCATTTTTCCCTTTTGTAAAGGTTTTTTCTTGCGCCTTCCTGTTTCCCCGTTTGCTTTTTACCTTTTTCCCCCTTGACTTCGGCTTGCTTCCTACCTCGATCTCACCCCGATTCGTACCGCCTTACCTCCTGGTTTTGACCCTTGGCTTGGCTTACTTTTATTCTCTTGATTTTCCGTTTTGTGGCTTTTGGCGTCCCCTTTTACTGATCGATCCGGATGTTTACTTCGCTTTTCCCTGACAGCCCTGCACGTAGGAAGTAGGGACTGTCGCCATTTGTGGTCGCCTTTTTGGGCAACGTAAAGTAGGCGGGGGACAGTGGGCTGGGTGGCAGTCAGGGCCCACTTCCCCTCCCCCCCTTTTGACGTGACGTGTTATGAACAAAAAATTTAAAAGGGGGGGTTGTGGGACTTTCAATGCCCATTTTATCTGTCGAGGCATTATGAAAAATAGAAAAAGACTATATTTTCCCCCCGGATCGACTATTTTTCAACTTATATGGTCAAAGTAAAGTGGTTTTGGTGGAGGATTTTGTTTTGTTGTTTTTAAAAAGTAATGGGGATAATCTACAATTCACACATGGGCTACACATGAACAATCTAAGGGGCACTTTGAAAGGGGAAAAAAGGAGGGAAAATCAAAATCCAACATTAAGAAAATCCACAGCCCAAAAATGGGAACTTACGAGCCGATCGTACCCTTCACATTCTAAATAACATTCTGACAGGGGGAATTTTAAGAAATCTGGGGGATAGCAGAATTTTCTTACAGAGGAAAAGTTTGTGAACCTCAGGATAGGGCAATTCACAAAAATTTTTAATGGGCAAAAAACAAGGTGGCGCTGAGAGTAGGGGTTTTGAAAAACTTGAAAAAAAAAGGGGGGGGTGTACAAGCAGAAACGCACTTTTTTTGCCTTTTCTGGAGGTTAAGCAACAGCAAGAAAAATTTTGGGGAAATAAAATCACAAATTACCCTTATTTTTGACAAAAATAAAATTAAGAAAATTCTTACTAAGGGAAATTTAGGTGTGCCCCTCGCAGACCTCCATCTATAGGTTTCCTTGTTTCACCCATTTTACTACACCACTGAAGCGGGGCAGGACCTGGCTTAGTGTTTAAGGGTTTTTTCAACTGCGGCTTCGTTCCCACTGCTTGTAACCATTTTCAAAAACCCCCAACAAGTTTTTTCCTTTAGAAATAGCAAGTTATTTCAGTCCGAAAATTTTAAATTGCAACCCCAAGTTCTTTGTGCATTGTTAGTTCAAAGAATGCCGGCAAAAATGTCGATGTACGGGGGCCCACTGAAAATGCACATGCGGCGACACTTATCTGATGCCCTCAGGCCGGTTACATTTAAATCATCAGCCATTTCGAGGCATTTTGCTACTAAACTTGTCATATCCAGCCTTTCTGTTATAGGCATAAAAAAAGTTTCCAGTCCACCAAGGGAAGGGGATCTTCAAATCAAATAGTTTTCTCAGGAAGCCTGGTGGATGTTTAGTTTAGGATCGTACTCCCAAAGAGTTAAATCCGAAAAAATATACAACCAAATTAGCTGGTAGAACTTTTAGCTGCAGGAAAAAAAATACCCTTTAAGCATTCATGGTTTTTATTTTATCAGGTTTTGTATCTCAATGTGGCTAACTGAGGATTAATTGGTGAGCATCACCTTTGACCCGGTTGGGGTGCTATTTAAAAGCCCTCGGGGTTGTTTTCAATAAGGATATCATGTTTAAGGGTTTTTCAAACTGAAACCGAAACCCTTTTCCCCTTCAGGAAATTTTTCTATCCGAATTTTTGCCAAATGTCCCCTTTATTTTTAAAAAAAAATTAGAAAATAAAATTTTTTTTTTACAGTGGGGGGCCAAAAGAAATTGGCACCCCTGAAATTTTCCTGTCAGAAAAAACCCTCAGTTTATTCCTAAAAATTGATTGCAATCAAAAATTTCCTTTTGGTATCTTTAAATCTTCATTTAAAAATTTGTTTTCAAGGGAAAAAACCACAAAAAAATTGTCAAAAAGGGCCAAAATTGGATATAATTCCACACCAAAACAAAAAAAAGGGGGGGGACAAAAGTTTTGCACTTTTTAGAAAAATCATGTGATGCTTTCTAATTTGTGAAATTTTAACAGCACCTTTTAATTTTAAACCTTTTGGGGGGCCCCTAACAGGTGTTGGGCAATAATTAAATCAAAACTTGCACCATTTGAAAAGGGGATTAAAGTTAAATCAACCTCTGTGTCCTTGTTTGGACCACAATTGAGAAATTGGAAAAAAAGAAAAAAGACCAAAAAAACTGTCGGGGAAATTTGAAATTTCCAAATTGTGAGAAGCCGGGAGAAATTTCAAAGGCTAAAAGTCCATCTCCAAAGACCTAAATTTTCCCTGGTTTACCTGCGCAGTGTCATCAAGAAGTTTTAAACCCCTTTGGCACGGGTGGAAAAACCTCCCTAGATGGGAAAGGGAAAAAGGGAAAAAATTGAGGGAGAGTTTTTAAAACGCAAGTTTGGTGGGGATGGTGGATAAAAAACCCTCGCCCAAAACACCCCAAACTTTTTCAACCGCCCTGCAGTCGGGGGGTAAAATCATGTCAAAACGTACTACCGGGTCGGCGTTGAAATAAAAAGGGGACTCTATTTAGGGAAACCCCAGGAAGCCCCAAATTTCAAACCCCGAAAAAAAAAAAAGCCAGGCTGTAGTTTGCCCAAAATTACCTGAAAAACCCCTAAAACTTTTTGGAAGAATGTTCTCTGGTCGAGGGAACAAAAGTAGATTTTTTGGGGAAAAAGGGCTTTCAAAAAAAGAGATTACGGGGAAAAAAAAAAGAGGCTTTCAAAGAAAAAGAAAAAGGTCCCTACAGTCAAACATGGGGGGTTCCCTGATTTTTTTGGGGGTTGCATTTGCTGCCTCTCACTGGACGCTTGACCGTGTGAAATGGCAAAAATAAAATTCCGAAGACTCCCAACAAATTTTGCGGGATAATTTGGCAATTGACATTTGTCCCTCGGGCAAAGGTTCCCAGAACCCATCCTCCGGGGAATTTTTGTCCCCCTTCCAAAAAACCCCAGCATCCATGGACCCACACTCCAGGGATTTTTTTTTTTATCGATCTTCCCACCTCGGAGGGAAAAGACTTTAAATTTTGGGTGGTGGTGGTTTCGCTTTGTAAAATTGTTCATTTGGTTCCACCCCAGGGGGTTCCGTCTTTCCAAAAAGCTCCCGAAAGGGTTTGTAAAACAATTGTGAAACGGGCATGGGTTTTCCCGTGAAAAAACTTTTTCTGACAGAGGGGTCCAATTTGTTTCTCGCTTCGGGAAGATCCCTCTGTAAAGGGTCTGGGTATTTCCCTTTCCTTCCCTCCCCGGGCCCTTTTACCTTTAGACCCAATGGGCAATTGGAGAGGGGGAACCAAACGGTTACCCCAAAAGCTTTTTTTTTTGTTTCGGGTTAGCAAGCGGGTTGGGGGAAATACTTACCGTTAGTGGAATTTGCGATTAACAATCAGGATAACAGTTCGTCGGGTGTTTCGCCGTTCTTCTCTAATTACGGTTTTCATCCTAGACATGCATCTTTTTCCAATGCTACTTCTGACCATAGTGGGGTGGATGTTATTGATAAAGATCTGTGCACAGTCTGGGCCCAAGTTCAGAAGAACTTGCTCAACGCCCAGAGCATCCAAAAAAGGAAGGTTGACAGGAAGCGTCTATGCTCCAGGGGTTTTTCTGTGGGGGATAAGGTTTGGTTGTCCACCCGTAATCTCCGCCTTAAGGTGCCTTCCGGTAAATTTAGCCCACGTTTTGTGGGTCCGTAATGTGGTGCAAAAAGTAGTTAACCCGGTGGCATACCGTCTGAAGTTACTGCCTTGTCTCCGGGTACATAATGTCTTTCATCAGTCATTATTAAAGAGGTACATACCGGCTATGACTTCGCCTTCCAAGCCCCCTCCTCCTGTAAACGTTGAGGGTGAAATGGAATACGAGGTCGCTCATATCTTGACTCCCGTAGAGTGCAGAGATCCCTGCAATTCCTGGTCCACTGGAAGGGTTATGGTTCGGAGGAGAGGTCGTGGGTTCCGGCCAGATTCGTTCATGCCAAATCTCTGATCAGGAAATTCCATGACTCCCACCCGGACAAACCCGGATCAGGGAAGGGTCCAGTGGCCCCTCCTAAAAGGGGGGGTACTGTCACGGCACACGTTGTTGCCGTGGAGGAGCAAGGTGCTACAGGGGTTAATCCCTCCAGTCGGGTGACACGTCCAGGGAGAAGCCTGGCTGCAGGGGCGTCGCTAGGCAGTAATGTTCGGGGCACAAGCCCCGAATAGCCCTGCCTGTGCCCCGAACCTCAGATCGTCGGCAGCTGCTGTGTGCCTGCAGAGCTGACAATCTGTTTAGCTGTATGTGTCTCCCCTGGACGTACATGCAGCTCAGGGTTGTACATAAGAGCCTGCAGGGAGGCAGGGAGACTGCCCGGGTGTCGGGCGCTTAGGAAGGGGAGGGGGCCGGCTGCTAACTCACTGAAGTTCCTGACTCTGTGCCCTGCAGCCATGTCCAGCACAAGAGTCAGGAAGTTCAGCCTCATACAGCGAGTGAGAGGCTCCGCCCCTGCCGTGCTCGGCTCCGCCCCCTGTCTGGAGTCAACAGAAGCTTCCACAGGTGCCCGTATCATGAGGCCTCAAGTGAGTGAGTAGCCTCACTGTAGAGACCAATGCTAGATAGTATAATTGTGAAAAAATATGAATGTGAACTGAATGGATATATGTCTGTGCATGTATACATGTGTGTGTATGTGTATACATGTGTGTGTATATGTATGCATGTGTGTGTATGTCTATACATGTGTGTGTATGTCTATACATGTGTGTGTATGTGTTTGTGTCTATACATGTATGTGTATGCATGTGTGTGTATGTCTATTCATGTGTGTATGTGTATACATATGTGTATGTGTCTATATGTGTGGGTATGTCTATACATGTGTGTGTATGTGTTTACATATGTCTATGTGTCTATACATGTATAGACATACACATACATGTATAGACACATACACATACACACACATGTATAGACATACCCACACATGTATAGACACATACACATATGTATACACATACACACACATGTATAGACATACACACACACATGCATACACATACATGTGTGTGTATGTGTATACATATGTGTATGTGTCTATACATGTGTGGGTATGTCTATGCATGTGTGTGTACTGTATGTGTATGCATGTGTGTGTATGTCTATACATGTGTGTGTATGTGTATACATATGTGTATGTGTCTATACGTGTGTGGGTATATCTATGCCTGTGTGTGTACTGTATGTGTATGCATGTGTGTGTATGTCTATGCATGTGTGTGTCTGTCTATACATGTGTGTGTATGTGTATACATATGTGTATGTGTCTATGCATGTGTGTGTACTGTATGTGTATACATGTGTGTGTATGTCTATACATGTGTGGGTATGTCTATGCATGTGTGTACTGTATGTGTATACATGTGTGTGTATGTCTATGCATGTGTGTGTGTATGTGCGTGTGTGTGTATATGTATGTATGCAAATGTGTATGTACTGTATGTACACAAATATCACAATATCACCTCATTCACGTGACTAAAACATAATCCTGCCTGTTTGTCCCTTATACATGTAAACCACAACCTGAAGATGAATTATATTTGAATAGAATTTTTATACCTGTCATTTGTCAGGGTTTCCTATGTTTTTAGCTGCTGCAGCCAGGCTAAGGCTAGGTTACACGGCGTAACTGCAGGGTACATTTTGCGGTGTATTTGCACATCAATACACCCAACATGCGCCCCACAATTATGGTAATCCATAGCTCTCATAGAGAACTATGAGTTACGTCTGTTTCCTCCCATACAATACGATCGTATCGTACGCCTGGGGAGAGAAGGGACAGGTCACTTCTTCGTGGCGCTTACGCGCCGCTGATGATTGTAGTGAATGGAGCCGGCCCCCCTGAACAGCGCGCACTTCCAAAATGCACAGCATACTAAGGCGTGTAGAGTACATGCGGCAATACACCATGTGAACATGGCCGAAGGGGATGTTCACACAGCGTACCTGTGCGCCACCGCTATCGGCCCCTCCCATCCCCTTTCACTTTCTCCCCATGAAAAAGTGGCTGTCACTTATTTTTAAAGGGCGGGTTCTGTGTTCCAGGGAAAACAACCCGTAACCAGAGCCCTCACCGCTATGATTTTACCGTATTTGTGGGGCGCACTTTGGACACATTACAGCAGTTATGCCCCAAAAATACACTGTGTATGTTCACACCACGTAATGTCGGTCTGTAGTTCGGCGTGTAATTGCGCTTCAATACGCCCGACATACGGGCCGACATTATGGTAATTCATTGCACTCACTGAGAGCTAGGATTACCCGTTCAGGGGAGAATAAATATCAGAGGGACGCGCTGGCTACAGTTTTTTCTCTGTAAAAATACATGCTGCAGTTCACAATGTGGCGTGAAAAATGCTGTGTGAACTCCGCCCTACTGAGCAAAACTTAACACAAAGGGCCCGGGCCCCGGATGTTTTGGGACCCTAGCAACGCCCCTGCCTGGCTGATAGGATTGACAGCTCGGTTTCAAATCAGCTCAGAAGGTGTGTCGCTCAGGCCAATAGAGGAGTCCGGAGGCCGCACCAATCAGCTGCTGGGGCGGTGTCTGGACGGATCATTTAAACCAGCTCAGTGTGCTTCATATTTGCCTGTGAAAGGTTCTTCTTGCGCGTCTCCTGTTTCCCCGTTTGCTTGTTTACCTTGTTACCTTGACTTCGGCTTGCTTCCTGACCTCGATCTCATCCTCTGATTCTGTACCGCCTTACCTCCTGGTTTTGACCCTTGGCTTGGCTTACGTTATTCTCTTGATTTTCCGATTTGTGGCTTTGGCGTACCCTTACTGTTATCGATCCGGACTGCTGACTTCGCGTTTCCCTGACAGCCCTGCACGTAGGAGAGTAGGGACTGTCGTCCATTTGGGGTCTGCCATTTAGGGCAGCACGTCAAGTAGGCAGGGACAGTGGGCTGGGTGGCAGTCAGGGCCCACTGTACCTCCTCTGACGTGACAGTGTTATGAACAAAATTAAAGGGGTGTTGTGGGACGTAACAATGCTCATTTATCTGTCGAGGCATTATGAAAAATAGAAGATAAGACTCATATTTACCCCCCGGATCGACTATTTGCAACTTATATGGTCTAGTGAAAGGATTTTGGTGGAGGATTTAGTTTCGTATGTTAAATAGTAATGGTATGAATCTACAATTCACACATGGCTACAACATGGAGACAATCTAGATGTCACTTTGAAGGGAAAACTAGGTGAGAAAATCAAAATCCAACATTATAGAAAATCCACAGCCCAAAATTGGAACTTACGAGCCGATTCCTGTCACTCTTCACATATACTAAATAACATTCTGACAGGGGAATTGTAAGAAATAACTCGGGTATAGCAGAATTTTCTGTACAAGAGGAATGTTGTGAACGTCTCAGGGATAGAGGCAATTCACAGAAAATTTTATATTGGGCAAAAAACAAGGTGGCTAGCATAGAGAGTAGGGAGATTTTGAAAAAACATGATAAAAAAGGGGTACAAGCAGGAATACAGACACTATTGCCTTTTCTGTGAGGTTCAGCAGACAGTACAAGCAAATAGTAGAGATAATAAAATCACAATTACCCTTATTTTTGACAAAAATAAAATTAAGAAAATTCTTACTAAGGAAATTAGGCATGTGTCTCGCAGACCTCCATCTATAGGTTTCCTTGTTTCACCCAGTTTACTATCACCACGTGAAGACAGGGGCAGGACCTGGCTTAGTGCTAAGGGTTTTTTCAACTGCGGACGTTCTGTCTGCACTGCTTGTAACCATGTTCAAAAAAACCAACAAGTTGTTTCCTTTAGTAATAGCAAGTTATTTCAGATCCAGACAAATATTAATTGCAACTCCAAGTTCATTGTGCACTTGGTTAGTTGCAAAGAATGCCGGCAACAATATGTCGGATGTACGTCGGGGCCACTGAAAATGCACATGCGGCGACACTTATCTGATGCCCTCAGGCCCCGGGTTTCATTTTTTAAACATCAGCCATTTGAGGGATTTTGCTCTAAATTTCATTCCAGCCTTTCTGTTATAGGCATAGAAAAAGTTTCCATTCCACCAAGGGAAGGGGATCTTCAAATCAAATAGTTTTCTCAGGAAGCCTGGTGGATGTTTAGTTTAGGATCGTACTCCCAAAGAGTTAAATCCGAAATAGATATATCGTACCAATATTAGCTGGGTAGAACATTATGTCTGCAGGATATAAAATACCCTTTAAGCATTCATGGTTTTTATTTTATCAGGTTTTGTATCTCAATGTGGCTAACTGAGGATTAATTGGTGAGCATCACCTTTGACCCGGTTGGGGTGCTATTTAAGCCTCTCTGGTGCTTCTATAAGGTATATCATGATTAAGGGTCTTCAGAACTGAAACGCGTAGACTCTTCCTTCAGGTATTGTTCTATCCGAACTTTTGCCAAATGCTACCATGATTTTAACATGAGAAAATAAAATTTTATTTTACAGTGGTGGCCAAAAGTATTGGCACCCCTGCAATTCTGTCAGATAATACTCAGTTTATTCCTGAAATTGATTGCAATCACAAATTCTTTGGTATCATTATCTTCATAATTTTCTTCAATGAAGAACCTACAAAAAGAATTGTCATAAAGCCAATTGGATATAATTCCAAACAAGCATAAAAAAGGAGGGGGTGGACAAAAGGTATTGGCACTGTTTAAAAAAATCAATTGATGCTTCTCTAATTTTGTGTAATTAACCGCACCTGTAAGTAACTTACCTGTGTGCACCTAACATGTGTTGCAATAGATTAAATCACAACCTTTGCAGCCCAGTTGGACATGGATTAAAGATGACTCAACCTCTGTGTCACTTGTGTGAACCACATTGAGCATGGTAGAAAAGAAAGATACCCAAAGAAACTGTCTGAGACTTGAGAATCCAAATTGTGAGTGAAGCCTGATCATCAAAAGGCTACAAGTCCATCTGCCAAAGACCTAAATGTACCTGTTTCTATACCGATACGCTAGTGTCCATCAAGAAGTGTAAAGCCCATGGCACTGTGGCGAACCTCCTAGATGTGGACGGAAAAGAAAAATTGACGAGAGATTTCAACGCAAGATTGTGCGGATGGACTGGTATAAAGAACCTCGACTAACATCCAAACAAGTTTCAAGCTGCCCTGCAGTCTGAGGGAACATCAGTGTCAACACGTACTATCCGTCCGGCGTCTGAATGAAAAGGGACTCTATGTAGGGATACCCAGAAGACCCCCACTCTCTACCCCGAACATAAAAAAGCCAGGCTTGTAGTTTGCCCAAACTTACCTGAGAAAGCCTAAAATCGTTTTGCGGAAGAATTTTCTCTGGTCAGAGTGAGACAAAAGTAGAGCTTTTTTTGAGGGAAAGGCATCAAACATATATATTACCAGGGAAAAAAAAAGAGGCAATTCAAAGAAAAGAACAGGGTCCCTACAGTCAAACATGGCGGAGGTTTTCACCTGATATTTTGGGGTTGTCTTATGCAGCCCTCTCACTGGAACTGCTTGACCGTGTGCATGGCATTATGAAGTCTGAAGACTAAAATACCAACAAATTTTGCAAGGATAATATAGGGCCCAGTGTGAGAAAGCGGGTCCACCCTCTAGGTCACGGTTCTTCCAGAAGGACAATGACCCAAAACGACACTTCAAAAAGCATAGAAATGTTTGAGAGAAATCACTGGAGACTTCTAAAGTGGCCAGCAATGAGTCAGACCTGAATCCCATAGAACACCTGTGGAAGAGATCTCAAAAGGCAGTTTTGGAGATGGGCCCCCTTCAAATCTCAGGGACCCGAGCAGTTTGGCCAAAGAAAATTATCTAAAATTCAGTTACAGAGCATTGTAAGAAACTCATTGATGGTTACCGGAATCGTTTGTTCACAGATATGTTTGGCGCTAAAGATGTGCTACCAAGTATTAGCTGCGGATAGCCAATACTTTTGTCCAGCACATTTTTTTAAGATATTTGGGGTGAAATGATTCAATGATTTGTTTTTGTCTCTTTCCTGTTTTGTGTTTTTTTTCATGCAAGCAAAATAAATTAAATATATCAACACAAAGAATTTGTGATTGCAATCATTTTCAGGAAGAATCTGAAGTATTCATCTACAGAAATTAGCAGGGGTGCCAATAACTTTTGGCCACCACCTTTATATCAGAATGAAACTTGTGTCTTGCCCTTGCCCCATCTCTTCTCAACTAGGAACTGGGTATTATTTTCTCTCATCCCTCCCCAGCTGCTCACGTTCTGTACATCCCGAATGAAAGCAGTGAACATCCATCGTTCCTGTGACAGGTCCAGACAATCAACAAGTCCGGGCCACACTCACCACCTCACATGAACCTGCAGAGCAGTATGAGCTGCACCTGTCACGTGAATGAAGACCGTTCAGAACTACAGCCAGGATGAGCGGTGCAGCAGCCGGTAGTGAACGGGACCATCCGGAAGGTAAGTATGAGTCTTATCTTCTATTTTTAATCATGGCCCAACAGACCAACGAGAATTATTACGTCCGGAACACCCCTTTAAGTACCAGAGCTGAATATGTAAATTGTCAATATCATCTGTAGTCACTTTTTATTTGGACTGCAGGTAGTCCCAAGAAGTTTCTTAGTTTGTTAATTACCACTTTGCTCATACAAAGCAGTGAAAAAACAAATTAAAAGTTATATTCCCTGCTTGGATTACAGGCTGTGACTTTATTACATTAAGAAATTGATTTATTATGATGTTTTGCTGATATTTTGTGAATACTCTGTAATGATGATGTGTGGGTGTTGTATTGACGTCTGTGGTTTTGTAAAGTACCAGGCTGTGTGAGGTCTCAGCAACACCATGTTCGGCTATGGTAGCTGACAGCAGGAATGATAGTTTTCTACCTGCCAGTTTACAGTAGGGGGTGCCATCATTAGCTTAAGGCTGAGGGGTGCACTCTGGCACAACTCTGGTAGGAGGGGGTAGATAGATAGTCGAGTGTAAGTAATAATATATACGTGTGTATGTCCATTTATTTTCCAACATTTTATAAAAGACAAAAGTTTAAAAACATACTTGTGTTTGTTCGGTATGTCCGTGGTTAGTATAAGTCAGCGCCTGGGCATTATCCACCTACCTATCTGCGGCCTATTTATCTACCAAACTGGGGCATTCCTACCTGGAGCCTACCAATCTTCCTAACTGGGGCCTACCTACTTACCTACCCTGGGATTACCAACCTACCTACCTAGAGTATACAAACTTATCTAACAGAAGACTACCTACCTAAATAGAGCCTATCTACATACCCTGGGCCTTGTCCATTTACCTATCTACCTTAGGCCTTACCTACCTATATACCCGGGCCCTGCCTACCTATCTTTCATGAAGCTCCTACCTACCTACCTGAGACACTATCTGACTACCTACTAGCCTACCTAGATACCTGGGAGCCCTGTCTGACTATCGACCCTCTGACCTGGGGCTTTGTCTACCTACGTAGGGCCTTGCCGCCTGCTTACCTACCTGGAACCTTGCCCTCCTACACTACCTACCATACCTTACCTAATGTTGGCCCTACCTACCCACCATGGTCTTACCACCCAATGGGTGACCTATTAACCTAGATATCGAGTGGGGGGCTATGTATCTAATATCATCGGTTTAATTAAGGTTACCTATCTAAATTGGGAGTCTATCAATCTAAAGGGCCATATTTAGTATTATTAATGCCCTAGGCACCTTAGAAAGCTGTTAACCATACATGTCTTCCAGTTGGACTACGTCAAGTCAGTGTTGAATCCATTCCTTAAATAAATCATTGGATGCATAAATAAAGTGTTTTGTGTTTCGATGTATTTTTTACTATGTTTTCCAGTGTTAGTAAAAGAGGTGTCTGACATACATCTCTCTATTACTAGTGCTGGGGCTTGTTGTCAGCCAGCAGTGTTTTATTTGTTTTTTTCTCAAGGCTTGCAGCAAGCCCTATTGCTAATAATACAGAGGTGTCTATCAGACACCTTAATTACTAACACTGGAATAGAATGGTAAAAGAAACACACTGACACAGCACAGACAGCATCCCTCGTTGACCATTTTATTAAAAAAATGGGTTCAACGCTGGTCCGACATAGCCCAATAAATCCATCAAAGCCCAAAGCAGCTGATCTTATGGATTGCAAGGAAATAAGTTTGGACTGCACAATACGATTTTGAGGGGTACAGGCCATAGCTGCAGCACAATTTCTATCAGGTACCTTTAAGCTATGGCTTGTACCTGCTCTCTCACCCATGAGAAGTTAGTACAGAGGTGGGAGACATTGAGGCAGGTGCTGGAAAAGTAAGGATTCTAAAATATTTGTCTGCAAGTTCTGCAGGGACAAGTGGTTGCCGGGAGAAGTCAGCATGGCAGTCTGGTCAAGACAGAGAAGACGAGGGAAAGTAAATGACTCATCAGAGAAGACGTCTCCTCTGCGTCACCAGATATAATGGCACTGTAATCACTGATATTTCTGCAGAGCCTGTGTACACTGGTCTCTACCACCATATGATCACTGCATGGTGATAATATACAGTCTGTAGTGCCTGTGTACAACTGATATCTACCACTACATGGTCATTGTATGGCAGTAATAGTGGTCTTTATACTGTATATTGAACTTTATTCAGTAATAGTATAGAGGTATTATTCAGTCACTATGTGGTGGTAATATGTGGTCATGTTCTGGCAGTATAATAGAGTACTTACGTAGTAGCATTTTTGGTAATGTTAGTCTTGGTATAGTGGGATTTTGTTTGGTAGCAGTATGATGGTGATTAGAGATGGGCGAATTGATTCTAACGAAGTGGAATCCGTTTAGAATTTCAGGAAAACTTCGATTCTGAACGAAGTCGAAGTTTTGGGTGATTCGTGGCAACGAAGCGTGTTTTTAATTGATAAAATTGCTGCAAGCACATGGCGTTACATGGGGCAAAGAAGTCTGGGAGGAAGAAAGGTGTAGCCTGCATGATATGTGCAGAGATGAAGCCAATCAGAGACCGGTGAGATTCTGTGACGTCACCGCACTATATAAGTCCGGGCACGACGCTGGCAGCTCACACTGCTCTCACTATGCTGTGTAGGGAAGCTGCTGCAGCTGCTGCTCATGATATCTCATACTAAAGAACTAACTTTTATACAGCGATTTTTGGGGGGTGTCACAGCTTGTCTCAGAGACTGCTTCTCTTACGTTCTAATTCTGATTTTGTGGGGTATTGGAATTGAAGTCCAGTGTGCGTCCAATTCAGCTGCATATACATTTTAATGCTATCTGCTCAGTTCTTGAGCACACTGAATATCCAAGAGGGATCTAAGCCAGTTCCTGTTGTTTTCAGTTAAAGAAACAGCGTTTTTACAATCCAAATACCACTTAATTGTTGGCAGCACATTTCTTTTGCGCAATTTACATCCAAGTATTTACTAAGTATTTTTCTGCAGTTGTATTCAGTAAAAGAAATGTTGTTTTTCACCGCCAAAGAAGACATTTTGGCTATAGCATAATTCATATCCGAAAGTTAATTAAGTCTGTTTGTGCTTTTATATTCAGTAAAATACACAGAGTTTTTAAACGGCACATGCAAGTAAATTTTCCTGGCCATTTGTGGAGCGCAATTTATATCCAAGGGTTACCCAAGCTTGTTAGTGAGTTCATTTGGAGTCAAATACAGGGTGTGTATTTATCATATACAGATATCTTCATTAAACAGAGTCTGTACATTTTAGAACAAACAGTATGCCAGACAGAGAGGTGTCAGGCTCTTTACATGCGAGTGGCAGTGGCACAAACATTCCTGGAGCAGGCACAGGTCGCAGCACAGCAAGGGGACATCGCAGCAGGGGTCACTCGGTGATGCCAGAACTGCCGGTGTCATCTAGCGGTCGTGTGTTGTTCAGCAGCCCAATGGTTCTTGATTGGTTGACTAGGTCATCCACTTCCTCCCAGATGACATCTAACAACCCCAGCAAAGAGTTGGTGGGAACGTCAGACACAACCCTTAGTTGGCATGGCCCGGTAGCGGGTCAGCGACCCTCACCTGTCCTCAACCCGCCTCTGTCCCATCCGGTTCCATCAGCCACAGACCTACTATGTGGTCTGGGCTCAGCACCACTATACAGCGAGGATGAACAATTTGAGGAGGGCAGTCAGCAGCTACTTGGCAGTGAAGAAATGGGGCCAATATCCCCTGCTTCTTGCAGTAGGCGGCAAACTATAGATGTGGAGAGTGCCAAGGGAGGTCATGTTGTGAGGGTCAGCCTCTGCATACCAAGACCGGTGATGAGGACAGCAGTGACGATGAAACACAAATCGATGATGATGTAGCCGACCGCACTTGGGAGCCGGGTGAAGCAAGGGCTTCATCATCGTCAGGAGAAGAGGGCGTCAGCTTGCGCGTCAGGCAGCGGTGCAGCCAGCAAGTGGGTTGTGTGGCCGTGAGTCAGCAGGGTAGCAGCGGTGTGAGGTCAGAAGCCAAGTGGCCACAGGGTAGAAAACCCGCTTCGCAGGTCCAAGAAAGTAGCGGCACAGGGGTTCAGCGAGGCAGCGGCGGTAGTAGTCACTCAGTGCGGAGCGTTAGCGGTAAAATCAGCTACTTGGCGGTGTGGCAGTTCTTTGTTAAGACACCGGAGGAGCTGAATATGGGTATATGTAGAATCTGTGGGCAGAAAGTGAAGCGTGGCCAGGGAGCTAACGTTGGCACCACGACCCTGCGTCAACACATGCAGCGTCACCATCCTGTGGCCTGGGAGAAACGTAGCTCAGATGTGGTGGTCCATTCTGCCGCTGCATCAGCAGCGCCCAGTGGCACGCATGCCATTGCAGCCAGTCAAGGCTGCAGAAGGGAGCTGTTTCTCTTTGCCATCATCTCCCGGTCCAGATGCTACTGCTCCTCGCTACTCATGGCGCCAGCAGTCGTTCAACGAGGCGATTGCAAAGAGACAACAGTATGCGTCCAACCATCCTAAGGTGCAGAAGCTGACCGTGCTCCTGTCCAAGTTGTTGGTACTGCAGTCCTTCCCTTTCCAAATGGTGGACTCTGCACCGTTCAGAGAACTAATGGCTTGTGCCGAGCCGAGATGGAGAGTTCCAAGCCGTAATTTATTTTCCAAAAAGGCAGTACCAGCACTTCACAAATATGTAGAACAGAAGGTGGGCCAGTCCTTGAGCTTATCGGTTTGTTCCAAGGTGCATGGCAGCGCGGACGTGTGGAGCTGTAACTATGGTCAGGGCCAGTACATGTCCTTTACGGCCCACTGGGTGAATGTGCTTCCTGCCCAGGCACACCAACAACTTGGACAGGAGATGCCGCTTTCTCCTCCACGTTGTCAAACTGCTGCTCCTGCGCCAATGTCCACCTCCTCCACCACCTTCTCAGCCTACACAAGTGCTGCTCCATCATACCACATGTGTAGGGCACAGCGGTGTCACGCAGTTCTACACCTGGCTTGCCTCGGCGAACAAAGTCACACAGGGGAGGAACTGCGCCGCATCATGCAGCAAGAAATCGATGTTTGGCTTTCTCCGTGCCAATTGCAAATTGGAACCATGGTGATGGACAATGGGAGGAACATGGTGTCCGCGCTCCACCGAGGAGGAATGGTCCATGCGCCCTGCATGGCGCATGTGTTCAATCTGGTTGTGAAAAGTTTCCTGAAGTCTTCCAACGATCTTCAGAAGATTCTGAAAATGGCCAGGAAACTGTGCCTGCACTTCATCCAGTCCTACAACGCCAGGAACACCCTCCTCGAGTTGCAGCGGCAGAACGGCCTTCCCCAACACACGCTGATATGTGATGTTTCCACCCGTTGGAATTCCAGCCTGCACATATTGGACCGACTGTATGAACAGAGAAAGCCCATTAACGATTTTTTGATGATACAGACAGACAGGAGTACTACCCTGTGTAACTTTGATGTCAGCCAGTGGCAGCTCATGCGTGACACCTGCCGTTTGCTGAGGCCATTCGAGGAGGGCCACGTTATTTGTCAGTCGCCAGGACTACGGAATGAATAACGTCATTCCACTGCTTCATATCCTGGAACAGATGCTGAAAAATCTGTGGCGACTACATCTCACGGCCACATGAGTCCGGTGGGGACTGAACTGGAGGAGAAGGAGGAGGACATTGGAGCAGAAAAATTGCCTGGTGAAATGAGTGGATTTTCTACCCAGGTGACAGGAGAGGAAGAGCTGGAGGAGGTAGATGGAGATGAAGAAGGTGAGGCAGATGACCCGCAAGCACCATGGCAGTATACAGTGGAGAAGGAGGCAGAGAGTCCCTCAGAGTCACTTGTGCAGATGGCCCGCAGCATGCTGATTTGCCTGGCTAGTGACAGCCAAATAGTCACCATCCGGCAGAGGGATGACTTCTGGCTCTCCACCCTATTGGACCCTCGCTACCGGTCCAAAATGGGAGCCTTTTTTCCCAGCTGCAGAGAGGGAGGAAAAACTCAAATACTTTAGGGAAATTCTCCGTAGTCAGTTGGCCGCTGCCTATGTGCGGCATCGTCCCTCCTCTGACAGGTCTGACTGGGGGTTCCTCAGCGCTTGCGTACTACTGCCGCGGCTGCTGGGGGAAGGTGGGGGGTAGGAGCAGTACCAGCTCCATCAGCAGCAACCTAAGTTTCGAGTCACTGATGAGCAGCTTCCTTCACCAGCCTAGTGAGGAGGGCAGTCGCCAGCAGCATCAGCAGGATCTGGAGCAGTCCCTGAACCAACAGGTGGTGGCCTACTTAGACAGCACTCTGCCACCCCAGTTAGAAGATCCGCTGGTCTACTGGGCATCCAAACTGGATGTGTGGTCGCAACTTGCCGAGTTTGCAGTGGAGAAGCTGTCCTGCCCGGCCAGTAGTGTGGTAGTGTGGCAGAGCGGGTGTTTAGTGCGGCGGGGGCCATCGTTACCCAAAGGAGAACCCGCTTGTCCACCGGAAATGTGGAACGACTGACCTTTGTCAAGATGAATCAAGCGTGTATCAACCAGGATTACCACACACCAATGCCTTAGGCGTCAGATTACATCAGCCATGACGCCTCACCAAAACTTTGAGAATTGAGTCTGGATTCAGCCACTATTCTGATGCCACCACCCGTCTGATGCCACACATCTGCTGGCAGTTTCTCCATCTGCCACCAACCATCTTTACCAGGGACTGGTATTGCCACCTACCTCCACACTGTCATTGTTCCACTCTATGACCTCATGCTGCTTCTGCTGTTGCTAGTGCCGTGACATACACACTGTCATTGTGCCACTCTCTGACCTCATGCTGATGCTGTTGCTGCTGCGGTCACCTCCACACCCTGTCATTGTGCCACTCTCTGACCTCATGCTGCTGCTGCCGTCACCTCCACTCTGTCATTGTGCCACTCTGTGGCCTACCACTGTTTTGCCACCTCCAGAATGTCATTGTGCCGCTGTCTGACCTCATGCTGCTGCTGTTGCTCCTGCCGTGCCCACTCTCTGTTATTGTGCCACTGTCTGACCTCATGCTGCTGCTGTTGATGCCGTGACCTCCACACTGTGTCATTGTGCCACTGTCTGACCTCATGCTGCTGCTGTGGCTGCTGCCGTGCCCTCCACACTGTTTCATTGTGCCACTGTCTGACCTCATGCTGCTGCTGCTGTTGCTCCTGCCGTGACCTCCACACTCTGTCATTGTGCCACTCTGTGGCCTATTCCTGTTTTTGCCACCTCCAGAATGTCATTGTGCCACTGTCTGACCTCATGCTGCTGTGGCTGCCGCCGTCACCTCCACACTCTGTCACTGATGTTGCCACCTGAGCCCTCAGCTTGTTTTTTTCCAGCTGTCGCTGCCATGACTTTATCAGGCTACATTCCCTTCAGTTTTTTGGTCAGTTTTGTCCTCTTAGGTGCCCAGGGAATTTTATAATGAAGCGATTCTAAGAGCAGCAGCAGTCATCTGCATGTCATACTAAAACACAACATTGTATGAAGACCAAGACAAGCTCCATCTGCATATTTAAGCATGTCACAACGTTCTACAGCACCCTGCAGGCTCTGTGCAGCCTGGAAATAGCTGTTTTTTAACGCGATTCATCCCGAAGTAATTCGGACCGAAACGAATTTTGTCGGAAAATTCGTCGAAGTCGGCGAATCCAATTTTTGAGAAATTCGCCCATCTCTAATGGTGATATGTATGGTGAGGTATTTGCTCCTTGTATTATGTAGTAACTGCATGAGTAGTAATAATAGGTAGCGGTAAACGTTTGTAGTCGGGGGAGAGGGGTGGTCCATCCAAAAGTTTGCTACGGGCCCAGGCATCTCTAGTTACTCAACTGGTAATAATGCAGCCTACAGTGTATTGTAACCACAAACTTTGTGCTGTGCTTTTTAGTAAGAGCTGTAACCATCAAATATATTGTTCCACTGTCATGTGCAGAAATGATAACAATGTCTCCTGGTTAACTGTTTAAAGGGGAATGCTTGACCTCCCTTACATGCTACATATGTAGAATGCTGACTTTACAACAACAAACAGCCAGCTAAAGGCTTTGGTAATTTATATGTACTATACATGCATCACTTCTTATTCAACTGACCTAGTGAGTGTGTTTTACAGGAAAATTTAATTTTATGCAGCACTAGATAATGGAAATGCTTTGTATCAGCACTATGTAAAGGTTAAAGTGTAACACTGGTTAAAATTCCTTGTAGATACGTGTATGTATGTTTTTATTTCAATATATATCTATATATATATATGGCTATCTCTATCTATCTACTGTATCTAGCTATCTATATAAGATAGATAGACACTAAGGGGGACATGTCTGAAAACTGTCTTGGTCTAAGGCTATGTTCACACGGCTTATTTCGGGACGTATTTACGTCCGCAAATACGTCCCGAAATACGTTTCAAATAATGAACAATTAGATTAGCATTGATTCCAATGTAAAATACGCTTCGTCATTCACATGAAGCGTATTTTCATGACGTATTTTCGGCCGTAAATACGATCGTAAAATTAAGTCCCCTGTCACTTATTGAGGCGTATTTTGCAACGTAAATCCCCATAGTAAAGAATGGGGATTGTATTTACGACGCGAAATACGTGCCACACTTTGTGACACGTATTTGAAACGTATTTCGGGACATATTTGCGGACGTAAATACGTCCGTAAATACGCACCGAAATAAGCCATAGCAACCAATCAGCGTTCCCCTTTCATTTCATATAGTGCTCTGAAAAAATTAAAGGGGCGCTCTGATTGGTTGCTATGGGCAACAAGAAAAGTCTTAGACCAAGACAGTTTTCAATTCATACATGTTCCCCTAAATAGACAGATAAGTGTGTGCCCTCAAAATAACTCAACACACAGCCATCAATATCTAAACCACCAGCAACAAAAGTGAGTACACCCCTAAGTGAATATGGACAAATTGTGCCCAAAGTGTCAAAATTTTGTGTGGCCACCATTATTTTCCAGCACTGTCTTAACTCTCTTGGGCATGGAGTTCACTCGAGCTTCACAGTTTGCCACTGGAATCCTCTTCTAGAGGCATGCTTAGGTCTGGAGGCATGCATGACTAGTCCAGCACATTTACCCTATACAGGCAGTCCCCAACTTACATTGTTCCAACTTACATACGTCCCCTAGTTACAAACGGAGACTTGTGGGGCGTGGCTGACATTCAACACTGAGTCATACCCCATGATAACCAAGTGCCAGCATGCCATAGCTGCACATGAGATACAGAACGTTAGGTAAAATCTTCTAAAAAAAAAGGGCACAGACAGCAAAACAAATGTAAAAACTGTTCCCTGCATTATCCAAAACTGGAAAAAATAATTAATTACATTTAATAAATCTACCTGTTCCGACTTACATACAATTTCAACTTAAGAACAAACCTACAGTCCCTATCCTGTTTGTAACCCGGGGACTGCCTTACAGCTTTTTTACTACAAAGTACCTTACTCTTATAGCTTTTTTTTCCTCACAGCCCATACCTTCTATTCAAATAATGTACTGTAACTTTTACAATTTTCTAGCTACCATGACAGGGTTGTCATGTGGTCATCAACATAGTGTAACAGTGTCTTTCATGTCTGTATTCATGAAAAAAATATTGATTATAAGCGATAAAAACCAAAAAAAACTCACATGCAGCTATCCCTACTCTCCATTACAAGTCATAATTATTCTACCGAGTTAGCAAGAGATTTTAATCTTTAGATGTATGATCAGGGCTAAATTCTGGTCTATGCTTAGATTAGCATGGGGTTGCTATGCTCATGGGGTTCTCAGCACCTGCTCAGTGTGCCCATACCTTACTGTTATTAGTGTTCTGTCCTTTTAAGGCTGTGTCATGCCTAGCCTCAGACTGAGGTTGGAGCAGAACCAATCTTAATTCTGAATGGCTGAGGCCGGGTATTTAAACCAGTCTGTCTGGATACGCCATGCCTGTGATTGCACCCAGTATCCTGGCTTTTTCTGTTATCCTGCATCTGAATGGTATTTTCTGTTTTTTACTCTGTTCTATTTCTCTGTGATTCTCTTGCTCCTCATCTTTGTTACTTTGACCTCTCCTGGTATTTGACCTCAGTTAGCCTGACTATTTTTACTTTGTCCCGTATACTCTGTTCTCCCTAGTTCATCCCCTCTGTCTACCCCATCCAAGTCTCTAGCATCCAAGTCTATCCTGCTTTGTGGTGGACTTCGGTGAAAATCTATATGTAGCCTTAGACTCTGACTCCCAGAGTATGTCTGAATGCAGACAGCAGCTTTGAGTGGATTCTGTTTGTTCTCACTTCTTTTTGCCTATTTGGGGAATTGCACTTCTGGCAATTTTAATATGAGTAATTGCTTAAGTGGTAAACCCTTAACACAACAGCACCCAGGACTGACAGATACAAAGAGAAGATCAGGTGTCTGTTTATATTGGTGACTGGGTGACGAGAGGCAGACTCCAAAATGGCTAACCATACTTACAATGCCCTGTCTATAGCTACAGCTGGGAGAACATCTCTGAGGAAGAAATTGTTGCTCTAGCAAGCACACTATTGTGCAGAACAAACAGTCAGGATCAGCAGGGTTTATGCAGCCTGGAGTGTGGCACATAAAGTCCCTAATGAGTATGAAAGCATATGGAGGCACGGTAATGTATGGAACAGCTGTAACAGCAGTGGATATGTGAAATGGATAAATTCATTTTTTATGAACTGAATGAAAAACTGAATCAACAGAGTAGAGATCTGATGAATATTGTTTACCATTGCCCACCATGAGCATATTAGTGTATAGCCAGCTCTTGCATTCTTGGGGTAACTAAAGATAAGGTAATGTTTTTCTATTGCAGTCTATCTATCTGCTCAGTACTTTTAATTCGTCCCTGCAATTATATCTATATTGCACGCAGCAGCTTTCCGGTCATCCATTGCTGCCCTCTAATGGTAATAGAGCAAACACATCTCTGAATTAAATATTTATAAGTATACAAAAGAATATATTTTTAGAAATGACACAAGTGTCCCTTTCACTGTGCGCAAACGGGAAAAATACAAATTGTATTAAACATTTATAGCCTGAAATCAGGTCACTTTCTTGAAGTCCGCCATCCAAAAATGAACATCAGTAGTAAACTGTGCTTGTATTATAGGGCACAATTTTTATAAATACTTATATTATTCGTACATGAGATTATAATATGGAACTGCCACACCGCCGAGTATCGGATTTTACCGCCAACGCTCCGCACTGAGTGACTACTGCCGCCACTGCCTCGCTGAGCCCTGTGCCGCTATTTCTTGGACCTGCGAAGCGGGTTTTTTACCCCGTGGCCGCTTGGCTCCTGACCTCACACTGCTGCTATCCTGCTGACTCACGGCCACACAACCCACTTGCTGGCTGCGCCGCTGCCTGACGCGCAAGCTGACGCCCTCATCTCTTGACGATGATGAAGCCCTTGCCTCACCTGGCTCCCAAGTGCGGTCGGCTTCATCATCTATTTGTGTTTCATCGTCACTGCTGTACTCATCACCGGTCTTGGTATGCAGAGGCTAACCTCCCATGCCCCTCTCAACATCTATACTTTGCCGCCTACTGCAAGAAGCAGGGGATATTGGCCCCATTTCTTCGCTGCCTTGTAGCTGCTGACTGCCCTCCTCAAATTGTTCATTCTCGCTATATAGTGGCGATGAGCCCAGACCACATATTAGATCCCTGGCTTAGGGAACTGGATGTGACAGAGGCAGGTTGAGGACAGGTGAGGGCCGCTGACCCGCTCCCGGGCCATGCCAATTAAGAGTTGTGTCTGACGTTCCCACCGACTCTTGGCTGGGGTTGTCAGATGTCATCTGGGAGGAAGTGGATGAGCTAGTCAACCAATCAAGAACCATTGGGTTGCTGAACAACACACGGCCGCTAGATGACAGCCGCAGTTGTGGCCTCACCGAGTGACCCCTGCTGCGACGTCCGCTTGCTGTGTTGCGACCTGGGCCTGGAATGTTTGTGCCTCTGCCACTCGCAGGTGAAGAGCCTGCCACCTCTCTGTCTGACATACTGTTTGTTCTAAAATGTATAGACACTGTTTGATGAAGATATCTGTATATGATAAATACACACCCTGTATTTGACGCCAAATGAACCCACTAAGAAGCTTGGGTAACCCTTGGATATAAATTGCGCTCTACAAATGGGCAGGAGAAATTGACTTGTATGTGCCGTTCAAAAACTCTGTGTATTTTACTGAATATAAAAGCACAAACAGGCTTAATTAACCTTCGGACATGAATTATGCTACAGAATTTCTTCTGTGGCAGTGAAAAACAAAGTTTCTTTTACTGAGTACAACTGCAGAACAACGCTTAATTAACCCCTGGATGTAAATTGCGCCAAACAATTGAGCAATCACAAACTATGAGCTTTGTAGCGTGTTACAATGGCGTGTTTTCTACGCTACACAACAAGAGAAAAAATTGTAATTAACCTTCGCTTGTGAATTATGCTACAGGAAAAATGTATTTTTTGGCGGGGAAAGACGGTTTATTTTAGTCACCATATCAGAACAACAACGCTTAATTAACCCCTTGATGTAAATTGCGCCAAACAATTGAGCAACCACAAACTACGAGCTTTGTAGCGTGTTACAATGGCGTGTTTTTTACGCTACACAACATGAGAAAAAAATTGTAATTAACCTTCGCTTGTGAATTAGGTTACAGGAAAAATTTATTTTTTGGCGGTGAAAAAGACGGTTTCTTTTAGTCACCACAACAGCAGAACAACGCTTAATTAACCCCTGGATGTAAATTGCGCAAAAGAATTGAGCAGCCAAAAATGAAGTGGTATTTGTATTGTAAAAACACTGTTACTTTAAATGACTACAACAGGAACAGGCTTAGATCCCCCTTGGATATTCAATGTGCTGTGAGCAGATAGCATTAAAATGTATATGCAGCTGCACTGGACACACACTGGACTTCAGATCCAATACCCCACAAAATCAGAAATAGAACGTTAAGAGAAGCAGTCTCTGAGACAAGCTGAGACACCCCCAAAAATCGCTGTATAAAAATCAGTTCTTCAGTAACAGCTATTACAAGCAGCCGCGGCAGCACCTTCCCTGATTCGTACAGTGAGAGCGGTATGAGCTCCCAGCGTCGCGCCCGGACTTATATAGTAAAGAATCCCTTTCTATGTCGTGTAGAAACTTTCTTTCCTCTAGACATAGAGGATGCCCCCTTGTTCTGGATACAGTCTTGGGTATAAATAGATCTTGAGAGACATCTTTATAATGACCTTTAATGTATTTATACATATTTGTTATGTCCCCCATAAGCCATCTTTTCTCTAAACTAAATAACCCTAATCTTCCTAAGCTTTCTGGGCATTGCAGTTATGTAAATACTCAAACACTTTAAAATTACTGCAATTACTGTTGTTCAAACACGAACACTTAATAATTCCCCTGTGTATAGTGAATACATGCAAAAATTCCAATAGTTAAAAAACAAAAGACAAGAAAATTGTCTGGAACGAGCAGAGGGAGATTATTTTCATCATGTGCACATAAATTGTGCATTTATTGCCCATACTAAGCCACTCGTTATAGAGCTTTGATGGAAATCCATGTCCATGACATGTACATTACATAGCTTATAGAAATGTGAGCTTTGGTGTACCCAGTAAGAACTTATGGTCCAAGGTTTCCTCCAGAGACTCTGCTAAATTGTGGTGGAAAATATATTAGCCAAGAAGGACAGCATTTAAATGTCAGGGTCATCAAGTTTTATTACGCGTTATATACTCCAGCGCTCCATATGAAAATCACAACTGAGGTGGAAAATTCATTTCTGGACAATTCTCTTTTTGGAGATGAGGGACTGCATTTGCACATTGTTACCTACTTAACTTGCCACATCCCAGCTGCATGGACATCAACCTGTGCCAAATAATAGGGTCTGCAATTCCATTCCTCACACGTGCCAGGAGAAAATTAGTAAGATTTAGCTTGGACTGTGCAGAACCAGCTGCACTGGCCACTTATGTAATCACTTAGGCTTCTAGTCCTGGCTTTTCACAATGGTGATCTGCCACAACACAATGCTCTGTACTGCCAGAACGACCTTATTATTAACTCCTGCTTGTCATAGCACTGGCTGTGAGACACAAAGTGATGCAAAGCATCTAATAGAATTTAATTGTGTTAATGCTAATGGGCATTTATGTGATAAATGTTGATTTATTTTTTTTTTAAGTTATGTCTGATAATATTAGAAATAATGAATATTTATCATGATTTACATATGCCATTGTTGCAGTTGCTGGGTAGGTAGATAGGTAGATATTGCAGAAATACACAAAGCTATGGGTGTATACCGCAGTTGTGGAGATACTCCAGTCTTTGCCCTTTATTTATAGTATGGAATAAGCAAGGTGGTTGGATATAGACAAATATCACAGTGCATAGCGTGATTGTTACAGATCAGGCTATATGTGCCAGGCTATATGATTCCGGCATACTCCCTTCCTGGCTTAGGCTTTGGGTTTCAGTTAAAAAAAACAGTAACTATTCTTAAAAGCCACATAGGCTATTAACCTTCTATTCTTACACCATCTAAAACAGTAATTGTGAAAGGTGCTCAATAGTTAGTACCTCCATGGATTTTGTGCCCTCTTTCTAAGGAATAGCTAAACACCTCATATATAAATGCCACTCAAACCATGCTTTGGCCATATATTGCAGATATGTATAAGGATACATAGAAAAAGATCCCCCGATGTATACTGTAGCAGAGCTAAAGGAATATAAAGAACTAATGTAGTCTCCTTTGGACTATGTTTGCGTGTTTTCGCCTTGGCAGACACGTTTATGCAGGGCACAAAAAACATGGTTGACCACAGTTTAAAGGAATTGTCCACAGGTTAAAAAAAAAATTAGTCAAACAGTAGAAAATGTGATCAAATGAATATCAAATAAATAAAATGACCTTTACTACCAGTCAAGTCATGAACGGGTCTTGTACCAAAGCTCCAATGTTGCCCACCAGTCTTTGCTTACTTTCCTGCTGCAATTACATCATGTACATGTAAGTGACCACTGCAGCCAATCACTGGCTTCATGTCCAGCAAACATCACTGCTGAGACCTGTGATTGGATGCAGCAATCACATGGATTTATGTGACCTCATTGTTTCAGTAAACTGAACAAAGACTGGTGGGGAGCACTAGAGCATCGGAGCAGCAGTGCATTTAGCAGTGAGTAGTATCTGCTTTATTTGTTTTAGCACAATTCCTGCTGGTTTTTTTTACTCAGTTACATAGTTCGGGTGGAAAAACACATCTGTCCATCAAGTTCAACCAAGGGTGGGGAAAGATATGGATGAAGGAAGGGCAATAGGGAATTTTAAGCTCTGTTTCCCCTTCTAATAAAGACTTTGGAAATCATAAGGTAAGAATCAATCTACCCTAAAGGAATATTTCATTCCTAATCTAAATTTGGTGTCAGTTCTCTGAGACTGTAATATTTTCTCAGCATGGGCTATGAATATTTGTTAAATAGATGTACTACGCCTGGCTATCCTACATCTACATTAGCTACATTAAGGTGCTGTGGCACTGTGTCCCCTTACACCATACAATACACACAGATGTGGCTGTGCCTGGTATTGCACCATGACTTTATTCTCTCGAATGAGACTGAGCCACAGTGAGCTGCAGTACCGGGTACAGGCACTTGGAGCACTGAGCCCCTTCCATTCAACTGATGGACAGGGGCTTCCTTCAAGGAATCTGCTAGAAGTAAGACCCCCACAATTAATTATGAATAGCCTAGTCTAAAGATCGGTCATCAATATTAAATTCTAAAACTTTATGGAGCTGAATGCTGCAAATTACTAACAAACCCAATCACTGCACTGACAGTACAGTCTATATTGTCTTCTATAGTGCTGACTTTCCTTAGAAGTCATTGAGATGATATAATGATATAATAAATATTGAATCAATGATAAATAATAGTCAGTCTGTCACAATTCTTACCTCTTCACCATCTGAATGTCTTAAATGTGGTTAAAATCTTGCAAAAGGCTGAATGATATTGCGCTTAATAATAATCTTTATTTATATAGCACTTTACAACTCAGGGGTATAATTACAGATTAACCAAACCTTACACAGTAAAAAGCTACTTACAGATCAGACACAAGGAGTGAGGACTCTGTTCGCAAGAGCTTACAATCTGTTAGGGTGTATGGGTGAGATGAAGGGGGAGAAGTGCTTAGTTTACATATTGGTCCAGCCATGTTTCATAAATACCTGCCACCCTGACAGTATATCTATATACAGATAAGTGCCTGTGAGTGCCCAAGTGCAGAGAGTGACAGTGTGTGTGACTGAAGTGGGGGGTTTACAATTAGGGATCGTGGTAGGCCTGCCTAAGAAAATGTGTTTTCAGGGAGCATTTAAAACTATGAGGGTTATGAGTGTGCCTGATCATACAGGGCAGCATGTTCCAGAGAACTGGTGCAGCACGGGCAAAATCTTGAGGACTGGCATGGGAAGTTTGGATGATTGAGGCATGTAATCTAAGATCATCAGCAGAGAGCAGGGAATGGGTAGGGTAGATAGAGATGAGGGAGGAGATGTAGGGGTGCAGCACTGTAGAGAGTTTTATGGATGAGAGTGATGAGTTTATGTTGTATTCTGTACTGAATGGGCAACCAATACAATGACTGACACAGGGTAGAGGCATCAGTATAGCGGCTGGAGAGAAAGATGAGCCTGGCTGCTGCATTCAGGACAGATTGGAGAGGGGAGAGTTTACAAAGAGTGAAACAGATAAGGCGTTACTGCAGTCAAGACAAGTAAGAATAAGAACAATAATGAGAGTTTGAGTTTCGACAATAAAAAAAAGACTGATTCTGGAGATGTTCTTGAGGTGCAGGTGAGAAGAGTAGGCAAGAGATTGAATGTAGGGAGTGAAGGACAGATCGGAATTTAGTATAACCTTAAGACAGTGGGCCTGCTGCCTAGGAGTTACGGCATTTCCCCACGGCACTGGTTTGCAGCCAGTTTTTAGACGGTTCGCAGTTTTGCAGACCGTCTAAAAAAACATCCGCAAACAAGCACAACGGGGCTCTATGGAAAACTCGTGCAGCAGTCCCCACTGCATGGGTTTCCCACCAGACGGTTTTTCAAACCGCCGGCTGCCCGAAAAACATTGAACATGCACATTCTTCCGTCCGGTTTTCGGATGGAATATGTGCATTTCAATGTAAACCGACCGGTATTTATCCTCTGCCATGGGAACGCACCCTTATGGTAGCACCGCAGACGGAAAGATAAATAACTGGGTGTGGTTGGTTAGTAGATGGCAGAAAGACAAGAAGTTCAGTTTTAGTGAGGTGCAGTTTGAGATAAAGAGAGGACATGATGTTAGAGACAGCAGCAGACAGTCACTGGTGTGTTGTAGCAGGGCAGGAGTGATGTCTCGGGAAGAGGTGTATAAATCATTGTCATCAGTGTAGAGATGGTACTGGAAGCCAAATCTGCTGATGGTTTGTCCGATAGGGGCTGTGTAGAGTGAAAAGAGGAGAGGACCTAGAACTGATCCATGAGGCATCCCAACAACATGAGAAAGAGGAGGTAGAACCTGAAAATGAGAGACTGAAGCAGCGGTCAGAGAGGTAGGATGAGAACCAAGGGAAAGCAGTGTCTGGGAGGCCAATGGTGCTGAGCATACTGAGGAGAAGATGGTGATCTACAGTGTCAAACGCTGCAGAGAGATCCAGAAGAAGCAACAACGAGTAATTGCCTGAGATTTAGCAGTGAGGAGATCATTTAAGACTTTTCTGTGGAGTGGAAAGTGCAGAAACCTGATTGCAGAGGGTCGAGAAGAGAGTTAACAGAGAGATAACAGATTAGGTGAGAGTTGAAGGGCAGGTTAGAGACTGGTCAGTAGTTAGCAGTGAAGGATGGGACCAGAGTGGGCTTTTTTAATAAAGGGGTTATAACTTGTTTACTAACAACAGAAGTAATCAGATATCCTGATTTAATTACTTTTTATGAATAGGTGAGTAAAAATCTGGATAAAGAGGCAACTGTGAATAATCTTTTTGGACTTTGCAAAAGCATCCGACACTGTCCCTAATAAGTATCTATTGGGTAAAGCAGAGTGTACAGGTTCAAAAATGATGGTCTGTAATTTAATTGAAAGCTGACTATTGGATCATACTCAAAGAGTAGTGGTAAATAATTCCCACTCTAAATGGTCCCCAGTTATAATTGGTGTATCCCAAGGTTCAATCCTGTGTCTACTTTTATTCAGTTTATTTATAAATGACATACAGGATGAGATTTATAGAGTTTGCAGAGCTTAAGTATAAGGCCATGTTCACACGGCTTAAAAAGGGCCGTATTTCGGTCCGTAATTACGTGCCGAAGTGCGCAAATTACGGGCTGAAAACGGCCCATTCATTACGGTAATCCACAGTTCTCATAGAGAACTATGGATTACGTCTCCTCTCGCTGCTCGGCGAATCCGCCGGGGGGGGAGATAAGTGACATGTGAATTACCAGCGGCGTATACGCACCGCTGGTAATACAAGTCTATGGGTCGGCGAGGTCCCGCCCCCGTCCACACGGCGTAATTGCGGGGCGTAATTACGTTACGCAGTTAAGCCGTGTGAACATAGCCTAATAGATTTGGTGTTTGTGTAATTTCTACTGGACCCGCTTCTAGCGATGCTTGTTGTATTAGGGTCAGTTGGGCCGTTTTTTGTCCATTGCAGTGTAGACATAACATAATATAGATGCCTGTGTGCTGTGGAGGAAGAGGCTGAACAAGCAGGTAAACCCTGTCACACTATGTCCTCAGTGTGCTGTGCCTGCAGTGTATTTATAGTGAGAGGCCCAGATTAACCCTGTACAAGCAGCTATGTCCTCAGCTTCCCCTGCACAGTTAGTATGTCCCACAGAAGGAATCCTAATAGATAATGATTTCTGACTGACAAAGTGAACGTAAAACCTGTTTTCCTGTAATACTGTGGGAAATCCTCTGATTTACTAATTATGTATTATAGAAAAATTTTATAATTTCATCTACCATCAATTTTTGTGTGTTTGTGTGGATGTCATAGAAACTCTTTAAGGGATAGAGGCTCCAGTCTTAGGGGATTGTGTAGGGAGAGCTCTATGAAAAGCATTAGAGACAGCTAGCTATGGACAGTTAATGCTAGTACCTACTTATTCCTGTAGTGAACCTTCATTAAAATCTCCCAGAGGTGTGCACCTGTATCTGCTGCTGTCACTGTGCCGAATCATTTAGCGGTGAGACTCTTTTGATTGATACACCTGGTATTGCTATTTCATGTTGCTGCTAGTGTATTTCTCTGCTTGCATGTTGTTGTTTGTCGTGGTCAGCTCCTCATTCCACACATACATTGTTGGAGTAACCACCTGACAGTCATGCATACATTGGAAGGCTATGTTGACACGGCTTAAAATTGGACGTATTTCAGTCCGTAATTACGCGCCGGAGTGCGCAAATTACGGCTGGAATACGTCCAAGTCATTACGGTAATCCACAGTTCTCATAGAGAACTATGGATTACGTCTCCTCTCCCTGCTCAACGAATACGCCGCGGGGGGGGGGAGATAATTGACATGTGAATTACCAGCGGCGTATACTCGCCGCTAGTAATGATAGTCTATGGGCTGGCGAAGTGCCGGCCCCCCGCACCCGCCCCCAGCCACACGGCGTAATTGTGGGGCGGAATTACGCCCGACATTTAAGCCGTGTGAACCTAGCCGATCTGTGCTGCCTGCAAATTGTTTTTTCATCTCAACAGGCTGAAGTCTGGATCCCATAAAATATTAATTTCACAATAATTTGCATACGGTCTTACTTTGCAAACAGTAGTTCAATCACCAGAAGAAGTGAAATATGACTTATAGTTCTATAGGTGTTAACAGATAAAAAAGTAAGCTTTTTTTACTAAAAAATATTGATGACCTCTAAAACTTTGAATTAGACAGCATCATTATGTAAAACACATAAAATACTTCACTGGACATATGATTGACTGTTTAGACATTAAGCAAAGGTACCCAGCAGAGATTTATACAAAGTGGAAAGCATTCCAATGTGTTTTGCATTAGATGATTTACTGGATGTTTTAGGAAGAAAAAATAATTTTAACAAAAATATCCCAGTACAAAAGTGACTAGTCTGACAATGTTCTCTACTGAAATAGACTTCAATGTATGCTTACACCTTCATTAGGATGTCTATTATTTACTACTTGCATTACTTTTTTATTGATTTGGGTGGAATCTGATTAAAGATAAAGTCCGATGGTACCTACCTATTGTTTTTAGGAGTGTAATTTACTTATCACTACCTCATTTAATGGTATTCAAAATTGTCTACAGGCGTTAGCTAATAACATTATGGTATTTTTATCTTTTGCCTATTCTTCAGATCACTTCTGATCATAGCAGGCATGCCTTACTCTTGGAGAAGCGACTGTAGACACCTACACCCCCATTCACTTATATAGGAGAGCTGAGCCACTGTTCTCAGATAAATAGAGGCGAAGGGGGAATTTATGAAAACTGTCTCAGTGTTAGACTTTCTTTGTTGCCCATAGTAACCAATAAGAGCGCCCCTTTCATTTTTTCAGAGCACTATATGAAATAAAAGGGGAGCTCTGATTGGTTGCTACGGTCAACAAAGAAAGTCTTAGACCAAGACAGTTTTCATACATGAGGCCCTAAGTGTTCAAACTTTCGAACAATGTAAATTAAACACATAGGTTTATAGCTGTAGCTCACCTCCATCCATGCATCTGTTCCACTTAATTGCAGCGTCTATGTTTTCCTTCGTGCACGGATCGCATGTGTCCATGACCGACGGACTTCCAAGCAAAACTGAGAAAGAGGGAAAAATCCCTACAAAAACGATCCAGCTTGAGTGCAAAAAAGACGTTCGTTTATTGAAAAAGTACAGAGGGTAAAAACATGTCGTTAGCGGGTGTTGCTGAAGCATTTCGGGCACTCTAAATATTGCCCTTGTTCACAGCATAACAAATTAGTGAAAGGGTATGTCTTATATATGTTTGTGGGCGTGCTGTATCGTTCAAAAAGCCGATACGTCACTTCCTCTAATTATCAAAGATTAACCCTTCACTAACTAAAACCACATTAAAAACAATGTTATATAAAAATACCTTCACAAACTAAAGTCCAAATCTAATATATACACAACAAGTCATTTCGATAATTTAGTCCTGGTATCTAATTCTAAAATCCAATAAACCGCAAGAAGACGGACCATACGCTCCCAATCTCCTCCTCTCTCTGTTTTTTGTATTTTTTCTATTGCGTGAAAACGAAAGGAGGTAAGTGATCCTGCGTGTTTCTCTAAAAAATGTTTAACTGCGCCTGACTGATGTGGTTGTTGTTTTCTAGTGCCTGATAAGTGCTCATATATGCGAGTTTTAATTTTCCTTATAATACTACCACCATATGACATGCAACATTCGGTGCACTGTATCAAATACAACCACATGGTGGCTATCACAGTTGAAAAATTGTTTAATAGAGTAACATTTACTATCATTTGTATCTGATGGGTGTATTGACAAACATTGCATCTACTTCCCCCACATGGATGAAAACCTTCGAGTGAGAGCCATGTGTTTGAGTTTATTTTGCTATTGTAAATACTTCTAGATATTTGATTACCAATTGTCAAATTTCTCTTAGGGACACATCTAACACCCTGATCTATGATTTTTGTTCAGACTTTCCCATGGATATAACAAGAATACAATTTCAGAAGATATATATAATTTTATTTTTCTTGGCGTTTGAAACAGATAGTTGTGGACAAGTCATGGTATTCAGGAGCACACAGTGGCAAAATACTTTAATACTGACCCACCTATTTACAAACTTTAAACTATAAACTTTTTTTAGCATTAGACTTGACCATCCATTAGGTAATAAGTTACAATGACTTTACATAGTGCACTGTATATCTCATACCTGACACAGATGCCCCCTATAGTACCGGCCATAATACCCAGCTGCAGACTTCACACAACTGCCTCACACAACCCCAGACTTCACACAACTGCCTCACACAACCCCAGACTTCACACAACCCTCATAGCTTTCAAATACAATCCCAGCAATAGCTTTCCTGTGATGTTCCTACAAATGCCAGTCCAAAACTATAGTTACGTCTTTTAAAGTGCGAGATTTGTTGATGCATTAAATCTGATACAGTAATTGAGTCAACTGAAGAAAGGCAACAATTAATTTTAGGTACAAACTGGTTACAATAGGCGGTGTACCTCTCAAATAGGACGTATTTGCAGAATAGACTTTAGGCCTGGTTCACATATGCATCGGATGTTCCATTCATAGGTGTCCTTTATGAAACAGATCCCGTGGCTTCCGTTTTCACCTCTGGGCTGAACAGAACCTCAGACACAGATGCGAACCTAGCTTTATAGTTTACCGAAAATAATCCCTGTGCATTCTTGTGTCTGGAAGGCAGTCGTGCCATATTACCAGCCTATTATTACCTGGCTCTACTATCAGGTTAAATATGTACATGGTACATGGCTCATACAGTGTGCCAGTATTACGATACCTCCCTCAATATTCTTTTTATTGTAGCCAAAACAGGAACCAAGATTTGAAAAAACTACTGTTTAAACATACGGAGCTGGAGACAAACACTACTGTTTCTTGGTCACAGGAAAACTTATCAAAACTGGTGTAAATAAAAAGTATTGTAGGTGCCTTTAACAATCAATGAGACTATAACTCTTGTTTCAGACACCCTTTTAAAAATGAAATAAGTTGAATGGTTGCTATGAACAATGCTTCTATTTGCTTGCTTTTCCCTCCTTCATGGCTATGTCCCTGAATTTCTCCCTTCGTTTGTTATCCTTGGTCTAAGGGCTAAGGCACATGGCCGTCTTATGGCTTTGTTGTGTGCAGAACTATATCAAATCTTCTGTAGGGCTGTATGATATTTACTGTATTTCCATAACCTTAAAAAACAAAACCACAAGGCCATATTACAGCTCAATGGCTGGACTAAAGACTGAACCCAGTAAGAGGCAACACAAGCCCGGTGCTACTGTGGAGAAATATAACAGGTGCAGATAACTAATGAACAAAGCTCACACACCCCTCCACTAGGGGAACAACTGAATTATTAAACTGAACAACTGAATGATTAAAAACTGTACCTTACAAATTCACACCAGTATGCAAAAAAGCCACAGTATAATACATGGGGAAGCCTGCCAAATGCAAAAATACCGATAAGACAACCACTCACAAACACATGTTTGAGGGGGGTGGTTGCTGGTATTATAATTGCATATAGAAAAGCCTCCAATGTCATAGAGAAGCATAGATATTTTTTCTCTTGACTTTCATACAAATTTGACATAAGAATTGTGACATGTTTAATTGGACTCCATGTGCATGAAGGTATTTGCCCCTTGAAGCATTGCCTTTAATGTAGACTATATATTTATATACATGGAGTCTGAGAGAGCTTGTATGGCAGTGCATGGAGGACGGATCCTGTATAGCAGTGCATGGAGGACGGATCCTGTATGGCAGTGCATGGAGGACGGATCCTGTATGGCAGTGCATGGTCGAGAGACATGGATCCTGTATGGCAGTGCATGAGGACGGATCCTGTATGGCCGTCCATGGAGGACGGATCCTGTATGGCAGTGCATGGAGGACGGATCCTGTATGGCAGTGCATGGAGGACGGATCCTGTATGGCAGTGCATGGAGGACGGATCCTGTATGGCAGTGCATGGAGGACGGATCCTGTATGGCAGTGCATGGAGGACGGATCCTGTATGGCAGTGCATGAGGACGGACCTTATGGAGTCATGGAGGACGGATCCTGTATGGCAGTGCATGGAGGGCGGATCCTGTATGGAAGTGCATGGAGGGCGGATCCTGTATGGCAGTGCATAGAGGGCGGAGCCTGGAAGGTAAGGCATAGAGGGCGGAGTCTTTACAGGTGAGTATAGAACACAAATTTTCTACACCAGGGCTTGTAGCATGGATCCTGTCTGGTAGTAAATGGAGGATGGAGACTGCAATGTAGTGCATGGAGGACTGACCCTGTACACCAGTGTATGGAAAATGGATCCTGTATAATAGTGCATGAAGGATGGGTCCTGGATGGCAGTGGTTTGAGGTTGGAGCCTGTACAGTAATAAATGTAGGATGGATCTTTTACAACATTGCATTGAGGACAAATGCTGTACAGCAGCACATAGAGAATGGATCATATACAGATGTATCCCATATGGTAATGCACAGAGGATGGATAATGTATAGTAGTGCATGGAGGACAGATCCTGTATGGCAGTACATAGAGCGATCCTGCAGTGCATGGATGATTTATTCTGTACAGCAGTGCAGGGAGAATAAATCCTGTATGCCTCCATGCCCATGTATTGTACAGGCTACATGTCAAACTGCAGGAGCCCTACTTGAAACAGCACGACTTTTCCGTTTATGCTTTTCGAATACAGCTCTGCTTTGCTTCTTACAACTCGCACTGTACAGAAAATATTCATAACTTTTTTATTGGAATTCTGTGACACGCTTGTTGATAAAGTTATTCTTTAAACTCATCATCATGCCCCTCATCTATTTCTCACCTCAACATCCCCATGTTCATATAGCTACATAAGATATTACATGCACCAGCTGTTTCTTCTCTGCTAATATTTGTGTGTTTTTATTGTTATTGACAAACAATACGCTCAAGACGCTTTATGACAAAGAGCCACGGAGTGTATTATTTAATTAATCAGTATGGTTAGAGGTGTTAAGGGAGAACACCTGTTATTCATTAGTATGGAAATCAGCAGCAAGGACGGTACCATATGTCACCAGAAAATACAGGCGTAGCAGAGCTGAATAACTTTCTGTTGTCCATGGTTGTTAGAGAGTTAAAGGTAACTCATAATTTTTAACAATCTTGTTTCATTTTGATGACATTTCAGGGGAAGATACACTGCATGCCTCATTAGGTGCCTACTTCATATTCAAGGTGTTGTCCAAAGTTAGACAATCATATCCAAATGGAAAAATAAGCCCATACCTCCTATGAGCCCAATATCCCATGCTGATTGCTGTTTTCATCACTGCAGTGAGAATATGCAGTACCAGCACATGACCACCTTAGTCTATAACTGGTCATGTGCCATATAGAGGTCACATGTCTGTATAGTATCTATTCAATAATTAGTGGCACCCATCTGTTTGAAATTAATTTCTTTATTTTTCACTTCATGATAACATATATTGTTTTCATTAAAACTTGCCAATCCGGCCATCATTTATAGGTTCCTCTAAGGATAATAGAACTATAGTGGATTCCTATATTGGAGGTTTCGGTCCATAATGGACTTTTAGCAACAGAATTCTTTCTTTTTGCTATTTTCAAATACCTTATAATATCCGACTTCCAGAATCCACCTGGGTATTCTGCATGGCTGGAACTACAGGTTACACAGGAGTGCAGCCCTGGCCATGCAGAATACACAGGGGGTATCTGGAAGTCAGGTATAACAAGTTATCTGAAAACAGGAATAAGGAAGAATTCCATTGATAAAGGTCCATTATGGACCAAAACCTACAATATAGGAATCCACTATCGCTTGCTAGTGCTGAGGACATTAATACAAATTGTGTCTGTATGGTATTACTGTAAGCAAAGAACAACTGGGAATCATCAGACCATCAGGAATGGAGTGGATTTAAAACTTGATTTTGGGTGTACGTGTTATCTTATGCAAACACAACACAATATCAGCAGGACTCTACAAGCACTAAAAACAGTCAAAGGGAAAATAGGAACTTTTTGGAAAAGCAGTACTGCTACTTTGGAATATATGAAAATTTTGAGGTTCTTAGTCTACATTTTTGATCAAAACTGTAAAAGCCCATCTACCAACAGCAAGGTGACCTCATTCCAGATGGGAGCCTATTCCCCACAAACATGACCGCCCCTCACCTTCTGTCTCTTTCCCTCTTCCTTGTAGATTGTAAGCCTTCGTGGGCAGGGCCCTCTCTCCCTCTGTACCTGTTAGTCACAGATTGTCACTATTGTAAATGTTTGACTTATGTTATGTATGTAACCCCCTGAATGTACAGCACCCTGGAATCAATGGCGCTATAAAATAAATAATAATAATAAATAATAATAATACTCTATATTTTACCTCTCTTGTTGTCTGTTCAGACCTCCACATTTCAGGGAGAGAAGATTCCTGATATAAGCTGGTCCGATTAAAAACACAGACACCAAGAGAGGTAACAAATAGAGTAGATTCCCATCTGGATTGAGGTCACCTTGCCATTGGTAGATGGGCTTTTACAGTTTTGATCAAAAATATACACTAAGGACAACATGTCCCATTAGGGCTGCACCATTTTAACCCCTTACCGCCGGAGCCAGTTTTGGCCTCTCTGACAGAGCCCCATTTTTGAAATCTGTCATGTGTCACTTTATGTGAGAATAACTTTTTGACACTTTAACCTATCCATGTGATTCCGAGACTGTTTTCTCGTGACACATTGTGCTTTAAGATAGTAAGAAATTTTGGTCCAAAAAATGCTTTTTTGTTTGTGAAAAATATCAAAGAATCGTGAAAAATGTGAAAAATTTACCAATTTTAAACTTCAAAAATTTCTGCATATAGGACATAGTTATTCCACTCAAAATAGTTTATAACTAGCATCTACCACATGTCTGCTGTAGTTTGGCATCATTTTTTTTAAATGTCCTTTTTTTTTTCGACATTAGGGGGCTTAGAAATTTAGTAGTAATTTTCAAATTTTCAACAAGATTTGCAATATACATTTTTTAGGGACCAGTTCCAGTTTCTAACGTGACTTTGATTGACCTGTATGTTAGATACCCCTATAAATGACCTCATCTAAGAAACTTCACCCCTTAAAGTATTCAAAACTGCATTTGGTGTTTCACAGGAATTAAAGCAAAGTGGAAGTGAAATTTCAAAATTTCACTTTTTTTGCAGATTTTAAATTTTTATACATTTTTCACAAGAATACGGTAAATGTGATCAGGGAAATGCAACTTAATATTGATTCCCCAGATCCTGCCGTTTTCAGAGATATCCCATATGTGGACCTAGTGCATTATTTGGCTCAAACCAAACAAGCCCAGAATAGGAGGAGCACCTACTGACTCTGGGGTCTCATTTTCATTACGATTTTATTTAGGGCCCATTTCAGGTTTGCAGACGCCCTAAAGTGCTAAAACTTAATAAACTCCTCCTAAAAAGCCCCCATATTGAAACTACACCCCTTAAGGAATATATCCAGGGTGTAGTGAGCATATCGACCCCACAGGTGTGTAACAAAATTTTTTAGCGTTAGGCTGTGAAAATGAAAAAAACATTTTTTTTTCTAATAATCTGAAAATTTAGCAGAAAATGTTTAATTTTTACGAGTCATCCTGGTAAAAAAAACACCCAAAACTTTGTTACGCAATTTCTTCCAAGTTCGGCAATACCCTACATGTGGGTGTAAACTGCTGTTTGGGCGCATGGCTGGGGGTACAAGGGAGGGAGCACTATTTGGCTTTTGGAACGCAGATTTTGGTGGGGCCATGTCACATTTACAAAGCCCCAAAGTACCAGAACAGCTAAAACCTTCCAGAAGTCACCCCATTTTGGATTCAGCACGCCTCATAGATCTCGTCTAGGGGTGTATTGTACATTTTGGGTGCACAGGTGTTCCAAAGTTTTTGTTTTTTTTTTGCATTGGGCTATGAAAATGAGGGGAAAACGCAAATCCGCCATTGTTTTTTGGGCCTCAATTTTACAGCATTCGCCATGCAGTATTAATGACAGGATATCTTTACTATGGGGGTCGGTACAATTGCAATGATATAGATTTCATATAGTTTTTTTATGTTTTATTACTTTTACACAATAGAAATAGGTCTATAAAAAATTGCGTTTTTATGTTGTCCTGTTCTGATAGCCATAAAGTTTTCAGTTTTCTGTATACAGAGCTGATTATGGGCTTGTTTTTTGTGGGATGAGTTGATGTTTTTATTAGTACCATTATGGGGGGCATATGCCGCTTGGATCACTTTTTATTAAGGTTTTTGTGAGGCATTTTGAACAAAATACAGCAATTCTGGTAGTGTTTTTTTATTTTTTAACAGCGGTCACCGTGCAGCATAACTGAATACTATTATTACCCAGCAGGTCGAAAAAATTCCCGCAATACCCAATTTGTGTATTTTTTTTATGATTTTATGCTTTTACACAATAAAACACTTTTATTCAAAAAGGACAAATTTTTGCATCGCCATAGTCTGAAAAGCCAAAAAAAAATTTTTTTTTTTTTCTGTGTACGGAGCAGTGTAGGGGCATGTTTTCTATGGCGGGGGAGATTTGACGTTTTTATTGGTATCATTTTGGGGGGACAAGACTTTTTGATCAGTTTTAAATCCGTTTTTTGGAAGGCAGGTGAAGAAAATACTGCAATCCTAGTAGTGTTTTTTATTTTTTATTTTTAACAGCGCTCACCGTGCATATCCATGACCATTAGCTTTACTCTCTGGGTCGATACGATTACGGCGACACCCTATTTATATAGGTTTTTTTTTTTAATTTTGAAGAACTTTAAAAAAAAAAAAAATGGTTTTTTATTGTGTTAAATAATATTTATGCATCGCTGTCTTCTGAGAGCCATAACTTTTTTATTTTTCCGTATATAGAGACATGTAAGAAATTTTTTTTTGCGGGATGAACTAATGTTTTCATTGATACCACTTTGGAGCTGATATAAGTTTTTGATTGCTTTTTATTCCATTTTATGTGCTGAAGAATGTACAAAAATCGCAATTCTGTGACTGTTTTTTGTTTTTACGGCGTTCTCCGTACGGGTTAATTAACGTGACAGATTTATAGGGTGGGTTGTTACACACGTGGCAATACCATATATGTGTACTTTTTTATTTTTGATCTTCTTTGAAGCAATTGGCATTTGTAAAGGGGAAAAAGGAGGTGTACGTCTTTTTATTTTATTTTTTGTGTTTGTGTTTTACTTTTTTTTCACTTTTGACATTTAATTTTACTTTTTTCACTTTTTTTTTTACTTTTTTTCACTTTTTTTTACTTTTTCTTCTAACAGCAATCATCAGTTTGCTGTTAGAAGGCAGGCCATTGCACAGTACTAGTACTGTGTATTGGTCGCCATGACAACTACCTGTCACCATGCCCACAATGCATTGCAGGCATGGTGACGTCACAGGTGACCCCGGGAAGTGCCGTTCACTTCCCGTGGCCATCAGGTTGGAGATCGCTGCTGAACTGCAGTTCGGCAGCTGCCGGGAAGCAGGCGGGAGGAGCTAACTCCTTCTGCCTGCGGCTTTATTATCGCAGCCATGACAGGCTGTGGTAATGAAGCGTTTTTCAAAGCGGCCGAGCTACATTGGCCGCGGTGATCACGCATGCGGCCAGCGGGAATTTACGCTGGTCCATGTTGCGATCGCGCGCGGCTCGCCCGCAAGCCCACGCGATCGCCAGGACTTATGCATACGTCCTATGTCGGGAAGGGGTTAATGGTGTATTTTGCACCAAAAAACTGTTGACGCCATATTCTCTATATAAATGAACTGTTGTACACCAAAACTAGGTGCATTTGACACTTTTGAATGCGCATAAAGTAGGCGCATCACATATGTGATATGCTATGCGCCTATTTTTTTTGCATACGCCTAAATTAGGTGCATTAAATATGCTATACAAGGTATATCACATGCCAGAATTTTGACAGGTTTATTTATTCAGGCGCATTATATACTCATTTAATGCGCCTTAAAACTGGTGAGGAAGCGCCTTTTTCTGACATGTCGCCCTAAGAACCTTAAGTTTTCATGTATGTAAAGTAGCAGAAATGCTTTTCCAAAAAATTACTATATTCCCTTTGACTGTATTTTTAGTGCTTGTAGAGTGCTGCTGATATTTTGTTGTGTTTGCATTGCTTTTGGCTGCCACACCAGCTTTCACCTTTATACTTATTTTTCAAAATGGATGTGCTGTCTATATTTCATTTTTGGTATGTGTTATCTTCATCAAAAACAATTTTAAAGCTGGAAAATTGTGTCTTCTCTTTGTCTGTTTTAGTAAATACTGGTGTTTCCCTGTGAAGCAACAACAATTCTGGAGCATCTTTTCTTTTAACTCTGTGTTGTGCTGTTTCTCTGTCATTCCTTCTAGAAATGTATTACTGGATCTGTCAGTCGGGTGTTGCCATTTCAGTTTTCAGAGGTGTTTGTCGGCATAAAGTGATTCTGTCAGGCTGTGAACACCCTATTCCCAATTGTTAACACCCATATGGCAAATTCAGTAATAAGTTTCTCGAGGAAATAACAGAGGGACACCACAACTTACCAGTCCAGTGACACAATGCTACCATTTCGGCCTAAGCTCTGGACAGACATCCTGCCCAACATCAGTTTCTGTTACTTTTACATAGGCCCAAATGTTATGGTAACACCAATTCATTAAAGGTCCAAGATCAAACCATAGTCATTATATCATTAGAAAAGTTGGTACAAATTAAGAAATACAATGACACAAAAAATATCTCAACGAGCCTCTTGAAAAAGCTTGGTGAAACACGTGTCAAGGCTGTCCCATCTCCTGGGTAGCACATTTCCTCCATTTCTTATATTTTGGTAATGTATTGATTTATTTTGGACATTTGCATTATTTGATGCACTGTTCAATGTGACTGTATATTGTTTAATCACTTGATTTAAATGTGTGTCACATTAATTTTTGCTATTATGACAATACTATCATATTGTTCACTCTTTATATTAACCTGTTATTATGGAATGGTGTGATTTGTGTCTACCTTGGATTGTTTGTTTGTCTGTGACATATCAAATAAAGTATAATTTTTGTCAATGTATTAAAGATTGTTAAGATTTTTTTTTAAAAATATTTTATGCACAAATGTTATGGTTATATATGTCCCAAAAATAAAAGCAAATATTAACTAAAACAATCATATCATGAATAGTCACATGTCCTTTGTGGTTCCTGTAATGAAAGTCTGAGGAGAGTTGTGGAGTATACTTGTCAGTGTTCCTAGGTTAGTATGGGCCGTTCAGGAACCTGTAGTTACCTACACAGGGAACAAATTGATATTTTCTATTTGCCTATTGTACATCCACATTTTCTACTATCTGATTTAGATTGCAGAGGTCTGTTCAAACACTAAGGGCGACATGTCCCATTAGGGCTGCACCATTTTCTTGGTCTATTCTCTTTATAAATGACCTATAGTACACCAAAACTAGGCACATTATATGCCTAAGGAAGGCACACCAAATATACTAGTAATGATATGCTATGTGCCTAAATTATGCTATGCACCTAGATTAGGCACATCAATTTTACAATGCAAGGTATACCACATGCCAGGTTTTTGACAGATTCATTCATTCAGGCGCACTACACACTCTTAAAAATGACGTGTAGGCGCCTCTTTTCTGACGTTTCGCCCTAACACTGTACACATCGATATATAAAAAAATGTGTGTGGATAAAGGATTCTAGAGCTTCCAGTGCAGACCATCAATAACAAACATGAAGCATTTGATTTTGCATTTTATTCACTCTGGGAAGATACCTCACCTGAAAGACAAATTTCCTGTGAACCAGGAACAAGGAAATACAGTTCAACGGACAATCACTAAATTTGTTATCCAACACGGTGTTCTGCCAAACAATCTTCTTATATTATATTGTTTCAAGCTAGGACAGAAAATAGCTAAAAAAATATACAAAAAACAAAATAATACATAGAGATATAAAGCAGATTGATTTTTATATTATTTCTCTTTTCCTTACATAGTAATTGCAAATTAGTACCTTGGACAGTTCACATCAAGCAAGTCTAAAAGATAAGACCAGCAAGCAATCGGAAATATACAACTGGTAGATATATCATGTTTTTTTTTCTAAATCATTTAAATGTCTTTATTCAAATCTGTATACTACTGATGTAATTAAACTATATTCTTAAGAAGTCAACTGTATTTTATCCCCAGTACAGAAACTCCTGATTGTATCTTAGTAGATTGCTTTTATTTTAATACAATAAATTCTTCAGTAAAATATTAAATTAAGGGGTTATCCAGGCTTTTAAAATAGATGGTTTATTCTAACAGCCGTGCCCTGTCAAACATCTGATCAGTGGGGGTGCTGAGAGTCAGACCCCCTACCGATCTAATATTGATGGCCTATCCTGAGGAGAAACCATCAATTCTAAAAGCCTGGATAACCCCAATCTATAAACATATGGTTGAATCATCCAACTTGAATAATGGCATTGTAACAAATGCAAATGTGACTGGCTTTAGCTCAAAGGCTATGGACATCTTTGCACTGATTTGTTTTGTTTATTTGCTCGACACATACAAAAAAAAACTTTCTAATCAGACATTATTAAAATTATTTTGCTGTAGACTGTATAGCTCCTGTATATAGCTGACTGTGCTGCTGCTTCTAACATACTGTAGATCTGACAGCACACTGCTCCTGGCTACTGTGACTTAGTGCTTTAATTCGTCTTCACTTTGTCTTTACAGGGCAGAGAAAGCTATTGAAGAGGAATAGGAAAATCCAGGTTTGAACAGGAACATGAAAAGTCTGTTAAATGAGGGAGAAGAACTCATAGAAGAATTTACAAGAACGGAGGGACAGATCACAATGATGGTTAGCAACTTTGTAGAGAAAGAAAAGAAGCCAGTGTAGGATCTGTGGGAATGACATACACATCAGTCTGCATCTGAGAGAAGAGAAATCTTATGCCTTCCTTATCATTATACCCTGTCTGCACAAAGGAGAGTCGTGGTATATGAGAAGTATTAAGGACAGCGGCATCCTGGATAAACTGACCTTACATCCATCATGGGGAAAACGCCCACAGGAGCCAAGGCTGAAAGTAGGGATAGATTGCAAACTGCATATCGGAGATTTAAAGGGAACCTGTCCCTTGCTGAGGACAGTACAAGCTAGTGTCAGACATGCTGTTTCCAGCGCTGTGCCCCTTATTCTGTAAATGCTGTAGTTTTAGAGCATTTAATGCTTAAATCTTATTCATGAGCAGGTGTTAGCCCTGCCCACCAAAGGCTAGCCCCGCCCACTGACAGTTATTCACGTTTCTACCTATTCAAAGTAACAGGTTTATCAATTGAGATGGCCGGGGCTAGTCTCAGATGGGTGGAGTATCAAAAAAAACGACTCTTTTCATAACTCTTATCTGGCTGAAAACTGCAGCATTAAATAATCGAAAACTACAGAATCTTACAGAATAAGGGACACAGCGCTGGAAACAGCAGGTCTGACACTAGCTTGTTCTGTCCTCAGCAAAGGGGGCATAATCTATGTGACAGGTTCTCTTTAATGAATGAAGAAAAATTGCAGCCTTAGTGGAACTAAATAGTGCTTTATGACCTAGGAGACAACATCAAGTAGTTGTTACATCTGTATGATCTGGTCAAGTAAATCGTATCAATCAACTGTACTGCGAGGTAGTGTTTCAAGAGGTTTTCCAATCCAAGTGCTCTCCATCCCCCTATCCCTGCACTGCTTCAGGTTCACACTTCCTGTGCAGGCTGAGGGCAGTTCTATGGCTCTACTAACTCCTCTTCCTTTTTGTGCCTGTTAAAAGCTCGTTGCTGTTGGAGGGGTTTAGAAAAATATGACACTGTCCAGGCAGGATGTTTGGCTATGAATATGAGCTAGCAGTGCTATATGAGGGGAAGCTGCCAAGACATACATAATAATTCCACTGCATTCAGGTTGTTAGTGCATTCACATAAGGAGATAACAATGTCACTCTACAAGACACCACAAAGTTACTGAGGTCTCTTTGCTTAGTAACTCTGAATGGTTAAAGTTTTTCTCTCTAAGGCTAGGTTCACACGGCTTAATTACGGGACGTAATTACACCCCGCAATTACGCCGTGGGGGCGGGGTGGGAGCGGGGGGCCGGCACCTCGCCGGCCCATAGACTTGTATTACCAACGGCGCATATACGCTGCTGGTAAGTCACATGTCAATTATCTCCCCCCTCGGCGTATTCGCCGAGCAGGGAGAGGAGATGTAATCCATAGTTCTCTATGAGAACTGTGGATTACCATAGTTACTAGGACGTATGCAGCCCGTAATTTGCGCACACTGAAATATGTCCAGGTTTAAGCCGTGTGAACATGGCCTAAGAAAGATAAGATCAGAGACTGAGAAGCCAGCTCCATCCTGCTGATAAGGCACAGCAAGGGGTGACATTATAAGTCTGTGTTCTGTTAGGCCATGTTTACACGGCTTATTTTGGGACGTATCTCGGCCCGTATTTCGCACCGTACTGCGCGAAGTACGGGGTGAGATACGTCCCAGTCATTACGGTAATCCACAGTTCTCATAGAGAACTATGGATTATGTCTCCTCCACCCGCTCGCACAATACGGTGATCGGGGAGAGAAGTGACATGTCAATTATTCGTGTCATATTTCGCGCCGGAATAATGAATGTCTATGGGGCCGGTGGGTGTGTGCTGTAATTAATACACACAATATTTCAGAATGTAAATCTGACATCTTAGATAAGGATGTTACTGATAATCTGCCTCCGCACCAGCCTGATGATTGCACCAAAGACTTCACTCCGGGGGCAAAGCTTAACATAACTGCCCTGGAGCGAGAGTCTATACCTTTGTATATTAAGAAACCTGAAAATATTTGTTCTCCGGGAGTAGTGTCCTCGACTACCAATTCACTGAATTCTTCTCCGTCTGAGCGGTCTCCCTTTTGCTGGGAGGAGGGCTCCGATCTCATGTACTCTGCCGTTACAGGTTGCAAAACTGACATAAAATCCGCCGTTAATCGACTGTGCACAGTCTGGGTTAAGAGTCATAAGACTTAAAAAAGCCCAACTGAGAATAAAAATATAGTAGTGGTAAACGCAGACCCAGACCCAAATATCTCCGCCTTCGGGTCCCACCAGTGAAATATGCTCCCAAAGCTGTAAGGGGAAAAATTCACCAAACCCACTCTGCTAAAACTAGAGGCTCTGTTGAGGGTCCGGTGGCCCCTCATAAAGGGGGGGGTACTGTCATGATTGTGCCTGAAACACCCCCGTCTTTTGGCTCTGGTCGCCGGCCACGGCCAGTACGACGTAAACCATGTTTTTTTATTCAAGACTACGTTTCTTATCACTAGTGTGAACTGGGTTTATTTTGTGCTGGGTGCTAATTGATTCCTGGTCAACGCCCGTCGCCAGAAATCTTCCAGCACACTCGTGGTTAATTTATGTTACTTCTTGAGTGACAGCCTTATTCTCCTATCTGGTCTTTTGTTACTTCTGCCTATTGCTTCAGTTCTACCTTTCATCTGTTCCTATATAAGGTCTCTACTTCCTTCCTGCCTTGCCTGCTATTTTGGCTCATTGCCCTATAGTTCGCTTGCTCTCGTCTGTTACTTTCTGCTTTTACTCTGACCTTTGCTTGGATTCTGGTTACTCTCTGCCTCACGATTCTGTACCTCGTTGCCCGTACTGTTGCCGACTTTGGACCGCCCCGGTTATCCTCTTTGTATCACGTCTCTGTACCTCATTGCCTGTACTGTTGCTGACTTTGGACTGCCCGACTACGTTTATTGTTCTGTGTCCGTTTGTCCTGTCTGTGTCGCACCTACATCAGTGCAGCCATCAGTCTTCCGTTTGTGGCTGGCCTGTTAAGGAGTCGGGTTCCCCAAAAGGCAGGGACAGAGGCTGGGACCAGTGTCAGGGCCTCACTTGTCTGTGTCTTTGTGTGCGTCCCTGACAGTCCCTGACAACAGGTCAGTAACTTTTGTTATGCAAAAAGGATGAACAAGATTTGATGACCAAACTAGCCAACGGCAGACCTGAGCATGAGATAAAGCTCCACCTGCCACAGGTGTCAAGATTAGAAGTCTTTAAAAGCTGTTAAGTAATAGGCTACTATATGTCATCTTTTCTGAGTTTTATGACAGTAAATTTTCCCGCTGAGAGTGTTTATGGCACTTTTTTTATTCTGTGTCCTCAATCTTGCAACAAACAGATTTACCAAAATGCAGAAAGGACATCTGCTCCAAAATTTACATGACAATTTCCCATCATAATGCAAGTTTTCATGCTGGGATCTTAGTAAAACTCATTTATGAACTGCATTCCAGACATGAATAATGATAAATCCATCAGCGTGAGCCATATTAGACTTGTGTCTGCAACTCACAGATTTTTCTGAGTCTCAGTAATCTCTGTTTCCAGAGTTAAATTGTCTGAGAGAATTGTCAGCCTAGTATTTTTGATTAGACATGTTACTTGCATATTTGCCTGTTGTGGACAGACAGTTAATGATGATTTCTGAGCTTAAGGTAAAGGCAGATCTGACAGCATTTATTAACCACTGTGTGTGACAATGACAAGTTGAAAGAGTACATTTACAGTATTTAGAAAAAGTCCAAGTGGGAGAAAACACATGCAGAAAAAATAGCAATACTTCCTTTAAATTTCAATGATGTCATATTAAACTGATGGTGAACAATTAAAGGGGTTTTGCCACAATCTAATGTTGACGTGGGATCCTCCAAAATGGGTATTTAATCACTTTTCTAAATATATGTGATTTAAAAAAGTGTAGCCTGTGATAGCTGCAGCCTGGCTTAGATGCCCTTAGTTTACATTAGCTATGACCTGGAGCTGATCTGGCCAGCACTTGTGTTGTTTGCACTTCTTATCAGGTGGCAGAGTACATGAATGAGCTTTGAAGGGAGGGGGGAGAACAAAGCCTTTGTCTGCTGTATAGAGAATCCGCTGGTTGTAATGTAATTATCTGAGTAAACATGCAGATGCTCCCTGCTCAGCCCTCCTCCCTCCCTGCCTCCAGCTTGCTTGGATCTTATCCTCTCTCTCTTGAGCAGATAAGAGGGAGAACACAAAACCCTTAGAGCTTGTGCACAATACAGTTATTCTCTGTGGTTTAGCCAAACAATGTTTGCTCAACTACAGAGACTGATTATCAGCCTCCGGAGTGTGCATAGGAGGTGGTACGATGACATCATGGAAGAGGCACTTGTGTTTTTAAACAGAAACACAACGCCCCTTTTTTCAAGGATCAAGAGGACAATTCAGCCTGTTAGGTGAGGAAATCACTTCTTGGCAAAACCCCTTTAATCAATACTCAGTGCAAGACTACTCCCAGGGCTAAAATGAACAGCCTCACATTTGTAGTATAGCATCTGTTTACATGAAGAAGCATCCATATAGCACAATTAAACCAGAGCAGGAACCACTTTTTCTTTTTAGCCCTGGCTAATAGTTGGAGGTCCCCCATTTGGTACCACTAGCACTCTTTATAAGATGTCCATTTGTCCATTGAGGAATTCCTCTTCCATCAGACTAGTTAAAGCTGATGTGTATATGTTATTGAGAGTTACAAATAATGCTGTTCTGGGTATACACTCATGTAATAATAATAATACACTCATGTAATCAAAAGATCAGCAAACAGCAACTGATATTCTTGGTTGACTATAGAGACAATGTTCATCATTGGTGGTGGGTTACTTTAGATATTTTGTAAAACATGCTGTTAAAATACATTACTGATTTCTTGTTCATACTAGACCTTTGTATTTCTCCACACTTGCTCAGTTCCAAAAACAGGACATGACTTTATGGTCTGCAACTCATATTCTAAAATATGCCATGTACCCATTCATGTACATTTGCAAAGTAGAAGTTCTATGACTACAGGCAATTTAAGCTTGGCATACAATCAACCTTTTAACTGTGCTTTTATGAAACTAAAATGACAATTTGTGGTTTTTTCCCCTTTCTTTGGTATTGCATTTCTGGGCTCGGTTAGCTCTCAGGAAAGCCATTTCTTGGCACATCAATACAAATCACTTTAATGCACTAGTTAAGTTTAAAAGGGTTGTCTCAGTACAAGAATTAGCTTTCAGCATGTAGGGAACAGTAAATGAAGATATTTTCTAAATATATTGCTTTGTTTATTTTTCTTTGTTGAGAAGATAAAAGTGATTTTATCAGCTCTGAGCACGCTCAGGTTTCTCTAGGTCACCAACCTGCTCTCCCCTGCTGTTTGTCTTATCTGATAGCAGGGATGACATCAACACATAGGTCAGCACACAGAACTGGTAGCACCTTGAGAACTTGAGTGTTATCTGATCTAACAAGCAAGGTGACTAATTACTTTTGTTTACTTATGCGCTGAAGCTTTTTTGGACTTTGGATAAACATCTCCTGCTCTCATTTCAGAGTAATTAGCAGATATGATTAGCAAACACAGCTGATATGCTAATCACCCACAGCCTGACCAGGAGGAGACAGAATGCATGAATGAAAGCTGCTTTTGGCTCTGTGGAACTGCGTGTTGGGACAATCTCTTTAAAACCATCCTCAGACAGCTTTATTCTTTAGCCATCACACAATAACAGGTTGGTGTACAATATACAGTACATAACGGAAACTTTAGACCAACTCACCTCTAACTAGACATTAAGGTTCCCTCACTAACTTGGTCTGAGTCTACTGCCCAGCATCACAGACAATTGCAGCCATACCAGTAATCCTCTGGTCCTGGCTCCCACAGGTTAGCAGCACCTGTTGTTCCCCAGTCTGAGAAAAAGTGAGGGAGCCCTTCCTGAAAACATCACAACCTACTAAAGGAGCGGTCCCAGATGCCTCCTAATAAGCGTAATAAAGTTAAAGTGAACCTGTCACATAGATTATGCCCCCCTTGCTGAGGACAGCACAAGCTAGTGATGGGCATGCTGTTTCCAGCGCTGTGTCTTTCATTCTGTAAGATGCAGCCGTTTCAGAGCATTTAATGCTCAAATCTGGTAGTTTGCAGCCTGCTCTGCCAGAGATCAGTCCAGGTTATTTATGAGCAGGCTTTAGTTCTGCCCACCCATGACTAGCTCCTCCCACATGCCACACGGTTCTACCTACTTACAGTTATAAGCAGAATCAGTCATGGGGAAGCCAAGCTAACCATGGGTGAGCGTAGCCAACACCCACTTATTAATAAACTGGACTCATCTCTGGCTGCAAACTGCAGATCTTAGCATTAAATGCACTGAAACTACAGAATAAGGGACACAGTGCTGGAAACAGCATGTCTGTCACTAGCTTGGGCTGTCCTCAGCGAGAGCAACATAACCTATGTGACAGGTTCCTTTTATGATCCAGAGAAGAATTGGATCGCTCTCCACTCTAAGCCAGGTCTTCAACCCGACACACATACTACAAAAGGACATTTCCCCTTCTTCACACAGTCTAGTGAAACAAACATGGGACTTTCTGAAGCCAAAAGGCCACTTCATTTTATGCATTTTTGCAGTTAATGTCCCTGCTTTTAATAATCTCTGGTATAAATGTGGAGTTCTTTGTGTGATTTTGGGGGGGGTGGGTTTCCCACATAGATTAAAAAAAATGACCAATAAAAGGGTGATCTATCTTATAAAACTGATGACCTAGCCTTAGGATAGGCCATAAATATTAGATCACTATCGTAACCCCTGCTGATCAGCAATGGCATTGTGTGAACCCTTCAGCCTCTTTAGTGTTCACCTTTGCTCATGCTTGTAATAACCATATTTTTAGTAGAAGTGATGCAAGGTATTGCAGTGTTGTCCCAATCTAGTGAACAGAACTCCACTAGATTCTGGGGCCCTGGTGCACGAGAGGTTCCAGAGGGCCCTTTATCAAAGAGGAAGAATGGGGCCTTGTCACAGATTTTGCATTGTGACCCAGAAATTTTAAGTTACACTTCTGGATATAACACATTTTTAAAAATTTGGAAACAAAAATAGGAATGCTGTGAATAAGTGTGTACCAAAGAGGACATAACAAAGGTGCTTTTGCATATCCCCTCATGGCAGATCTGTGCAATAATACATCCCGCTGCTGGGTGATAACTACTTTACCAGGTATAGCGCACGTCATATGAGTTGTTATCTGACGTGCCCTTGCACGGGGGCAACTAAGAGTTGGTTGTAATGACGACAACTCTAAACAGTGATTACAAGTATATAGCTGGTTCAGTTTAAGGTTCACTATGGACAACAGGAAATTGCTAAAATACTTAACTCATAGCCAAATTCTTACCAATAGCATAAATAGGTAACACAATTCCCTTTCAAGGTTGTGGTAAAGTAGTAGCCAAATCAAAAGGCAGTGATGCAGGAAGAGAAGTCTACACTGAAATGTAATAAGCCACTGCACATTGAAATGTCTGCTTTAAGTTGCATGACACAATTTTCAACCTAACCTATTTTATCCTGAAGACATTTTAATTGCCCCTTTATTTACCAATGACTTCCAGGAGAGTTAAGAAGGATGCAGTACATTAACTAATGTATAGGTTCGATTCATTAATTGAGTCCATGCTAATTCAGTCGGCAATTGAATGGTAAATGAAGGAGAAAGCAAATAACGTGTGATCCTAATGTGTGATCGCAATATAAAACTAAGACTGTGGACTTTAAAGGGAAGGTGTCATCAAAAAAGGACTTCTTGTTTAACTCACGTTCTTATGTTAAACACATTTTTTAGGGATTTTTGGTTGTTTTTTTTAAGTTTTACATGTCACTTTCAATATTTTTTAAGAATTCTTAAGTCCTGCAGTTTTCACTTTGGCCACTAAGCCTAATAATAGTCTGACACTTCCTGTTCTATACAGAAAGATCTCAGTTATCTGCTCATTATCAGTACAAGCAGGGTCAAACTGAAAGGAGACACCAATGTGTATAGATAACACAGGATCCACCAGTCACAATAGGAGTCAAAGTTCACCTGCTCCCCCTCCCTGCACACTGACTTTTTCCCAGGTCACACAGCATGACTAGAAAACTCTCCTATAGAAGTCAATGGGATTGAGTCAGTCTTAAAGGGGTTGTCTCACTACAAAGAATGGCTTTCAAAATGTAGGGAACACTAAATGAAGACGTTTTCCAAATATATTGTGTTGTTCATCTTTTTTTTTGTTAAGGAGCTACAAATGATTTTATCACCTTCTGTGCTCTCTTTGGTTTCCCAAGTGACTGACCTGTGTATCCTTTTCCCCTGCTGTTTGTTCTAACTGATAGCAGGGAGTGATTTCATCACACAGGTCAGTATGAAAGCTTGTGAGTTATCTGATCTTTCAGACAAAAGACTAATTACTCTACTGTTTACATTAGCTCAGAAGCTTCTCTGGACCTCAGAGAAGGTAATTTATTTAATCTAGACTGATAAACAGAGAAGTCTGAATACATGGAGCTCATATGCTAATTACAGACAGCTTGACCAGGAACTGACAGAGCAAAGCAGCATTATTTCATTCATGCATCCTATGAAACTTTGAGACAGAACAACCCCTTTAAGGCTCCTATGTGCATGAAGCTGCTGTAAAGCATCTATCTGACTGCTGTTAAAAGCAGTGCAAGCAAGAATGCTGTCCTCATAGTCATATATAGACGACTGAACTGAGAAATCTACAACCAGTAAATAAAAACGGCTTAGAAGAAAAGAAGATGGATCAGGGTCTTGATTTAATAAGTAAAACAAAAAATTGGCAACAGATTCCCTTTAATAGAAACCAAACTCAAAGGGAATCGTGTTAAACATGCTTATACATCTGATCCACTAATAGCATTTTATAGAGCAGGAATAGCTGAGCAAATAGATATTTTGTTCTATGGAGAACAAATAAGTACAAATCCCTTCTTATTTTAGGTTAAGAAGTCTATTTGGCCATCTCTGTATGTATACTGATACAAAAAAGGCTGTCTATCACTAATAAGTCCACCTACTGGACTCCTTAACTTAGAATACCAGTTGTACTGAATGTTTCCCCACAGAACTATATATCAATCAGCTCAGCTCTTCCTGCTCCATAACATGCTGCTGGCAGATCAGATAGCATGTTCAGTGTGACAAGTTCCCTTTAAATGGTCACTAACCTTTCAACAAACTTTTCAAGTTGAGCTTGAAAAGTTCACTCAATTTCTAATTTATAGTTGTCCTTGAGCTTCCTGCAAGATGCTGTGATGTCTCTTATACAATATACACACACACAAAAATTATAGAGCAGTGTAAGCCATGGATAAAGCACTTGGATGAGATATAACACTTATTAGCATTTTCAACAGATAATGTGTCTCTCTCTACCTATAGCAGACTCATGCCCCCTACCCATATCTCCCTACTTTTTGGATGATCAAAGAAGGACTCTTAGGGCGCGTTCACCCGGCACGGGACAAAGACCGGCCGGTTTGCCGGCCGGTATTTGTCCTGTTTTGCACCCGTCCCCCCGGCCGCGGGGGGGGGGGGCGGCTTTTCTCCGCGATGAGCGGAGAACAGCCCTCCCCCCTCCCAATGAGAAGCACAGATTCCGTCCGAAAACCGGAAGGAAGATGGTGCTTCTACTATGTTTTGTCGCCGGACCGTCGGCGGCAAAACCGCCCGGCGCAAAACCCGTGCAGTGGGGACTGCTGCACGGGTTTTCCATAGAGCACAATTGTGCTCATTTTCGGCCGGTTTTTCAGGCGGTCTGAAAAACCGCAAACCAGCTGAAAAACCGACCAAAAAATGGTGCCGTGGGGACATGCCCTTAAAGCTAATGGTGCAAAATGTGATATATATTTTTGCATATAACTATAGACTTCAATAATTTTTCATTAACAAATTAGCACAAGATCATCTTAATTTAGACATTTTTATAGACCAAATGACAACAAATCATTAAATAGTATACAAATAGTAGTTTAATATGTAGTTAAGAACCAGAGAGATGCTTTTTAGGGCAATATAGTTAGTTTCTTTATCATATAGCAAGTTTATTTATCAGGTCAAAAAAGGCAGACATTTAAAGGGGTTTTGCCACCGAGTAAAATTGATGTGGGAAGCTTTCAAATTAAATAATAAACATTTTCATGATTTATCATTATCAAAAATTTTGTACTTTCTTTGCTTTAACCGCTACCTTCGTGACCCATAGTGTACAGCTCATCTACAGGGGATGCTACCAGTAGCATGTGCTCCTCAGTCCTGACCGTATATGCTCAGACATTCCCTTTCCTCTCAGGCAGCTTCTGGTAGTCTCTTTCCTGCTCAGTAATCATACACAGTAACTCACTGGCGAGCGAGTGTTCAACACCAGGTGCTGTCGTTCTACTCTTGTCCTCTGTACTCCCTAGTAATTAGTCAAGCAGTGAAAATAAATGAAATGAAAAAAGAAACATCAAACAGGTATGTGCATTGAGGAGAAAAACACATGTTTGGTTCCTGCAAGGATTTGAACTTAGAACCCCTATGTTGGAAGGCAGAAGTAGTAACCCTTCAACTACATTCTAGCTACTCACAGCTCTTTACATAATCAAACCTTTGACTAGAGGGAGCAAACTGTGGAGAAAGGCATGGTAATGTCATCCTGCTGGGTCACATGATATGCAGTTCAAACAAATCATACATGCTCCCTTTTGAGCATTCGGAAAGCTGAAGATGAACAAAACAGGCATTAAATGCATTCATGGCAAAACCCCTTTAAGGAGGAAAGAGGGATGGAGGATTTGGGTCAAAAGTAAGGACTGTCTCTCTAATACAGGGACCTTTGGGGGGAATTTGTAACCTAATCATTTAGTCAGCTGATACCCATTTCCTATAGCAAGTCTGACTTTAAACAGTTTTTTTCAGTCCATGATAAGTAATACTTGCCAACTCAAAATGTAAAATGTCTGTGAGATGCCTGGAAAAAGGGTAGACCTCCTGGTACTCCTGAACAGTTGGCAAATCTCTGCAAATGGTGCGGCTAAGAGCTGTGTTGTCACTATTTGCAGCAGGAGCTGAATGTAATAATGCAATACTCGGGGTAAGAGCTAGTTGTATTTCCCTAGATGTAGTAGGTAAGTATGTGATATGTTTAGGGAAGGGGTGAGAAGTAGTGTTCAGCGATTATTATCGACAAAGTTGAAATCGGCACGGTTATTTACGTATGAACGATTTTGTCGATCACGCCCCGCGATAATGTTATTAAAATCCCTGTGCATAAATCTATTAAAATCGCGGCTTTTTTCCGCCGCTCCTGGATTTTGCGGCCACAAATCAGCTTACAGAATAGAGCACGGATGAGATGTGGTGTGCGACGTCATGACCTGGATGTGTATGGTTTGCGATTGGCTGGAAAAATCACATGACCTTGTTTTACATAGAACACCCCTTGCCAGTTCATGATCAGTGGTGTGTCATCATCTCATAGCAGTAGGACGTGCGCTCTGCCTCTTGTCCAAAACAGCCAGCAAACAGTCTCCGCGAAATTATTCTATTTTTTCACAGAGACAGGCCTCTACTTTTACTTGTGATCCATAAACTTAGTTAGATCAGAGATTTGCAGATTTTAAGAAATTAGGCAAGAATTTTAAAGGAGCATCTACCCGCTGAAAAGTCATGGAGGAGCAGGGGGGGTGGGGCCCGCGGCGAACACAGACAAGCACTCAAGGATACTGATATTGTTACAGCCAAAACTTAGTTTAGACATTGCATTGCCTATATTAGGATACCGATCTATTTCTAGTAACTGCAGGTCTATTTGTTAGGTGCATAAACTCCACTCTTTATTATCAGTATAACATTCAGATAGGTGTTCTTTTTCAATTTTGCCCAGTCCAGCTTAGTTGATGATACCACCTTGCAGTTAAATTTAATCCAGCAATTTATAGTCACCACAGGTTGATAGTTGCCAAAAAATACTTTTATAATCACCGTATACATTTCAGATACTGTTTTTTTTCACTTTGGCGCAGGCCAGCTTTGTTGATAGACCACTTGCAGTTAAATTGAAATCCCATCAACTTTGTCACACCACAGGTGTACTGATAGGTTGCCCAAAAAAATACCGTTTATTATCCTATACATTTCAGACAGGTGTTTCCACTTGTGGTCAGTCAAGCTTTGTTCGATAGAGCTACTTTTGCAGTTAAATTTGAATACAGCAATTTTGTAGTCACCACAGGTGAATTGATAGGTGGCCAAAAAATACCGTTTTATTATCCGTATACATTTTCAGACAGGTGTTTTTTTTCACTTTTGGTCAGTCCAACTTTTGTTAATAGAGGTACATAGCACGTAAATTTCAATCCAGCAATTTTGTTTTGATTTGAGGGATTTGAGAAATAGCTGTGATTTGCCGTCTTAATAAGAGACTTTCCAAAACCTCTTCCTTACCTTCTCAAATTTTTATCTTTCTGAACATGGAGCGAAATTCCGGTGTAAGCGAGCAAAGAAGGGTAGGACATGGTAGAGGTACGAGAGAAGGTGCTCCTTCCAGTGCTGGCGACAGAACGCATGCCAGCTGATCTCAGTTGCAGGACCGTCAGTGCCTGTCATCGCTGGTCAGGGCCCCTGTGAATTTCAGTAACGAACAGCATCCGCCAATCTGTTCTTCAGTGGTTAATGAAACCTGCATCCAGCAGGTCCTTACCGTCCTCGTCCTCCCAGTCACGGCCCAACAAATGTTCGTCATCAGCATCATCGGCATCCGTTCAACATGAAGCAGCGCCCCAAATGTCAACTCGTGTACCCACCACAGTGGATAATCCAATTTCTGAAGACCTGCTTTGAAATGACCAAAATGCGGTTGGGGTCGCAGGCATGTTAAAAGATCAAGAGGCCAAAGAGGAAGATTTTGTACTGCTCTGAAGACGCCAGTTACTGATGCCATCAGAGGAGGAGAAGGAAGCCGGTAAAATCGGCAAAAATCCCGGAGGCTGGTAAAACATGCAGTGCCTTGCTTTAGCCCGCAGCTACTGGAGCAGAAAGTCAGATGACCCAAGTCACCTTGTTGATGATGATGGTGATGACTAATTGCATCCATCCTGGTCTTTCCGCGAATTTGCTTGCGAGCGCTTCATCAGTGGATGAGGAGGAAGACGATGGGGTAGTGTCAATAAGGGATCCCGCCTCAAAAAGGGAGAGGGCGGTCGCAAAGACCCAGATATGATCCGCCATGCGCGACAAGTCCAGCTGGAAAACCCCCTCTCCTCGCTTATTTTTCGCCTCTAAAAAGGTCCAGGACCCTCTCAAGCCTGGGCCTTCTTTGAGCAGCCTCTGATACACCCAGCGACTTGTCATATGCCAGCCTTTGGTGCCGTAAGACGCCAATAAAATGAGGCAAAAGACAATCTAGAGTTTAACCACCACCACATTTCAAGTCTAAGACCACATGCAGCAGCGAATGCATGAGTTGAACATGGAGGAAACACTTGCCAAAAAAGGCCCAAGACCGACCTCGGCATCCATACACTGTCACATACCGCACTTCTCCGCCTCCCTTCCTTCCTCCCGCCACCACCAGCGTTCAGCTGCCCATGTCTCTCAGAGTCATGATCAGGGATCTAGCCTCCCGCTTCAAGCCTCCACCGTCGCCCGAGTACCCACCCACCACACCACAGAGACCCCTCCTATACCCCTCCTCCCTTCCGCCAGTTTGACGACCTGCATGCTGTACAAGCAGCCAGTCTAGCGCAGCCAGCCTTCTTCTTCTCCATTGTTTGGGAGCAGAAGAAACAATTAACCGCAAACCATCCAAAAACCCAATAGCCAAAAAGCCGAATGTCGCATTGCAGCTTTGCGGCCTTGGAATGGATTGCTTTTCCGTCGGTGGAACACAGATGAGGTTTCCGACACTCATGGCCTTTGCCTGCCCGCCCAAAATACCAGATGCCGAGCAGGCATAACTTTTGCCGAAAAGCCCGACCCTATGCCCCCCTGCCAACCACGTGTCCGTCTAAAATTTCAAGCGCCGTTGTCTGCTTCTGTGACTGGGAAATGTCCATCTGACCACAGACACACTGGACTAGTACGCCACAGCCCAAGGGCGCCGCTAAATTCTCTGTGACAGATCTTCACTGGGTGAAGCTGGTGGATGGTCTCTGGTCGTGAAGGTGCTATCTCAGGCCCTTGCGCACCACTTCAAAACCGCAGGGATGAGCAGGGCTCTTTCCTCCCCCCCCAAGGTCCTCTGGTGGCATCACGTGTCCCAGAGAAACCAAGCCGTATTTTAAATTAATCTGTCATGAGACCGTCCCCCACACAGGCCAGGAGCTGTGGAACGGCTTCTCCGCACGAACCGACGCTGGCTGGGGAAACAAGACCTTGTGCCAAAGGCAAGGTGGTATGCGAATAGAACGGGCGAAAATCTGCTGGCCGCCCTTATGATGTGTAGGCAGGAGCACATCCCTTGACCTTGCACATGTCATGAACCTCGTCGTTCCTAAGAAATTTCTAAAGCGCTACCCTGGTCTGGACTGCCTCCCGTCAACCGTCTCATTGTTGACGTGGGGCAACTACCTGGAATTCAACCCATCCACATGCACCATGCGATTTTGGGAGCAGGCCTGCAAACGCAGTATGACGTTGACACACATTGCCCTGACAAGCAGTCGGTGCGGACCTCGGGGAGTTGAGGCCACCGAGAGTGAGGCATTGAAAGATCTCTGTACCATCCTTGCCAGTTTTGAAGAAGCCAACCAAAAATGGTCAGTGCGGACGATGCCCAGATCCAGCATAGACCATCTGTGGTGATCATAGTTCTGAACGATCGTTGACACTCTTAAACATCATCTCCCCGCCGCGATGAGCCATGGAGACGGACACAGGGATGAGGGACACGGAGCCTTTCTCTCTCCGTCAAATCCACAAGGCCCCACAGTTTTCTCAATTTAACGGTCTATCATTATCAGTGGTTCGAGTAGGTCCAGACTAGTGCACAGGCGGCGCATCAGCTCTCAGGAGCATCATCTGAGGCAATCAGGCCTGTGTTGAACCTGATGTCCGAGGAGGAAAGCGGCAGTAGGAGGTATTCCACGACACCGACGTTAACCAGACGTCCCTCGCCTTGGCAAGATGTTGGCGTGACAGTTCAGGCGGAGTAGGAAGATGAGGAAGATCAGTTTGCGCTAGTGCCCCTCGACCCAGAGGTCTTGAACAAGGCTCCATCTCACACATGAAGTGCTTGGATCCTCCTATTCCTCCAACCAATTATCCTTGCATTCAAGGCCATCAAAATGACCAACCGTTACTGGGTCGCCACCCTCCTGGATCCCCTGGTACATAAACAAAACAGCACTTTATCCATCCACCCACTCAGATATAGACAGAGTAAAATAATGAAATGGGAGACCTTTGCTGATTGACAACGGAGACATCTGTTGCGTCAGCTTCACGTACTTCAAATGTCACGGTGGAACACCATCAGCGACGTGACAGCAGTAGAGTGCCAAGTAGCCGTAGCGGCAGCAGCAGCAGCAGGCAAGGTGGCAGAAGCCTAATCGGGTGATCTCTGGTCAATCTCTCTATACTATTTACCACCTCACCAACGCAATGCAATGCAGGGCACACATCCACACTACAGACAGCACCGAGCTTAAGATCATGGTGCACCACGACTAATCTTCGTCCAACACCCCACCGATGTTTTTTATATGTGTTCCGGGACCCAATAACTCGGGTATCCAAAATGGACGAATGGCACCGAGCTCCGCTCGGCCAAACGCATAGAGGTGTTGTCCTTGCCCACAAACCAGCGTCATATCTGGAGCGGTACCTAAGCACACTGGAGGAGTCATTACAGACAAAACGCATACCCCGGCTTTCCACAGATAATGTGGATCGTATGACTTGTAACCATACCAATATGAATCAGGCATGTTATCTCTGATGATGTTGTGGCCTCCAATTGCCGAGGTCACCGATTAGTTGCCGGTCTACTTCCATTCCCTCTCAAACAGAAATGCCTCATTGAAAAATGTGTTTGTAAACAATGATTCCATTTCTACTGCATATTTTTATTCTCGTTCCCACAAGTTCAATTTGGCTGGTTTTCTGTAGGATACACTGAAAACGACACCAGGTTACATGACAAAACATAATTCCATTTACTTCACTTCATATTTAAATTTTTCGCATTGTGCCAATGGTTTTGTGGTCATGATGCCTCCAACAATTTTAACAGTGGCTGAGAAAGATCATATTTATAATTTTTTTGGGTCATGTTGCTGTGAAGTTCTACAGCAATAATCGTGTACCTATGGACAGAAATGGGCGCTTCTAAGGATGGCATTTCTCCTCGACAATGTGTTAAACATTGTGCTGAGAAGTCGTCAAATTTATAATTTTTTGGGGTCATGTTGCTGTGAGATACGCAATAATCGGGTCCTTTGGAACAGCAAGGGGCTTTAATGCATTCTCTCCCTCACCAATTATAAACAGTGGCTGAGAAGTCACTTTTTATAATTTTTTGGTCATGCTGCTTTCGAAATGCAGCTATAACTACAGGTCCCATTTTTCAAAAAACAAAATGAGTTGTTTCGTAATAGAACAATTTGTTCTTCACAATTTGCCAGAAGTGACTCAAGGGTCATGTTTGAATTTTTTGGGGCTTTTTTGCAGTCGACTGCAGCTATACTAAGGTCCTATTATAACAAAAAAAATGTTGGTTCTAACAGCATTTTGGTCTTCAGAATGTCAAAGAAAGTGGCTCAATGGTCAATGTTTTTGAATTTTGGGGCATTATGCTGTGAAATGCAGCTAGACTACAGGTCCTATTTGTAGAAACATGTGGTTTCTAACAACATTTGTTCGTTCCACAATTGTCAAGAGTGGCTCAAGGGGAAGGGGCCTGTCAGAAACAGGAATAGGTAGGACACTGTTAATGGACACATATTGCAAAATGGACTTGTTTTTGCAAGAGCTATAACATATCTCGCGAATCCCCTATATTGAGGACAATCTATTAAAATACATTAGAAAAAAGAGAAACAAAGACAAGGGGATTCCATCCTATTTTAAAATGTGTTTTATCTAAGAATTAACTCACGAAAAAAACTTGCATGTAACAAAATAGTGCTGGTTAAGAAAAATTCCGTCCTGAATTGTACAAGGGAGGTACAGGAAAACTTGCACCAGATGTAGGTTATTCAGAGACAATGGAGTCATGTAGTCCGACAGAGAACAAAGATCCCAAGAGCACAATTTCCCTCCAGCACGTTGAGTTAACATGAAAAAAGAATGCCAAGAAAAAAGGGCACCTGGGTGGAACAGGAACGTTAACCCACCAGTATTTTCCAAGTGAAGCTCATGCGTGACCGCACTCATTCACCGGGAGGGTCAAGTGCTACCCAGGTCATGACTGGTGTACTGAGGAAAGGCTGTAGGTCTTACCACGACACTTCCGCTTCTGCACTCTGCCTTCATGCACGACTGTTTTTCGTTGCTGCGTCATTTGGGCATTTTTTAACCGTGTTAATAGATGTACGGTACAGCCAGCCTGGGCTCCTCACCCGCACCCACTGTAACTCCGGCCCTGGACCTGCTGAACCTGCGTGTTAAGTAATTGACAGACGCTAGCGCTGGTCTCTCACCGCACCACCCACTGCGAAGTCTGGCAGCTTGACCTCCGTGTTATACAGATTTGGCTGACTGTCAGCACTGGCACTCACCGATAGGGGCAAATCAAGGAGAGCTAACAAATTTTCCTCTAAAAAATCAGATTTTGAAAAAGGTGATTTCTGTAGGTTAAGTAAGTGTCAAAAAGGGTCTCAGCGGTCTGACCACAAATTGCCCAATATGAGCATAAAATTTTCTGGTGCTGTGATGTCACTAAGGGGACCCGCATCAATTGATCTCCATGTGAGTCACTGTCCCAACTCACTGAAGAAGGATTTGGTGGAAAAATGAAACCATTGAATTGATTGTGAATCAGTCTCAGAAGCCAGGTGCGGGAAATGTCTTCCTCACCAAAGACGTTTTGTTGGAATAATTTAGGACATTTGTATTACTTATGGGGTATGGTGTGACGAATTAAACACATCAACACGTGTAAAAAATAACCTTTAAAAACTTGCAGGGAGGGTATACGTTGTAATGTTATCACACTTGAAAACAAAAGCAACATGATAATAAAGTAAAACTATAAATAAAAACTTCCCTAGACTAAATTCTGGTACAACCAATGTTCAGTTACCACAAAGAAAATTCTAAATGACATCCACTTGTACACCAAAAATCATAGTGATACTGTGGTCAACACGAATTAATGGATCATACTGTGCCCAGGACTGGTATGAGTCAGATGTCCATTTCAACAACTAAAATGGTGTTCAAAAGACCTCCTTTTATGAGTGCGCACTTTTTTAATCTGTGGATTCAGACAGGTTAATGGTCATTTCTGGCGGTAACAGGACAGATATAGTCAGATGTCCATTCAACTAAAAAGGTGCGTTCAAAAGACCCGTTTTGCGGCACTTTTATAAAATCTGGGGACATGCAGGAGTTTGGGCTCATGCTGGGCCCAGGACAGGTAATATTCAATGTCCGTTGAAGACAAAGAATGGTGGTTGAAAGACTCCTTTTGTAACCGGCACTTTTTTAAACGTGGGGGTCATGAAAGATTGGGGCATCATGCTGTGGCCCTGACAGGTATAGTCAATTGTCCAGTTTCAACAAAATGGTGGTTCAAAAGACTCCGTTATACCGGCACATTTAATCTGGGGGTCAACATTTATAAATGGTCAACACTGCGGAACAGGACAGAATAAAGATCAAGTACCAGTTCAAAACACAAAATGGTGTGATCAAAGAAGCCTTATTCCGGCACTTTTATAATCTGTGGGTCGACAGGTTTAATGGTCCAATACGGGCGGTACAGGACAGATATATTTCAATGTCCCGCTCAAAAAAAAAGGGGTTTGAAAAACTCCTTTTTCCCGGGCATTTTTTTTTAAATCGGGGGTTTAAAGCGGGTTAAAGGGTAAAGCGGGTACAAACAGGGATATTTAAGGGGTCTGTGCCCTTTTTTTTCTGTGGCTTTTATAACCAAAGGGTTTTGTATCCAAAAATGTAGCATGAAACCCCCCCTTTTTTTGACTTTTTGTAGTGTTAATTCCATCCCCCCCCCCCCCCCCCCCCCCCTTCCCCCCCAGCCCTGTTTGGGTGTAAGAATGAAGGTTTTGTTGCTCCCCCAAATAGATTTTAAAATGGCCCACGGCGAAAAACTTTAAACGACTATGGGAAACGTTTTTGAAAATTTGGGGCCAAAAACCGACATCGACCCATGACGATAGTAAACGTAAATCCCTCATAAACAATTAAAAGGGAAGAAAACCCTAAAAAAAAAACCACACCTAGGGAAACGTTTTCTACTTTAAACAATATTTTAAACTTTTAGTATTTTAAACCTTGAGTAACAAAAAGTTGCAGTAATTTTCTAGGGGGGCCTTTTTAAATTCCGGTTGCCCCTTTTCGACTTCCTAAAAATTTTTTTTTGGGCAACCTTCTCCTAGTTTTTTCATGTCGATTGTGTCCCTTTCAGTAATATTGCTAAAATTGTAAAGAAAAACCAGTGTGACCCTTTTCTTTCTCCCTACACTTATACACAGTCTAAATTATTCTTCCCCTGCAAACTGCCTTATTTGTGATTTACTGGATCTACAGTGGGCATCCAGATACCTGATAATCCCATGGTTATACCATAAATGTCTGAGAAAGGAATTGTCCTTTAAATGGGATTATTGTCCTCTTTGGTTAGTACTTTTTGTTACAAGGATCCTTCGATGAAGACATAATTACAAAACACCCCATTGTTTAGTCCCACCACTCTCAAAAAAAAAAAATAACACCCGGGCCTCAAAGGGATGAAAAACTTTTTTCCTTTTTTGCCCATAGCCCCCAAACAGCTCTGCTTTTAAAAATTTTTTTATAAATACTATAAGGGAAAAGAAAGAGGGGCTCTTTACTTGTTGTTTTGGCCAAAAAGGAAAATCTAAGGGCCCAGGGCAGTTTTCCCAAAAATTTGGCCCTATGATTACAAGCAAGAAAGTAAAAGTGGCGCAGGAGACATGATAACATTGCTGTATCGCGAAGCCTGCGGCACTTAATCCTGTAGACCATAGGCTGAGGATACACATACAGTTGAAAAGATGCTGCAGACATTTGGCTCATTGGCCCCCTGGTGGCCTAGTCCAAGCTGGACCACAACCTAGCGCTCATTGGAAATCTACCCAAAGGGCAGATTTCCAGTCCTTGTCCACTCAGTTATCTACATTGATTCTCAAGCCACTAATTATATAGATATTGGTGCAGATGGTGAGTTCAATGTACCCAGCTCCATCTTCAAAACTTGTTGTTATTCAAGTTTGTCAGTTTGACCATATAAGTAACCTGAAGCAGAAGTTTGATACCTTAATTGATATGAGGAGTAATTTGCATGTCTAATACCAAAGGACTATGAGGTTACCAACGGCTGTACATTGCTTACAATCCTAAGAAGAATGTAAATAGGGGAATAACAAGAATTTATAGGGCCCCACAGCAAAATAAGATTGGCTCCAACTACCTGTTCTAATGGCAGGACACTGAAACAGCAGCAGAAGTAATAAAAATTAAAAGTATGAAATATAGCGACATATATCAGAGAACCTACATAGTTAGTGCTGGGTAGTATAAGACTATGGTCACACGGGTTAAATTGGGGCGCATTTCGCCACGTATTTTGCGCCACACTGCGCTCTAATACAAGCGAAATTCGCCCCAGTCATTACAGTAATCCACAGTTCTCATAGAGAACTATGGATTACGCCTCCTCTCCCCTGGCGTTTAATACAATGCGCGGGGAGATGTGACAGTCTATGGGTCCAGCGGGCTGCTAGCCCCCCCGTATTGCGGGAATATGTGCCCGATCCGCAAAAGCTCCCGAACACCCGGCGTAATTGCGAAGTGTACTATATGCCCTGCAATTAGCCGTGTGAAGTTAGCCTAAGGCTCTGTCCACATGGTACTGACAAAATAACAATCGGATTATCCAACCAGTATTTTGTCGTTTTTTTGAACGCAAAGGGGAACTTTTTTTTGCGGATTCAGCCGTTCCCCTTTGGATTGAACAGTTCATGTTCCTTCCCATAAGAATGAACATGTTCAAGGTTTTTTTTGACGGTCGGCTTAGCTGTCAGAAAATCTGAGCTGTGTAGACTACAGCTCAGATTTTCTATTATAGTCTAAGAAGAGGGTTAACACTTGGATTACAAACGGTTTTCAAATCCATTAACTCTCTCAAAATCCGACTGAAAACCAGTGCCGTGTGGATGGACCCTAAAGCCACCAACTTGTTATTCCTTACAGAAAAGATACACTGTTCTTACACCTGAGTGTTTGCGCAGTTTTGGTGCAGTTTTAACTGCGCTACAATTAAATTGCCTTTATTACCAGCAAGCTTCTTTCAGTTGTCTAAATTGTTCAGAAAGATGTTTCAAGTAAGTAATCAATGACTGTGTTTGAAGTCTTGTGGATTAAAAACACACTAATTGATTACTCACTTTCCAAACAGTTTAGTTAAGTTTAAGAAGCGTATGTTGTTTTACCATTGCTATATGGGAGGCAGTTAAGTAGCGCAAGTTATGTGACCTGTTAGCTATATCCAGGTTGGAGATCAATTGACAAAATGGCTATAGGCCATTGTAATAGTGGTAAGTGATACATAAACTGAGCTGCAATGATAAGACAGATATTGTTTGGGGTTTTTCGGGCCTCTAAGATGAACCTGGCAGCTAATGCTGGTCATTGTGCTTATGTCGCCTGTCCTTTGCATAGTAAATACTGACTCCTAATGGCCAACTGTCCTATCAGGTGACAATTATAGTTATTTAAATAGAATATGTTAGTGTTTCAGATCACTTGAAGTTAATTGAATAATTCATGATGAGCCTGAGGGCAGGAAAAAATGCTCTTGCAGTTACTAAGACTCCTGTACACAATTTAGATGGGTGTTCATTCTTATACATAGTATGGTTCCGTGTCAGGGTAGTTTAAACAGGCAGCAAAGTAAAGTTAGTATTTATTAGCATCCTTCTATTACGCTAGTCCCTGCACATATTCTTGTATTCGTACTCTCCACTGACAGCTTTTGGAAACAGTTTTTTCTTCATCCCTGACAGAAAGGATTGCACCAAAACCCTGTCTCCAAGTGACTTATTCTGCCTTTCTGTTTACAGCTTGCAACGCATTCAAGACCTGATTAGTTTCTATTGATTCTGTCATAAAAAAATAAAGTCAATAGTTTTTTCTTTGTGCTCCTCTTCATGCAGACCGTATAAATCCCATTGTCGCATTCAAAGTATAATTATCTGTCTTTCAATACAGCAGATGAGGTTCAGTCATACCTTTAACTTACAGCATTTCAGGAGTTTCAAGAATGTTCAATGTCTTCTTAAACTATTTTATACAAACATGAGGTCAGAAATTTGTAGTTTTACTTCTGCAGAATGTCTCTGGAGAAAAAATACAGCAGAATACCTTGAGTCTGAATATCATCACTAGAGATGAGTGAGCAGTAAAAAGTTTTAGTTCAATAAGAAACTCGAACTTTAGTGAGTTCAGTTTGAGGTTCTATTCGAACTAGAACTCGAACTCGAACCCCATTAAAGTCAATGGGAAAAGATGTTCGGGTTAATTTTTATACCTATACAGGTGAGGAGAAGCTGTAACTCAGTGAAGAAAATTTGGCTCTAAGAGTGACAGAAAAAAATGGAGAGGCTAAAATACTTTATTCCTTTCAATGGCTAACTGAAAAGATGAGGACAGCTTGCAAGCAGGGGCGTTGCTATAAGAAGTGGACTGGGCCCTGCATCCTGTGGGGGCACAAAAGTCTCTTTGACATATAGGAGATTTTTTAGATGGTTTGTAATACAATTACTGAAGCCCGAAAACTGCAAAAATGTAACTTTTGGGCACTGAGTATGATTTAGCAAATCCAAGCACTCTGTATAATATATATCCATGTATATGAGAGTTAGGCATTATATGAGCCAGCAAATGTCACCAAATATCAGTTTCTGGATGTGGGAAAGATGCAGCCAGCAATACCAAACTCACTAACTATTGCTCAGGGGCGTCGCTAGGCTAGTTTATTTGGGGCACAAGCCCCGGACAATCCTGCCTGTGCCCCGAGTCTCAGCCCGTCGTGTTGTAGGCAGCTGCTATGTGCCTGCAGCTCCGACGATCTCCTGAGCTGTACGCGAATCCTCTAAACACACAGCTCAGAGCCATTATTCAGTGCAGGGAGGCAGAGAGAGAGCGACTGCACCAGTTGCCGGTGTTTAGCAGGGAGGAGGGGGCGCCTGTCACTCACTGTGGCTCCTGACTGTCACGACTTCCTGTGCTGTAGCCGCGCTGAGCACGAGAGCCTGGCAGCCAGGAAGCAGTGAGTGAGGAGCTCCGCCCCCTGCTGTGTGGCTCCAGCGTCCCTGCAACTACTCAGCCTTGGGCACAACAGCAGCAGCATCATCCTCATCCTCCACAGGTGCCCAGGGAGGTCTCAAGTGAGTGAGTAGCCTCACTGTAGAGACCTGTGCTAGATAGTATAATAAGGGCAACACCACATAATCTTCATAAATATGAATTGTACTTAATGTGTATATGCATGTGTGTGTATATATGTGTATTTGTGTATGCATGTGTGTGTATATATGTTTGTGTGTATGCATGTGTGTATATATGTTTGTGTATATGTGTATATATGTATGCATGTATGTGTGTATATATATATATGTGTGCATGTGTGTGTGCATATATATATGTGTGTGTGCATGTGTGTGTGTATATATATATGTGTATGCATGTGTGTATATGTGTATATATATATATGTGTGTGTGTATGTGTGTGCATGCATATGTGTGTACATGTGTATGTGAATGTGTATGTACTGTATATATGTGTGTTTATGTGTATAAACACACATATCCACAATATTGCCCCATTTGCGTCACTAAACATAATCCTGCCTGTTCTGTCCTTTACACATGTAAACTACAGCCTGATGATGAATTGTATCTGAATATAATTTTTTTATACCCGTCATTCGTCAGGGTTGCGTACGTTTTTAGCTGCTGCAGCCAGACAAAGGGTACGTTCACATGGCAGAATTGCGGGGTGCGTTTTGTGGTGTATTTGCCCTTTAATACGCTCTCTATGAGAGCTATGAATTACCATGTCGTCTTCTCCGGCGTACAATCCGATGGTATTGTACGCTGGAGGAGAGAAGTGACAGTCCCCCCGATAGAAGCCGCAGTTCTTGGGGCGTGAAAAATGCCGCGTGAACCCCGCCCTACTGAGCAAAACTTAACACAAAGGGCCCGAGCCCCGGATGTTTTGGGACCCTAGCAACACCCCTGCTATTGCTGTAGGAAGCCGCTGAAAACAAAACTAAAAATGGTGTGTCGAAGTAGAACTAGAACTTTACTCGAACGAACAGTAAAATGTTTGGTTCAGTTCATGTTCTAAAAATTCGAGAAGTTCTACTAGAACTTAACTTATCTAGATCAAGTCTTTTGATTAATCAACGCAATACGAAAAAGTTAAACAAATATCTTTGTTATTAGCACAGCACGGAGACTCCCAGTCAGCTCCTTCCTGGGAAAACAGTAACAACAATTCTTAGTGTAGATGCTCCAGCTTGCAGACTATCACCGTAGAGAGAGAGAGAGTTTCAGCTTTCTTTAAAATCACTTCATATTTACTTTCATTCGATTAAAACATCATTGTACAGAGTATGGAGGTTGCGAGTATGATACCCATGAGGGAAACAGCACGACGCGTTTCAACTTAGGAAGTCTTAATCATTGTGCACAATGATTAAGACTGCCTAAGTAAACAAAAGGTACATGTGTTGTGAGAACTGAAAACAATCTGTAATCTTGTTAAAGATAATTAGTTTGCTCCAGACTGAGCTGTCTGACCATGGTGACATTATTCCCTGCTGTCTGCTCCCTCCCTAATCAGATAACAGAGTTATGGTCAGGAAACCAGGTAGACATAGAAACCTGTGTGCACTCAGAGCACATAAAATATCTATTATCTAATAACTAAAGTAAAATCTATTGACCAATGTATTTAAAAAAAAAAAGTCTTCAAGTACCTCTTCCTTCATGTTGAAGCTAATCTTTGTAGTGAGAAAACCCCTGGTTGAGTGCTACAAGAAATCCCCCATTACTAATTAATTCTATATAATCTCCATTTAGGCCAGGGTTACACAGCAAACATCAAATAAAGGCTAGCCTGGTCAAATTTTCTGATAAGGTTAGCAGTCGCCCATGACTTAAATTCCCATAGGAAAATATGAAGCTAGAGTGCACTAATGCTTATCTAAACACAATCTAGTATTATCTATGTGTTTATGAACTAGGTATTTCCAGCACAGAGCAGTAGTCTAACATATATTTCTTGTACTGTAATTCTATAATATATATTTATATAAAGTCTTACCTTTTTACACTCTTCTTTTATTTCTGTATTGTCAGCACAGAACTTCTAGGTATGAACTGATACCATCACAACAGCTGGCTATTCTCCAACTTGCTGAAAAATGATGATATGCAGAACTGAAGTCAATGACAAGACTATATGAGAAGGTTAACAGGACTCATGGCCTTGTGACCTTGATGTCTTATCTTCACTACAGGAGAAAATTTGCAAGCTATTCTCCTTTCTACTACATGTTCAGACTTATAAAACGAATATAAGTAAATGAAAGTTTACATGATACATTAGTCCTTATAAAATCTTGAACATTTACATTTTCATGTGAAAAAACTAAGACACAAAATCACACATCATCTCTTCGCCCATCATCCAGTCGTTCCATTGTGTTTTTCTTAAATTATAATGAGTCGGAATGTGAACATTTTTATTATGCTAATCCAGATTCCTTCAGGAAAATTCAAGATAAAACCAGGAACTGACAGAACCTATTTGTGGCAAAAAAAAGAAGCAGACGCTGTTCTCACATCTGAACCTCACTGCATGTAAGTTCTGTAAGAAAAGGCTCTTTCTTCCTAATCTTTTGAGCTCCTGCTTATTAAATATGCAAACCTCGTTCTCATATAATTTGCCCAGTTTGCAAAGACAAACAGAGAACTTCAGATTAATAGCAAAAAAAAAAAGATGGTCTAGAAGAAATAATTAAAACATTCGTCAGTTCATTGCATTCTTCCGACATATGGAAACGCCACCATGATCTTATCCCTAAATGTTTTCTGCCTGGGAAAAGGGACATATTCCGAAATATTTTTTTAAATGATAAAGAAACATTAGGAACTTTTACATTTAACTCAGTATCTCAATTATGGGGTTTTTTACAAACTCTTAAAAAAAAAAAAAACCAAAAAAACTTTTTTTCTGATTTGGTATTACTACAAAAACTGAGGATTGGTTTCCAAGAAAACCCACTGTCAAACTGACTGAAAGGCTTTAAACATATTTGCACCTAATTTTTTTCATTGTTCATTTGCTTTCTAAATGCAAAATTAGCAACTTTCTAAATAATCATTATTACAAATGTCTTGCCTGTGCCCTGAGAGTTATCAACCCGACATACGGGTGGTGCTGCTGATTCTGATTAATTTGGAAAGACTCCTGCCCCCCCTACTAGCTTCTTTCAGTGTTGGAGATACCAGAGGTGGAGGTTGTATATGGAAAATCAGAGAGTGAAAAGGGAGGAAAATATTCAAGTCCCCCCCAGGAAGGAAAATCATCCAAGCTATCGTATCAACTACGAATAAAAGCAAACTCGATTTTAAAAGTAGGGGTCTGTGTCGTTTTGACCCGCTAAGGGAATTATCGGGCTATAAAAAAGTCCTCTCACCACAATCCACAAAAAACTTCAGATATTTCTTGGCTCAGTCTTGATCTTTCAACTTATGTGTCTTATTCAGTGGTGGTCAGGTTTCAGCCCCCCTTACTTTGGCCATGTTTCTGAACACCTTGGACACACATGGACACTCCACACTTATGGACACTCTAAGGAGGTTACAGTTCTGACAGCACTTGCGGATTATGGCTTCCTGGTCACTTTACATTTGATCTCAAATCTTTAGCAATTAATTTGCATCTTTTTTTCTCAACAACACATTTTTTTGCAACCCTGTTGATTATTTGCAACAAGCTGTTTGGTTGTTCTCTGATCACACCTCAATACCTTTGAAATTTCAAGGCTGTTTCATTTCTCTAAATAACTTTCAACAATTTTTGACTTTTCAGAGTCAGTTAAAACCCTTTATCGTCCCATTTTTCCCATGGAAATCAAGCAGTCTAATAATTCTGCACACCTTGATATAGGTTGCTCTCTTTGGACCAATCCATCCCTCACTAGAAAAAATATACATCACCAAATTATGCTTCAATCCAATAAGTATTCAAGATGGAAAATATGCAAAAAAATAATAATATTGTCAAAATACTCTCTAGCCTAATAATTGTGCACATAGGGCAAAATGTTTGAATGGGGCTGCACTTGATGTTGGGTTTTTTTAGCCAAAAATAGCGCACCCGCCACTCTTTTTTAACCAGGCGACTCCAAATTAGGGCTTTAAAAGGGAAATCCCAGCACTTTGTAAGCGCCGAAACGGGGGGCTGCGGGGGGCGTGTTGCACAAAACCCAAAACGAACTACACTTTTATGACTTATGAAAGAAACCCCCCCCCCAACTCTTGGGTTTTAACAGGTAAAACACTTCAAAAGTTTTACTTGATCTAATTTGTCATTTGTACAAAAGCACAAATCTATGCCCCAAAATTTAGAGGGCAATTTTTCTCAAAAATTCGATTCGGTCATTTCGACGTTTTTTCCCGAAAAATTCGTTTGTTCCGAATTCGTCGGCAGAATCGCGTTAAAAAGCACTTTTCCCGGGCGCACAAGCCTGCAGGGTGCTGTAAACATTGTGCCATGCTTAAATACAGAGGGAGCGGTTTTGGTTTTCATACATGTTTTTTGGTTTTTATGACACGCAGATGACTGCCGCGCTTTTAGAATCGCTTTCCCAAAAAATCCCCGGGCACTTTAAGGGGCAAAACTGACCAAAAAACTGAAGCGGGAATGTACCCGATAAATCTGCCACGAACTAGAAAAAAGCAAGCGAGAGTCAGGTGCAATATTTATGACGAGTGTGGAGGGACGGCGGCAGCCCCAGCAGAAGGGTCAACAGTGGCACAATGACACAGGTGGGGGTTTACGGGAACAGCAGCATGGGGTCATGAGTGGCACATTTAAGAATGTTTGTTGGGGGGCAATACCAGTCCCGGGAAGATGGGGGTAGGCAAGGGAAACTGCAGCAATGTGTGGCATCGGGGGGTGGCCGGCATCAGAATTGGTGAGGGAGGTAATTTTAACCCCAACGAGCTAAGGGATTGGGTGTGGAAATCCGTCCGATCCCCGCCTTTTAACTTGAAAAGGTCGTCGTTCCCTTTTTCCCCTGGACAACGGGTTCTCCTGGGGTTAAAGATGGCCCCCGCCGCACTGAACACCCCTCTGATGCCAACTACTCCGGGGAGGACACTTCTCCCCCTCAAAAACCCCGGCAATTTTCGGCCCCACATCCATTTTGGCTCCCAGTTATCCACGGTTTTTCTAAGGGGTTGCAGAGTGCTGCCAAGTAGCCACCCCCTGTTGGTTCAGGGCTGCTCCTCCTGCTGCGCTTTCTGTGGCGACTACCCTCCCCATAGGCAGGGGAAAGGAGGCAGGGGAGAACCCCCCCGGTCAGACCTTCAGAGGGAAAGGGCGATGCCACACATAGACAACCCAAAAGACTATGGGGATTTCCCCATATATTTGAGTTTGTCCTCCCTCTCAATAGTAAAAAGGCTCCCATTTTGGGCCTAGCGAGGGGGCCAATAGGGTGGAGACCAAAGTCATCCCCCCGCCATGTGACTATTCGGCTTTCATACCCCCCAAAAAGCATGCTGCGGGGATCTCACATGACTCCCGGGGGGTCCCCCGCCTCCTTTCCCTGTTTTGCCACGGGGTTGGGGGGGCATTGCCTCGTCTTTTCATCCCATCCCCCTCCTCCAGCTCTCCCCGTCTCCTCTCTTTTTCCCCGGGTAGAAAATCCACCATTTCACCAACAATACTTTGCTCCAATGTCCCCCTCCTCCTCCATTTCAGTCCCCACTGGGCTCATGTGGGCCCCGAGATGTAGTTGCCAAGCCAGTCCCCTGCCAACAATTTTTCAATCTGTTCCAGGAAATGAAGCATGGGTGACGTTTTTCAACCCCCTATCCCCCGGGGACTGACAAATAACGTGCCTCCTGAAGGGCCCTCAACTAGGCAGGTGTCACGCATACGCCACGGGGCTGACATAAAAGTTAACGGGGAGAAAACTTCTGTCTGCCTGGATCACAAAAAAATCGTTAAGGCCCTTTCTCGTTCAACGCGTCCAACTTGTGCAGGGGGAAATTCCAGGGGGGAAAATCACATATCAGAGTGTGTTGGGGGAGGCCTTCGCCGCTGCAACTCGAGGGGGGTGCCCTGGCTTTGAAAAGAATGGAAAAGTGCATGCACATTTCCGGCCTTTTTTCAAAATTTCTAAAATTTGGGGGAAAATTGGGAACCCTTTTTCAAAACCCAAATTTGAACACATGCGCCAGGGGGGCATGGACCATCCCTCCTGGGGGCAGTGCGGACACCCATGTTCCCCCCATTGTCCCCCCCAGGGTTTTCCGATTTGCTTTTTGGCGCGAGAAACCACACATCGATTTCTTGCTGATGACCGAGCAGTTCCCCCCTGGGGCTTTTTCCCCGAGCAAGCCGGTGAAACTGCGTGACCCCCGCTTTTCCTAAAATGGGGTATATGGGGCATATTGTAGGCTGAGAGTGGTGGGGTGGGGAGGAGGAGGGGAAATTTGGCGCGGGTGCAGCAGTTTACAACGTGGAGGAAAAGGGGGTTTCCCCTGTCCAATTTTTGGGTGTTGCCTGGGCTGAAGCACTTTCACCCGTGGCCGAAAAGGGACAGTAAGGGCCCCCTGACCGTGTTACAGCTCCAGACTCCGCTGCTGTGCACCTTGGAACAAACCGATAAGCTCCAAGACTGACCCACCTTCTGTATCTACATATTTATGAGAGTGCTGGTACTGCCTTTGTTGGAAAAGAAATACGGCTTGGAACTCACCTTCTCGGCTGCGGCACAAGCCATTAATGTTTCTTCTTGAAATGGTGCAGAGTCCACCATATGAAAGGGAGGACTGCAACAACTTGAACAGGAGCCACGGTCAGCTACTGCACCTTAGGATGGTTGACGCAACCAGTTTGTCCTCTTTACAATCGCCCGCAGAACGACAGCTGGCGCCATGATTACGAGGAGCAGGAGCATCTGGACCGGGAGATGATGATCAAAGAGAAACAGCTCCCTTCGCAGAGGTGGTGGATCCTAGACTGGCTGCAATGGCATGTGTGCCACAGGCGCTGCTGCTGCTGCTGCTTGTTTGAGCTGCGGCGGCAGGATGGACCACCACAACTGAGCCACGTTTCTCCCCGCCACCGGATGGTGACGCTGCAGTGATGACGCAGTGACCTGGTGCCAACGTTAGCCCCTGGCCCACGCTTCCACTTCTGCCCACAGATTCTATCATAAACCCATATTCGTCTCCTCCGGTGGTCTTAGCAAAAGAACTGCCACACCCGCCGAGATATCGGATTTAACCGCCAACGCACCGCACTGAGTGACTACTGCCGCCGCAGACTTGCTGAGCCCCGTGTGACGCACTTTCCTTGACCTGCGAAGCGGGTTTTTGCCCCGTGTGCCCTTGGCTCCCGACCTCACACTGCTGCTATCCTGCTGACTCAATGGCCACACACCCACTTGCGGCTGCGCTGCTGCCTGACGCGCAAGCTGACTCCCTCTTCTCCTGACGATGATGAAGCCCTTGCCACACCCGGCTCCATGGCGGACGCCTAACATCATCAACTATTTGTGTTTATCATCGTCACTGCTGTCCTCATCACCGATGTCTTGTATGCCGAGCTGACCTCTCACACAAACCTCCGCTGGGGGGCGGGGGGGGGGGCCACTCTCCACAGTCTAAACGTTTGCGCCTACTGCAAGAAGCAGCGATATTGGCCCCCGATTCTACCTGCCAATTAGTGCTGCGACAGTCCCCCTCACATATGTTCATCCTCGCAATATAGAGGCGCTGTAGCTCAGACCACATAGTAGAACATCTGGCTGAGGGAACCGGATGGACAGAGCGGGCTGAGGACAGTGAGGGCCGCTGACCCGCTCCCGGGCCATTGCCAACTAATGGTTTTTTGTTCTGAGGTTCCCACCACTCTTGGCTGGGGTTTGTCAGATTTCATCTTGTAGGAATGTGGATGACCTATTCAACCAATCAAGAACCATTGGGTGTTAGTCACACACGTCCGCAAGATGACAGCGTCAGTTGTGGCCTCCCCGAGTAACCCCTCTGCGACTCCACCTTGCTGTGTCTGGCGACCTGGGCCTGTTCCAGGAATGTTTTGCCACTGCCACTCGCATGTGCAGAGCTGCCACCCCACTGTCATGAAATACTGTTTTGTTCTAAAATGTACAGACACATTTTTGATGATGATATCTGTATATGATAAATATACACCCTGTTTTTTGACTCCAAATGAACCCAGTAACTAGCTGGGTTAACCTGGATATAAAATTACAGCTCAACAAATGCCAGGAAAAATTTAACTTGTATGTTCGTTTTAAAACACTGTATGGTTTTACTAAATGTAAAAGCACAAACAGCTTAATTTACCTTCCGGACAATGAATTAGGCACAGGAAAAATGTATAATATTTTGGCGTTGAAAAGAGACGGTTTATTTTTTGTTTTATTTTGCGCTGGTCAGCACACCCAGCAAAACAAAGCTTAATTAACCCCTGGATGTTAAATTGCGCAATAGAATTAGCCGCACAAAATAGTAGCTTTGTAGTTGTTTACAATTGCGTGAATTTCTACACCACACAACAAGAGATACAGTTTTAAATAACCTTTTTCTTGTGAATTTGGCACAGGAAAAATTTATATATACTTGGCGTTGTAAAGAAGGTTTATTTTTGTCAGCACACCATCAAAACACCGCTTAATTAAACCCCTGGATGTAAATTGCGCAATAGAGAGTTGAGCCGCACAAAATAGTAGCATTTGTAGCGTGTTACAATTGCTGTGTTTTCTACGCCACACAACAAGAGATACAGTTGTAAATAACCCTTTGCTTGAAATAGGCTACAGGAAAAATTTATATATTTTGGCGTTGTAAAATAAGGTTTATTTTTGTGAGGACACCAACAAAACAACCCATAATTAAACCCGGGATGTAAATTGGCCAATAGAATTGAGCCCGCACAAAATAGTAGCTTTTGTACGTGTTACAATTGCGTGTTTTCTACGCCACACAACCAGAGAATACAGTTGTAAGGGTACCATTGCTTGTGAATTAGGCTACAGGAAACAATTTATATATTTTGGCGTTGTAAAAGACGGTTTTTTTTGTCCAGCACACCAGCAAAACAACGACTATAAATTAACCCTGGAATGTAAATTGCGGCAATAATTGAGCCGCGACAAATAGTAGCTTTGTAGCGTGTTACATTGCGTTGAATCTACGGCCACACAACAATTAACAGTTGTATATTAACCTTTGCTTGTGAATTAGTGCTACAGGAAAAATTATAGATTTTGGCGTTGAAAAAAGAAACGGTTTATTTGTCCAGCACACCACACAAACAACACTTAAATAACCCTGGATATAAATTGCTCCAAAGAATTTAGCCGCACAAAATAGTAGCTTTGTATCAGTGTTACACATTGCGTGTTACTAAGCCACACAACAATAGATTCCAGTTAGTAAATAACCTTTGCTTTGTGAATTAGGTTAACAGGAAAAATGATATATTTAGGCGTTGAAAAAGACGTTTCCTTGGGGTCAGCACACCAGACAAAACAACGGCTTAATTAACCACTGGATTTAAATTGAACAATAGAATTGAGCCGACAAAATAGTAGCTTTGTAGCTTGTTACAATTGCGTGCTTACTACGCACACAACAAAGAGGATACAGTTGTAATTAACCTTTGCTTGTGAAATTAGGCTATCAGGAAAAAATTTATATATTTTGGCGTTGAAAAAGAGGTTTCTTGGGTCAGCACACCATCAACACAACGCTTAATTAAACCCCTGGGATGTAAAATGCGCCAAAAGAAATGAGCCGCACAAATAAGTAGCTTTTGTAGCGTGTTACAATTGCGTTTGTTTCTACGCACACAAACAAGAATACAGATTAATTAACCTTGCTTTTGAATTAGGCTACAGGAAAAAAATTTAAATATTTTGGCGTTTAAGAAAGACGGTTTACTTGGGGTCAGCACACCACAACACAACGCTTAATTAACCCGCTGGAGTTAAATTGCGCCAAAGAATAGAGCCGAAAAAATAGTAGCTTTTAGCGTGTTTACAATTGCGTGTTTTCTACGCACACTACAAGAGATACAGTTGTAAATAACCTTTGCTTGTGAATTAGGCTACAGGAAAAATGTATAATTTTGGCGTTGAAAAAGACGGTTACTTGGGGTCAGCACACCACAAAACAACGCTTTATTAACCCCTGGAGTAAATTGCGCAATAGAAGAGTCAGCCAAAAAGAAGTGGTATATGTATTGTAAAAACGCTGTTTTCTTTTAAATGAATACAACATGGAACTGCTTAGATCCCACTTGAGATTGAATGTAAATGCAGCTGCATTGGAGCACACTGGATTTCTGATCCAATAACCCCAAAAAATTAGAAATAGAACATTACTGGGGGGGGGGGGGGGGAGAGAACAGTCCTCTGAGACAAGCGAGACACCCCACAGAAATCGCCATAAAAAACATTATATCAGTTAAGAGCTATCAGCCGCGGCTGCACTTCCCTGATAGCACAGTGAGAGGAGTTTGAGCTCCGGCTCGCGCCGACTTATAAAGTTCGTGTACGTCACATAATCCCGCCGGTCTCTGATTGGGCTTCACCCTGCACATGTCATGCAGGCTATCCCTTCTTCTCCCAGAGTGCTTGCCCCATAAGCGCCATAGCACGCAGCCATTTTATCAATCAAAGCACACATCGTTTCACCCAAGTACCCCAAAGTTCGACTTCGTTCCGAACCGAAGTTTTCCTGAAATTCTAAACAAATTCCACTTCGTTAGAATCGATTCGCCCATCTCTACCCACAATAGAACAGATTCATAGATTTAGGCACATTCTACGCTACAAATGCACGCAAAAAATGGTGCCTGGGCGCCAAAAATCATACATGTCGCCCATAGTGTAGTACTAAATATATTTACCACAAAGAGGTTGAATAGTTTTCAGACTGCAATAGTCATTAACTCCTTCCCGACTCAGGGATTTTATTTCTGCCTTTCAAGAGGCATAACTTGTACTTTTAATGGTAATATCTACTATAATATATAATGTACTGGAAAGCCCTAAAAAGTTATTTGGGGGCATTATATGAAAAAATTTAATTGTGGGATACTTATCAAGGTTTGTCTTACTGTAGGCTGTGGTATAAATTATGTTTTATGTAATTTTGCAGATCATTATGATTTTGGCTATATTTAATTTATATAAGTTTTATTATATTTTAACTTTTAAAATTCTTTGTGTAGTCACATTTTCTGAGACCAATAACTATTTTCATTTTTCCATCTTTAACCCCTTACCGCCGCAGCCAGTTTTAGCCTTCCTGACAGAGCCCAATGTTTGAAATATGACATGTGACACTTTATGTGAGAATAACTTTTTGATGCTTTTATCTATCCATGTGATTCAGAGATTGCTTTCTCATGACACATTGTGATTTAAGTTGATAAAGTTTTGTCCATGTAATCTTTATGTATGAAAACTTTCAAAATATCAAGAAAATTTGGAAAAATTTGCCATTTTAAAACTTAAAAAATTTCTGTGTGTGTAAGACAGATAGTTATTCCACTAAAATAGTTTATAACTAGCATCTACCATATGTCTGCTGTAGGTTGGCATCATTTTTTAAATGTCTTTTTTTTACGACATTAGGTGGCTTTGAAATTTTGTAGTCCTTTTTCACATTTCAAGAAATTTTGCAACATAGATGTTTTTAGGGACCAGTCCAGTTCTGACATGGCTTTGAGGAGCCTGTATGTTAGATAACCCCATAAATTACTTCATCTAAGAAACTACACCCCTTAAAGTATTCAAAACAGCGTTTAGGAAGTTTATTAACTCTAGAGATGAGCGAGCAGTAAAAAGTTCTAGTTCAATTAGAACCTCGAATTTTAATGTGTTCGGTTTGAGATTCTATTCGAACTAGAACTGGAACTCGAACCCCAGTAAAGTCAATGAGAGAAGATGTTCTGATTAATTTTTACATCTATGCAGGTGAGGAGAAGCTGGAATTCCCATCCATAACAGTAAACTGGATACGTGGAACAACTTAGTGAAGAAAATTTGACTCTAAGGCCGTGTTCACACGGCTTATTCACGGCGGATTTGTGCGCCGTATTGAGCGCACAAATCCGCCGTGAAAACGGGGCGGGACGGGGGCGGGGCCGGAGCGCGGCGGGGCGCCGCTCCCGGCCCCATAGACAATGCATTGTTTACGGCGCGTCCGCGCCGTAAATAATGTGCATGTCACTTTCTCCCCCCGCGGCGGATTTGCCGAGCGGGGAGGAGCGACGGAATCCACTGTTCTCTATGAGAGCAGTGGATTACCGTAATGACTCCGACAGATTGGCGCCGTATTGAAGCGCAAATCCGGCGCGGAATACGGCGCCAATCCGTCGGCAAATAAGCCGTGTGAACGGGGCCTAAGAGTGACAGAAAACACTTGAGAGGGTAAAATACTTCCTTTCAATGGCTAACTGAAAAGATGAGAACAGCTTGCAAGCAGGGGCGTAGCTATAGGAGGTGCAGCGGTAGCAGCTGCTACGGGGCCCTGCATCCTGAGGGGGCCCAAAACCCCTTTGACACATAAGAGATTTGGAGACAGTGTGTTATACAATTACTGAACCCCCAAAACTGCAAAAACTCATCTTTTGGGCACTGAGTATGATTTAGCAAATCCAAGCACTCTGTAAAATATATTTCTATATTATATAATATATATCATGTATATGAGAGTTAGGCAATATGTGAGCCTGCAAATGTCATCAAATAACAGCTTCTGGGTGTGGGAAAGATACAGCCAGCAATACAAAACACCCTAACTATTGCTGTCTATGGAGAGGAAAATGCTATCTAACTAACTAAGAGCAGTCTGCACAGTACAGAGAGTGAGCTGAAAATGGCATTCACAAGGCAATACAGTGAAATATATATATAACATTGTCATGTGATTTTAGCAGCCAATGAGAGTAATACACCTCACCAATGATGTTTTTGACACTCCTCTGTGCCCTGCACTGATTGGATGGTCGCCAAAAGTGCAGAAAGGTGATTGGATGGCCGCCAAAAGTGCAGAAAGCCGCTGAATACAAAACTGAAAATGGCGTGTCAAACTAGAACTAGAACATTACTTGAACGAACATAACTTTTCTAGAACAGTTCAATCAACACTAGTTAATTCTTTAGGTATTTCACAGAAATTAAAGAAAGTGGAGGTGAAATTTCAACATTTCACTTTTTTGCAGTTTTTTAATTTGTATCCATTATTCACTGGAACACTCTAGATGGGTAATGTACTCAGATCACGGATACAATAGAGATCAGTACTCAGCATTGCTGTTTACTGGTCCCCATGGCGACTGTCAGTCACCATGCCCGGCTATGCCCACAATGCAATGTGGGGTATGGTGACGTCACAGACAGCCCGGAAGTGTTTACTACAACACTCCTGGGCTGTCAGGTAATAGTTGCCGGCAGCTAAAGGAGTTCATCACCCACGGCCAGAGCTCACTTCTGCCATGGGTGATGTGGCATGAGGCCAGCATTAATATACCGTTGGTCCCATGATGCGATCGTGCGGGACCCGCTTGTGGGCCCGCACAATCTCCAGGACATACTGGTACATCCATTTGCGGGAAGGGGTTGAACCTGTGTAAAAACTCAGCTTTCGCAGGCGGAAGTGGAGATAACATTGGTAGTATTTTGAGATATATGCAACTTTTTGATCACTATTTAAAAAAAAAAAATTGGGGAGACAAAGCGACCGAAAAAAATACAATTATGGTGTTGGGTATTTTATTTTCCATGGTTCACTCTATGGTATAAATAGTGCTGCATTTTAATAGATTAGACTTCTACAGACACATCGATACCAGTTATGTTTTATTATTTTATTGCTCTCATTTTTTTTAATTTGTAAAATGGGGAAAGAGAAGTGTTTTTTTGTTTTTTAAATAATATGGCAATTGTCTCCCATAATCATTTGTACACTATATTGCACAACAGTGTACAATAACGGCTATTCCTTGGCAGGCTGCCATGACATCTCATAGTTGTTGTGGGGGAGGGAGACTGGGCAGTGGCATCTAAGTGATTATCTTGCTATTTGGAGAAAACAATTTAGAGAAACCAATGTTATGTGTGTTGAGTTATTTGAGTTATTTAAATTGTTCTTGTTGGATTGTTAATTTGCAAATTAGCTTATAGCTTGTTAATTTTGCTTTATTTGCAACAAAAATGGAAAATTCTCATTGCAACTGTATACATACAGTACCCCTAATTTCATACAGAGTTATACAGCAGTATTTTTTGTCAAATTCATAAAGAGATATTCTCCCCTAAAAGCACTGCAAAACATTTACATTACAAAAGTATCATATGGTTTCTCACAAAGTCATGAGGATGCTGTGCACCACCATACAGGCTTCTTAAACGTGGCTATGCCCCAACTCTTTGCACATCACCATCTGTTATTTAATACATCTGCCTTTCATGATCTAGATTCAGCACATCCTTCCAAATTAACCCAGGCCCGGGGGTCATCACTCATAACTGCTTCTGGCTCCATGGGGATTCTTCTTGCCCCATCAAAGACAGGTAATAGATCTTGATTGACAGATGCAGACAGGGGCAGTATTGGAAACAGAATGAGGCATCACACAGATAAATTACTGGCATTTTGTATTTGTTACATAAATCAAAGGTTGCTTTCTTATTTTAACTAGTCTTTACATATTTTAGTAGGATGTACTTTACAATATATTTGTAGGGTGTGTGACCACCCTACAGAACTGTCTGGGGCAGGAAATTATAGAATGACATACATGGTGGCGATAGAAGCCACCATGTTAATGGATCAGCACCCCACACCCTACAGCACCATTTCTCATTCATTTAAATGCTGCAACCACCACAGCATCTAAAGGGTTAGGGTGTGTTCGCACGGCAAGGGACAAATACCGGTGGGTTTATCCGACCAGTATTTGTCCGGTTTGTGTGCAGTGCACACGGCCGCGGGGGAAACGGCTTTTCTCCGGGATGAGCGGAGAAAAGCCCTCCCCCTTCACATTGGCTTGCACAGATTCCGTCCGAAAACCGGACGGAAGATTGTGCAAGCACAATGTTTTTCGGGCGGCCTGCGGTTTGAAAAACCGCCAAGTGGAAAACCCGTGCAGTGGGGACTGCTGCACGGGTATTCCATCGCGCCCCATTGTGCTAATTTTTGGTCGGTTTTTCAGGCAGTCTGCAAAACCGCAAACCACCTGAAAAACCGGCTGAAAACCCATGCAGTGGGGACATGCCCTTAAACAGCAGGGAGCTGGCTCCATCCCCAACTGTTACCAGCTGACACCAGCCTTCTATGTAGCAGGATAACTGAGTAATCACACTACATAGAACTTTACTAGCGCCAGGATGTACCCATAGGTCCTGTGTCAATAAGGGGTTAAAACTTAGTACCTATAACTCCCTGTTTCCTACATGGTGGACATAGTGTAATGATGATGAATAAGCATCTTGATTGAGGTGCACAGGTGCTTTAAGCACTACAGAGTAGTGAGAGCCTGCAGCCAGAGATGGGAAAAATGGAGAGACTGCAGAAAGCTATAAGGGAGAGACTGACATTTTAGGCAAATTGGTTCAGTTCTACGGTTGGTGTTATAAGGAAGAATCCTATCCTGTTTATTGTTCCAGAATAAGGGGTCGCTTAGAAGGAGAGGGGAAGATAGAGAGCAACAGAGAGAGAGAAGGGAGGTACAGCAGCAGAAGCGCAGAGAGACAGAGAAAGGGTTTGAAGAATTAAGAATGTGTGACAAGTTCTGCAGGCCTGGAGGTGGTAGGGCTATTGGGAAGCTCATGCCACAATGGCTGGAGAACATTGCATGGCACCCAGTGGGTCTGTAATAGTGACTAGATGTGAAGGTCTGGTTATGGTTTGGAGTTGGGGACACCCTGCAACTGAAAGAGAGCTATTTGTAATTGGGAAGTGCCCTTCTCCGGGAAAGTTTATGTGAAAATTGGAACAGAGAAAGTCATTTTGTTCAGACGTCTTGTGTATCCACAACTGTGTTTGTACCTTTATTAAAACAGTAAAGTATGTAAAGTCCTCGCCGGCGCAATACACAACCCAGCAATACCACCAGTAGAGCTAACAGCACCAGCATTCACACTGTTATCCAGGTGTATCTGCCTGCATGACACCTGATGCCTGCACACACCTTACATTTTCATTTGTTTAATTTGTTGTATTTCATTTAATATTTTGTGTTTAGTTTACAATCTGATTAATCTTTTTTAGGGCCAACTAGGTTACATATATGTGACCTTTGTCAGATTGCGTGTCCAACTGCCTTTAAAGGGAATGTGTCATCAAAAATGACTTATTGTTTAACTTACGTTTTTATGTTAAACACATTTTTTAAGAATTTTTGGTTAGATTTTTTTTAATTTTCCATATCACTTTCAATATTTTTTAGTAATTCTTAAGTCCTGCAGTTTTCACTTTGGGCACTAAGCCTAATAATTGTATGACACGTACTGTTCTGTAGAGAAAGATTATAAGTTGTCTGCTCATTATCAGCACAGAGGGTCAAACTGAAAGGAGACACCAGTGTGAATAGATAACACATGATCCACCAATCACAAGAGGAGATATTCACAGTTCACCCTTTCACCTCTCTACACAGTGACTTCTTCCCAGGTCACAGCGTATGACTAGAAAACTCTCCTATAGAAGTCAATGGGACTGATTCAGTCTTAAGTCTCCTATGTGCATGAAGCTACTGTAAAGCATCTTTCTGACTGCTGTTAAAGCAGTGCAAACAAGGCCTAGTGGCCAAAGTGAAAACTGCAAGAATTATTAAAAAATATTGAAAGTGATATGAAAAATTAAAAACAAAATTCCTAAAAAATGTGTTTAATATAAAAACGGGACTTAAACAATGACTCATTTTTTGATGACACATTCCGTTTAAGGGGTATTCCCATCACATTGTTTAGCGTTAAACATGTAGGCAAAGGTAAATACAGACTATTACCAAAAATATTGTGTTCTGATTTTGCTTCCCTTCAAATTTAGAGCAGTTCTTATCACCTGCTTGTTTACAGAATCTTCCCTAGTCACCAACCACCTCTCTGCTCTAGCATCTCTGGCCAGGATGGTGATGTCTTATCAGCAGCACAGGCACTTCTTTATCTTACTTATTGACACACTTTAACCCCTTCCCGACAATGGACGTATGCATACGCCCTAGCGGGAAGTGACTTCCCGCAAATGGACGTATGCATACGTCCTGCTTTCTGAAAGCATCCGGGTAGTCTGGTGACGTCACCATGCCCACAATGCATTGTGGGCATGGTGTCAGTAGTTGCCATGACGACCTGTGAACAGCTGTAACGCTGTGCACAGGTCTCCTATTCAAACAGCAATCTAACGATTGCTATTCCCCAGTAGTGATTTGCTGTTACAAATCCCCACTGGGGAAAAGTAAAAAAATGTGAAAACGTAAAAAAAAAGTTAAAAAAGTAAAACACAAACACAAAAAATAAAGTTAAAAACACGTACACCTCCCTTTTCCCCTTTACAAACGCCAATCTCCCCAAAAAAGATCGAAAATAAATAAAGTACCCATATTTGGTATCGCCGCGTGCGTAACGATCCACCCTATAAATTTGTCATGTTAATTAACCCGTACGGTGAATGCCGTAAAAAACAAAAACAAAAAACAGTCACAGAATTGCGATTTTTGTACATCCTGCAGCACATAAAATGGAATAAAAAGCGATCAAAAACTCATATAAATGCCAAAGTTGTACCAATTAAAACTTCAGTTCATTCCGCAAAAAAAAAGTCCTTACACGTCTCTGTATACGGAAAAATAAAAATGTTATGGCTCTCAGAAGACAGCGATGCATAAATATTATTTAACACAATAAAAACACTTTTTTTTTTTTTTAAAGTGCTTCAAAATTTTAAAAAAAATATATAAATAGGGTATCGCCGTAATTGTATCAACCCAGAGAGTAAAGCTAACTGGTCATGGATACTGCACGGTGAGCGCTGTTAAAGATTGTTTTCCTTTTTGAATAAAAGTGTTTTTATTGTGAAAAAGCAGTAAAACATTAAAAAAATATATAAATTGGGTATCGCTGTAATCGTATCGACCTGCAGAGTAATACTAGTATGTCAGATATACTGCACGCTGACCGCTGTAAAAAATAAAAATAAAAAACACTACCAGGAATGCTGTATTTTGTTCAAAATGCCTCACAAAAACCTTAATAAAAAGTGATAAAAGCAGCATATGCCCCTCATAATGGTACTAATAAAAACGTCAACTCATCAAACAAAAACAAGCCAATAATCAGCTCTGTATACAGAAAACTGAAAACATTATGGCTATCAGAACAGGACCACATAAAAACGCAATTTTTTATAGACCTATTTCTATTGTGTAAAAGTAATAAAACATAAAAAACTATATAAAATCTATATCATTGCAATTGTACCGACCCCCATAGTAAAGATATCCTATCATTTATACTGCACGGCGAACGCTGTAAAATTGAAGCCCAAAAAACAATGGCGGAATTGCATTTTCCCCTCATTTTCATAGCCCAATGCAAAAAAACAACAACTTTGGAACACCTGTGCACCCAAAATGTACAATACACCCCTATATGAGATCCATGAGGGGTGCTGAATCCAAAATGCGGGGATTTCTGGAAGGTTTCACCTGTTCTGGTACTTTGGGGGCTTTGTAAATGTGCCATTGGCCCCAACAAAATCTGCGTTCCAAAAGCCAAAGAGCGCTCCCTCCCTTGTACCCCCTGCCATGCGCCCAAACAGCAGTTTACACCCACATGTAGGGTATTGTCGCACTTGAAAGAAATAGCGTAACAAGGTTTTGGGAGCTTTTTTTACCAGAATGCCTTGCAAAAATTAAAAATTTTCAGCTAAAATTGCAGATTATTGGAAAAATTTTTTTTTTCCATTTTCACAGCCTAACGCTAAAACATTTTGTGACACACCTGTGGGGTCGATATGCTCACAACACCTCTGGATATATTCCTTAAGGGGTGTAGTTTCCAATATGGGGTATTTTTAGGGGAGTTTATTAAGTTTTAGCACCTTAGGGCGTCCGCAAAACTGAAAAGGCCCCTAAATAAAATCGTAATGAAAATGAGACCCCAGAGTCCAGTAGGTGATCCTCCTATTCTGGGGCTTGTGGTTGAGCCAAATAATGCACTAGGGCCACATATGGGATATCTCTGAAAACGGCAGAATCTGGGGAATCAATATTAAGTTGCATATCCCTGATCACATTTACCGTATTCTTGTGAATAATGTATAAAAATTGAAAATCTGCAAAAGAAGTGAAATTTTGAAATTTCACTTCTACTTTGCTTCAATTCCTGTGAAACACCTAATGGGTTAATAAACTTCCTAAATGCTGTTTTGAATACTTTAAGGGGTGTAGTTTCTTAGATGAGGTCATTTATGGGGGTATCTAACATACAGGTCAATCAAAGTCACGTTAGAACTGGACTGGTCCCTATAAAATGTATATTGCAAATTTTCTTGAAAATTTGAAAATTGCTACTAAATTTCTAAGCCCCCTAATGTCGTAAGAAAAAAAAAGACATTTTAAAAAAATTATGCCAAACTATAGCAGACATATGGCAGATGCTAGTTATAAACTATTTTGAGTGGAATAACTATCTGTCTTACATGCAGAAATTTTTGAAGTTTAAAATTGGTAAATTTTTCAGATTTTTCACGATTTTTTTATATTTTTCACAAATAAAGAAGCATTTTTTGGACCCAAATTTCTTACTATCTTAAAACACAATGTGTCACGGGAAAATAATCTCTGAATCACATGGATAGGTTAAAGTGTCAAAAAGTTATTCTCACATAAAGTGACACATGACAGATTTCAAAAATGGGGCTCTGTCAGAGATGCCAAAACTGGCTCCGGCGTTAAGGGGTTCATCCTTTAGCGCTCTGTACCCTGCTGCCCTGCTGTTAAAACCCCTCCATCACCAATGTCCCTCTAACAGGCTCAACTGCGATTAGGAGCCCGAAGCTGGCTGTGAAGAGTACACTCTGTGAAACAGCCAGATGGAAAAAAACCTTTAACTTCTTTGATCCACACAGTACCATATGCTATGCAACAATAATGTTTTCAGTGACATTTTCATCATAGTTTTTGCTGCAATAGTTTGCAGTAGTGTTTTTTTTCCTAAAAATTACATAAATATATGTACAGAGGTGGATAATGATGTCAATGGAACTAATGTTTATTTAAAGCATTTGAATAAGCATTTATGCTACTTATTACTATTACTTGCTATTTTAAAGTAACATAGTTTGTAAAGCTGAAAAAATACAGACGCCCATCCAGTTTAGCCTATTGTGCTATAGTGTTGATCCAGAGGAAGGAAAAAACCCCATGAGGTAGAAGCCAATTGTCCTCATCTGAGGGAAAAAATTCCTTCCCGACTCCAATCTGGCAATCAGAATAATTTCCTGGATCAACGCCCCTTCTCCAGAGTCCTAGTCACTATAACTTGTTATATTATTACACTATAGAAATGCATCCAGACCCTTTTTGAACTCTGTTAGTGAATTCACCATGACAAGTTCCTCTGGCAGAGAGTTCCACAGTCTCATTGTTCTTACAGTAAAAAATCACTTTCTATGTTTATGTGGAGACTTTCTTACCTCTAGATGTAAAGGATGCCCCCTTGTTCTCGATACAAACCTGGGTATAAATAGATCTTGGGAGAGATCTCTATATTGACCTTTAATATATTTATACATATTTATTATGTCCCCCGAAGCCGTCTTTTCTATAAATTAAATAACCCTAATCTTGCTAATCTTTCTGGGTATTGCAGTCCACCCAGTCCTTTTATTATTTTTGTTGCCATCTTTGAACCTGTTCAAGCTCTACAATGTCTTTCCTGTGAACTGGTGCCCAAAACTGTACACAATATTCCATGTGTGGTCTAACCAGTGACTTGTATAATGAGAGAACAATGTTCTTATCTTGTGCATCTATGCCCCTTTTAATACACCCCATGATCCTGTTTGCCTTGGCAGCTGCTGCCTGACACTAGCTGCTACAATTAAGTTTACTGTCCACCAAGATTCCCAAGTCCTTCTCCATGTCACTTTTTCCAACGTTTTTTCATTTAACAAGTAATCATTAAATGGATTTTTCCTCCCCATGTGCATAACCTTGCATTTATCTGTGTTAAGTCTTATCTGCCATTTCTCTGCCCAGTCCTCCAACTTATTCAGATCCCTTTGTAATAAAACATTATCCTCTATTGTGTTGATTACTTTACAGAGCTGCAAAGATCGATATTCTACTGTGCAATTCATGTGTAAGATTGTTAATGAATATATTAAAGAGAATAGGACCCAATACTCTGACTGACCCCAATAGTAACAGGGATTCAGTCAGAGTATGTACCAATAATCACTACACTTTGTTTTCTACCACTGAGCCCGTTACTAACCCACTTGCAAAAATTTTCCCCCAGTCCAAGCATTTCCATTTTTCCTTCCAACCTTTTATGTGGCCCAGTATCAAATGCTTTCGAAAAATCTAGATATACGACATCTAATGTCGCACCCCGATCCAGTCTAGCACTAACCTCCTCATAAAAGCTGTTGAGATTAGTTTGACTGGACCAATCCTTCATAAATCCATACTGGAACAGTGAGATACTCAAGTATAGCGTCTCTTAGAAAACCTTCAAACCTTTTACCTACAACAGAGGTTATACTATAGTTTCCAGGATCACTTTTTGACTCCTTTTTGCATATTGGCACCCCATTTGCTATGCATCAATCCTTTGGAACATACCTCGTTATTATACAGTCAATAAATAAGAATAGGGGCCTTACTATCATATTACTTAATTCTCTTAGGACACAGAGGGTAAACCAACAGGACCTGTTCATTTGTCTATTTTCTTAAGGCGGAGCTGCACTTGTTCCTGGGTTAGACAAGAAACATTTAAGGGCGAGTTTACGTCATCCCTCTGCTCATCAACACGAAGTTCATTTTCCTTAGTAAATACAATGGAAAATTTTTAATAGGCTTGCTTTCTCTTCATAGACCTCTGCAATACCTCCCTCACTACTTTTCAAAGGACCAACATTTTCAGTTTTAATCTTTTTATTATTAACATAGTTAAAAAATATTTTGGGGTTAGTTTTACTCTCTATATGAGAGCCACAGGTTTCAGTTTCCCAATTTAAGTCTGGGTAGTTAAAGTTGCCCATAATAACAACTTCATTATGATTATCTGCCTAATTTATTTATTTGAGGAGTACATCTTCCATGGGTTCTGTTCTTTTGGGGGCCTATAGCAGATTCATATTACAATTTTATTATTGTTATTACTCCCATGTATATCTACCCATAATGACTCCACATGCTCATTCCCTGTTTCTATATCTTCCCACAATGTTGACTTCAGACATGATTTTACATAAAGACATACACCTACGCCATTCCAGTTTTCACAATCTCTTCTGAATAAACTGCAACCCTGTAAGTTGACCGCCCAGTTGTAGCTCTCATCCAGCCATGTCTCAGTTTTCTACGGTAATAAGTAATTCTAATTAATGTATTTTGTTGGTGAGACTCCTGGCATTGGTCAGCATGCAATTTAGAGGTTTTTTGGTTTTCAATCTTTTAACCCTGTCCTTATTAACTATTACTACCCCCCTCCCTCCACTCCACCCCCTGATTTATTACTAATTCCCAGCTCTCTATCTTCACTATTTTGCACGCTATATGTGTAGTTGCCCTCACCTAGTCGCTATTCCTCCAACTTCTTGGCCATTTTGTCCCCCAATACAACTGCTCCCTCCCCATTTAGGTGAAACCCCTCTCTAGCATAGAGTATGTAGCCAAGACAGAAGTCATCTGAGTTTTCCAAAAACCCAAATCCCTTTTTCCTACATGAATTTTCGAGCCACTTATTCACCTCTCTAATCTCTTCCTGGTGGTGGCCCTCTCTGGTGTGTCCCCTTAAATATTGCTTTTTATGAACCATCTATGTATAGTAGCTGTCACAATCACCCTCTGTTCTTTGGCCAACTTGTCAGGATACTCTAGCTGTTGCCTGTCACCTGACCCAATATGTGACGTATATGTGACATTGAGCACCACCTAGGGGTAGGTATGGTAGGCTGGATACAGTTTCACACATACCCCCTGTTTACGCGAGCACAGGGAGGCAAAGACAGTGAAAGAGGATAGCCCATGCGACCGCCAGTGTGGCACAACACCTGTTCGGGTTTGGAGAACCTTTTTCACTAGCACCAGTGAAACAGAACTCTGCCAGCCCAGTAGACTGCCACAAGTTCCTCATTAAATATAAACCCAAGCCTTTAACAGGATTATATCAGGACAGAAACCATCACGGTAGCATATAGCGTAAAACCGAATATACAGACATGTGGGTTCGTGGATCTAGGTAAAAGAGCAGCCCAAGATTAAGTTTGAATATTTTATTGTCTTAAGGACAAAATACTATATACACATGGAATACAGAGATATATAATGGTAAGGTATGCAAATAAAGGTATGGGGTTAGAAACAGTATACAGCAGACAAGTTACAAGTCAGTTACCTGGTATTAGGCCTTAGTGCTGTGCAGCCACATGGGGTTGTGTGATGCAAGCAAGTTCCTGGTTACTTCCGATGTGCTAGCATGGTAAAACCCCCTCAACAACAACAAGCTACTGTTTGGCACACACTTTTAACCCTAGCTGTTCACACCTTCCCATGCGTTGGGATGGTTTTTTGCCCCTCTGGGCCAAGTAGCATTAGCCTCATAATCTGGGTGGGTTATAACTTGTCCCAGAGAGGCACAGAGAGGTGGTTCTGGTACCATCAGACCCGGCTGAGCCCCAACTACATTCTGAGACCAAACACAGTGTTGCTGTCAGATTTCTACTAGCAGTACTCTGTATCTCCCCATCCTTGGGCATGGGAAATGTGGGAGACAAAGTTGTGCATGCGTCCCATTTCCAAATCCTCAAATATGGAACGTGTATACAGGTATGATGTAGAAATTCCATAATTTTCTATGAAATCCCAGCTCCTGATTGTTTGACTCAAGCCTTTGATCAGCTCCACAACTCTGAATGATGTTCCCTTTTGGCCTAATGGAGTCTGCTGGATGTGTGAAATGACCATTAAATGTCCTTTAGAAGCAGGGCCCCACAGCGAGGGCTTATTTCCTATGCAAGGGAGCATCTTAAGTTAGGTCCTTGAAACTTGACCTTACATGACCTAGTAGTCAACTTGGATCAAATTATTTATTAGCCTTTGCGGATTTGTATTTACTTTCCATCTTTCTTTTTGGTGTTTTGTCTCTATAAATATTTCTATATTTGTACTTTATTTCTTGGTTGTGTCTCCCCTTTTCTTCTTCTTCTTTAAAGTGCTTCTTGACACATTGGCAGCACCCAATCTTTTTATTTATTCAGTGGTGCCTGACATTCTTATCTTAGGTTGATAATACAATAAGCTGATTTAGACTTTTTTAACTTTTTTATATTACATAACATTTTTGCTACACCTATAGATAGCAAGTTAGCTTCCCCACATAAAAAATGTGCACCCCTGAATTAGGACATATCGCATAAGAGCATAACCTCAGTTTTCTGTCTGTGGATCAAGTTTTGTTGATATTTTGAAGGTTTTTTGTGCTTCTACTTTTTTGACTGGAAGACTATGATTAACAACCTCCATTTGTTAGAATTCAAGTGGGTGATTTGTCATTACAAGTCTCTACTTCTAAATAGGTACAATGACAAAGCACCATATTTATCAAATAGCAAATCATTTATAGACACTAGTAAACCAAGACTGAATTGTAAAAATACTGCAGCTGCAGTCTGTACCAGTCTCTATCCTGCCTGCTTAACAATGTGCTCTGAAGATAGATGCGATGTGATAGCATTATATGTACAAGAATAAAAATAATAATACTTTAATGTGTGCTTTATGACTTTCTTTTGTATTAGAGAATGGCTGAATGTCAAATATACCATAATGAAAAGTATTTAGCTCTCTTCTATAAATGTATCCAAAGGCGAGGCATAAGGGCTAAAGCTCATCTTTTAATTGTTCCTTATAAACAAATCCCAAAAGATAAAATGATAAAATGACACCTAGAAAAATAACACAAAGAAAATTTTGTCTCAAGTTATTATATAACAAAAAAAATGCACTATGTAGCCGTGACCTGGTTGTCGTCAATGAGGATCCACTTTCTTCACACGCTACTGGAAAAATCATCAGAGATAATGGGGCTTCAATAATAGGGTATCCAATCAGGGATTTTTGGACAAAACCTAAAAAAATTCCCTGCTAAGCCCTGCCTATCTGGCAGGGAACCTGCTCCGAAAAGGACGACCCCACCTTATTAAAGCTACCCCAACACACAGCTAAATGATGCATACAGATTATTATTATTATTATTATTTATTTTAGAGCGCCTTTAATTCCAGGGGCGCTGTACATTTAAGGGGAATTACATACATAACAAATGTTGAACAAATACAATGGTGACAAAAATGACTAGTAACTGAAACAGAGAGGAAAGAGGACCCTGCCCGCGAGGGCTTACAATCTACAAGGAAGAAGGGGAGAGACAGAAGGTGTGGGGCAGACATGCTTGCGGGCCGGTGTAGTGGTGGTGGGGTTAGTGTGGGTTGTAGGCTATCCTGAAGAGATGGGTTTTCAGGTTGCTTTTGAAACTGGTGAAAGTTGGGAAGAGTCTGATGTTTTGGGTTAAGGAGTTCCAGAGTGTGGGTGAAGCACGGGAGAAGTCTTGGAGACGGTTATGTGAGGAGCTGATGAGAGGGGAGCAGAGGAGAAGGTCCTGTGAGGAGCGGAGATTGCGTGAGGGGAGGGATCTGGAAATTAGGGCAGAGATGTATGGAGGGGAGAGGTTATGGAGAGCCTTGTAGGTCAGGGTTAGTAATTTGAACTGAATTCGTTGGGCAATGGGAAGCCAGTGAAGGGATTGGCAGAGGGGAGAGGCAGAGGAGTAGCGAGGAGAGAGGTGAATCAGACGGGCAGCAGAGTTTAGGATGGATTGGAGGGTAGCGAGGGTGCTAACTGGGAGGCCATAGAGAAGGATGTTACAGTAGTCAAGGCGTGAGATGACTAGGGCATGGACTATCATTTTAGTAGTGTAAGAGTTGAGGAATGGGCGGATGCGTGAAATATTTTTCAGGTGGAGGCGGCAGGCAGAAGTGAGGGCTTGGATGTGTGGTTTGAAGGATACAGAGGAGTCAAAGGTTATCCCAAGGCAGCTGACTTTTGGAGCTGGTGAGAGGGTGTGGCCATTAACCGTGATAGAGAGATCAGGTGGAGTGGTAGAGGAGGATGTTGGAAAGATGATGAATTCTGTTTTATCTACATTTAGTTTTAAGCGACGGGAGGAGAAGAAGGAGGAAATGGATGATAGGCATTTTGGGATCCGGGAGAGAAGAGAGTTAATGTCAGGACCGGAGATATAAAGCTGGGTGTCGTCCGCATACAGGTGGTAGTTAAAGCCATGTCTGTTCTGCCCAACATGTTTCCCCACATTGGATAATGGTTAATCAAGGGAACAAAAATCATGACTGGAATCACCAATTGAGATAAGCTGAGGCAACAAACAAAAACAGATTAAATTGTTGTCACTAGATAGTGATCAACAACCAATAATGTGGGCTTCAGTCCTCTGTGTGATGATAAGTAGGTCCTGAAGGACTGAAGCCCACATTACTGATCACTATCTAGTGACAACAATTTCCTCTATTTTTGTTTGATGTCTCAGCGTTAGTATCTCTATTGGTGATTCCAGTCTTAATGTTTGTTCTCCTGATGAACCATTATCCAATGTGGGGAAACGAGTTGGACAGAACAGATTGAACATAATTTCACTTATCTGTATGTATCATTTAGCAGTGTGTAGTGGAAGCCTTCATAGGGTGGGTTCCCTATTGAAGCCCCATTATCTCTGACGCTTTTTCCAGCAATGTGTGAAGAAATTGGATCCTCATCGGATGACAAACAGGTCACATGAGTATATATATGGCTACATAGTGCATTTTTTGTTATATAATAACTTGAGACAAAATGTTATTTGTAGTTTTTCTTATGTGTCATTTTTTCTTTTGGGATTTTTTAAGAGGAATAATTAAAAGTTAAGCTTTAGCCCAGGCTCAGACTGGGCCGCCGGGAGATCGGTGAATCCCCCGGTGGGCCCCCCCCGAGCCGCTGTGGGCCCCGGAGGCAGTGCCGTCACTCCCCGGGGCCCGTCCGCGCATCCGGTCCCTGAACGCCCGGGCCCTGCATCCCGAGCACCCAGAGACCGGCCCGGGAGTTGGGGACTAATGTCCCCGACTCCCGGGGCTGCGTGGTGTCAACGGAGCACAGCGCCGCTATCGCAGCGCTCCGCTGATCTCCCTGGCAGGCTGAAGGTGTTAGGCCTTAATCCTGCCGGGCGCCGGCCCCTACTGCTGACGTAGGCGGCGCAGTGACGAGATATTACCGTGCCGCCTATGCAGGGCGGCAGTACGGAGCCAGCGGCAGCTCGGAGCGGCCGGGAGCGGGAGCCAGGTAAGTGGCTGTTTGTTGTTTTTTTGTTTTTTTTAAACTACCCACAGGGGCCCTGACTACTAGGGTGGCCCTAGCTACTAGGGGGCCCCTGGCTACTAGGGGGGATCCCTGGCTACAAGGGGGTCCCTGGCTACAAAGAGGGGGTTCCTGGCTACAAAGGGGGGGGGGCCTGGCTACTAGGGGGGCCCTGGCTACAAAGGGGGGGCCCTGGCAACAAGGGGGGCCCTGGCTACTAGGGGGGCCCTGACTACAAGGGGGGCCCTGGCTACCTACAGGGGGCCCTGACTACAAGGGGGGCCCTGGCTACCTACAGGGGATCCTGACGACAAAGGGGGCCCTGGCTACCTACAAGAGGGCCCTGGCTACAAGGGGGGCCCTGACTTCAACGGTGGCCCTGGCTACCTACATGGGGGGCCCTGGCTACCTATAGGGGGGCCCTGACTACAAGGGGGGCCCTGGCTACCTACATGTGGGATTCTGGCTACCTACATGGGGGGCCCTCTCTACAAAGGGGGCCCTGACTACAAGGGGGCCCTGGCTACCTACATGGGGGCCCTGGCTACCTATAAGGGGGCCCTGACTACAAGGGGGGCCCTGGCTGGCTACAAGGGGGGCCCTGGCTGGCTACAAAGGGGGCCCTGGCTACCTATAGGGGGGCCCTGGCTAACTACAAGGGGGGCCCTGGCTACCTACAAGGGGGGCCCTGGCTACCTATAGGGGGGCCCTGACTACAAGGGGGCCCTGGCTGGCTACAAGGGGGGCCCTGGCTGGCTACAATGGGGGCCCTGGGTACCTATAGGGGGGCCCTGACTACAAGGGGGGCCCTGGCTAACTACATGGGGGGCCCTGGCTACCTACATGGGGGGCCCTCTCTACAAAGGGGGCCCTGACTACAAGGGGGGCCTGGCTACCTACATGGGGGGCCCTGACTACAAAGGGGGCCCTGACTACAAGGGGGCCCTGGCTTCCTCCATGGGGGCCCTGGCTACCTATAGGGGAGCCAAGGCTACAAAGGGGGCCCCGACTACAAGGGGGGCCCTGGCTACCTACAGGGGGGGCCCTGGCAATCTAAGGGGGCCCTGACTACAAGGGGGTTCGGCCTACCTACAGGGGGGCCCTGACTACCTACAGGGGGGCCCTGACTACAAAGGGTGCCCTGACAACAAGGGGGGCCCTGACTACAAGGGGGGCCCTGGCTACCTACATGGGGGGGCCCTGGCTATCTATAGGGGGGCCCTCTCTACAAAGGGGGCCCTGACTACAAGGGGGCCCTGGCAATCTAAGGGGGCCCTGACTACCTACATGGGGCCCTGACTACAAGAGGGGTTCTGGCTACCTGCAGGGGGCCCTGACTACAAGGGGGGCCCTGGCTACAAGGAGGGCCCTCACTACCTACAGGGTGCCCTCCCTACCTACAGGGGGCCCTGACTACCTACAGGGGGCCCTGACTACAAAGGGGGCCCTGACTACAAGGGGGGCCCTGACTATAAGGGGGGCCCTGGCTACCTATAGGGAGGCCCTGGCTACCTATAGGGGGCCCTCTCTACAAAGGGGGCCCTGACTACAAGGGGGGCCCTGACTACCTACAGGGGGGCCCTGGCAAACTAAGGGGGCCCTGACTACCAACAGGGGGCCCTGACTACAAGGGGGGCCCTGGCTACCTACAGGGGGCCCTGACTACATACAGGGGGGCCTGGATACTCTAAAGGGGGCCCTGGCTACTGAAGGGGGCCCTGGCTATTAAAGGGGGCCCTGGCTTTTCTAAATACTAAGGGGGCTCTGACTACCTACACAGTAGCTAAAGGGGGGGCCCTGACTTCCTGTACACTACCTAAAGGAGGCCCCTAACTACCTGTATACTACCTAAAGGAGGCCCCTAACTACCTGTATACTACCTAAAGGAGGCCTTAACTGCCTGTATACTACCTAAAGGAGACCCCTAACTGTATAGTACCTAAAGGAGACCCCTAACTGCCTGTATAGTACCTAAAGGAGACCCCTAACTGCCTGTATACTACCTAAAGGAGACCCCTAACTGCCTGTATAGTACCTAAAGGAGACCCCTAACTGGCTGTATACTACCTAAAGGAGACCCCTAACTGTCTGTATACTACCTAAGGAGGCCCTAAGTGCCTGTATACTACCTAAAGAGGGTCCCTAACTGCTTGCAGCCTATATAAAGGGGACCCTAACTACCTACAGCTTACCTAACTGGGGGAAACCACCTACCTACAGCCTAACTAATTGGGACTCACCAACACCTACCTACAGCCTACCTAACTGGGGTCCACCAACCTAACTGTAGCCTATCTACTTTCCTAACTGGGTTAGCTTATCTACCTGGGGGCTAGGTACCCACCAGCCTGCCTGGGGCTGGCCTACCAACTTATCCAGCGAGAGTCTACCTACCTAAATAGGGCCTATCTAGTTACCTGGGGCCTCTCCCCACCTTCCAACCCCTTAGGATACTAGGCTTGTACCCTCTCTCTCCCCCCTGGGTAGTTTGTATAGAGGTGGGGATAGGTAAAGAGATGCTGGAAAATTGAGGATTCTAAGATATTTGTGTGTAATTTCTGCAGGGATGAGTTGTGGCCGGGACAAGTCATCATGGCGGTGTGGAACGGATGCAGAAGAGAAGGGAAAAAGAACGATTTAAGAGAAGAGAACGACTCATCAGATAGGGCGTCTCCGGTGAGTCCCTGATTTCACGGGTTATTTTTTATATTGTAATGTGATGGTGACCTGAGCTGGTGTCTGACCTCTATGTGGTCTCTATATGGCGGTGTTGTAGGTTATACCTAAGCTGGTGTCTGACCTCTATGTGGTCTCTATATGGTGGTGTTGTAGGTTATACCTGAGCTGGTGTCTGACGTCTATATGGTCTCTATATGATGCTGTAGGTTATACCTGAGCTGGTGTCTGATCTCTATGTGGTCTCTATATGGCAGTGTTGTAGGTTATACCCGAGCTGGTGTCTGACCTCTATGTGGTCTCTATATGGTGGTGTTGTAGGTTATACCTGAGCTGGTGTCTGACCTCTATGTGGTCTCTATATGGTGGTGTTGTAGGTTATACCCGAGCTGGTGTCTGACCTCTATGTGGTCTCTATATGGAGGTGTTGTAGGTTATACCTGAGCTTGTGTCTGACCTCTATGTGGTCTCTATAAGGCAGTGTTGTAGGTTATACCTGAGCTTGTGTCTGACCTCTATGTGGTGTCTATATGGCGGTGTTGTAGGTTATACCTGAGCTGGTGTCTGACCTCTATGTGGTCTCTATATGGTGGTGTTGTAGGTTATACCTGAGCTGGTGTCTGACCTCTATGTGGTCTCTATATGGCGGTGTTGTGGGTTATACCTGAGCTGGTGTCTGACCTCTATGTGGTCTCTATATGGTGGTGTTGTAGGTTATACCTGAGCTGGTGTCTGACCACTATGTGGTCTCTATATGGCAGTGTTGTAGGTTATACCTGAGCTAGTATCTGACCTCTATGTGGTCTCTATGTGGCGGTGTTGTAGGTTATTTAATATTCGATATCTGTCCGCATATACATATTTAGCAACAAAACGCTCATAGGTCCCACATTGGAATCTTCCCTTTGGATCCCATATATTTCAGCATTTCACAATGAATTCGTGGACCCGTATTTCTTGAAATATCACTTTTCTTTATTGTAAACAATAGCTTTCTAAAACGTTTCAGTTAAAAGCATTGCATATAGTACAGTCATAGCAGACTAGTAGCGTATGTTGCACAAACAAATAGGTAAATACCTTCCATAGAGCTTAGAAGCGATCATTAGATGAGGAGCAGCATGGACAACCGGCCGGGTGAACGCCGCAAGATGCAACGTTTCAAGGGATCAACGCCCTCTTTCTCAAGCATGCATGTTCTAGGTTTGCCTTCCCTTTATATGCATGTTAACCCTTTCTGGTTAACCCTTGGTTAAACAAAAATAAATTATTTTAAAAACACTTTGAAACTCAATTCTTCATTGAGTCCATTCGGGCTTTTGGAATCAAGGGACACTATCCAGTATGTTTCCCTTTTTAGTAGCTGAATCTTAATCTGATCTACATTGTTTCCTTTAACACTATCAAGAATACACCATTTCAAATCTGATACATTATGTCTTTGCTCAAAAAAATGTTTTGCTACAGAGGTTTCTCCGTAGCTTTTACTTGTACCAGCCTCAACTTCCCTTGCCTGAGCTTTTTGTTTTTGTTGTTTGTAGTTCCTAATTGCACTTCTATGTTCATTAAGGCGAACTTTGATTTTCCTGCTGGTTTGACCAATATAAATCTGTCCGCATGGACATTTTAGCATATATATTACTGCTTTTGATTCACATGTGTAGTATTTCTTAATGGGGATTTTGTACCCCTTCATTGGATGACAAATCTCAGATCCTTTTATTATAGAAGTGCAATTGAGACAATTCAAACATGGAAATGTGCCCTTTTTTTGTGTTTGCAAAAAATGTTGTGTCTCAATCCTGTTTGTTCTCAAATCTGAAGAAACTAATGTGTCACCTAGGGAGCGACCCTTCTTGTAAACAAATCTCGGTATTTGTGAGAACAAAAAGCCAAATTGTTCATCACTCTGTAAGATATTCCAGTTGTTACATATACTTTTCTTTATCAGCTTAGCATGATGGTCATATTTGGACAGATACATTAATCTGTTCTCTTTTCTTTTTTCTACCATAGATCTATCCCTTAACAACTCATCCCTTGGTTTTTTCATGATTTCCTCCCCTAGTATTTCCAGTTCTTTTTTATTATAACCTCTTGCACTGAATTTCTCTATTAGCTTCTTAGAAGCCTCTATATACAACTCATCAGAGGAGCAAATCCGTCTAGCACGGATGAATTGTCCTTTTGGTATACCCCTAAATACCTGGGGGGAATGGAAACTGGCTTTATGTAAGACATTATTTCGGTCCACTTTTTTGCTGAAAAGATTAGTAACGAAACCATCTATGCCTTTATTAATCTCAACATCAAGATACTGTACTTTGCTGCTATGTTTCTCCATTGTGAATTGGATAAGAGGAACACGTGTATTTAAAAATGTAAGGAATTCTTCAAGGAGTTCTGCACTACCTCCCCAAAATAATATAACATCATCCACATATCTCTTCCAACTCACAATGGATGCAGCAAAATCAGAGGAAAACACATACCGATTTTCAAATCCAACCATATATAGATTAGCTATGCTAGGGGCAGTTGGAGACCCCATAGAAATCCCTTGTTGTTGCAAGTAAATTTGTTCACCAAAACGAAAAAAAAATTTTCTTAGTACAATATTTAACAATGACATCAAAAAACTTATAAACGCATTATCTAGAGTTGGATCTTCATTTAATGCTTCACGTGCTGCTTGCAGTCCCTGATCAATGGGGATATTAGTATAGAGGGATTTAATATCAAGGGTAGCCCCTGATGGTGAAATTGTGTATGGCTTATGGTTTCCAAGGACCTGAGGAATTGCCCTGTATCCTTTAAGCAATGCAAGTGACGATCAACCTGTTTTTTGTAGGAAAGCATCCACATATATTGCTAAGGGTTCCATAACGGAATTCACCCCGGAGACAATTGGTCTCCCGGGCGGATTCTGTAAGGACTTGTGGACCTTAGGGACCAAATAAAGGATGGGAACTCTTGGAGTGTCCCTAATCAATGATTTTTTGATTTGTTCTGTAATGAGGTTAAGTTGAAATGCCTCCTCTAATGTTTCTTGAATAGTTTGTTGTATCTCTTTTGTGGGGTCTTTATCTAAAGGAAGATAGATGTTTCTATCCGTTAGTTGGGAATCAGCTTCCTCAATATATTGGGTACGGTTCATAAGGACCGTAGCCCCTCCTTTATCAGCCTTCCTTACAATGACCGCACTATCCTGTTTTAGTTCTCTTAGTGCATTTTTTTCTTTTATGGTTAAGTTGTCCCTTTCTCTTTTCTTGCTATTTTCTCCCCTAGACCACATATCCAATACTTCTTTTTTCACTGTTTGTTCAAAGACTTCTAAGGTCTTACATTTAATTTCCGGATCAAAATTACTTTTATTCCTTAATTTTCTAGGAACTACTGTATTCATAGCCATTCCTGGTTTTTGCTGCTGAAAAAATTTTTTTAATCGTAAATTTCTACAAAATTTATAGAAGTCCACCTGGAAATCAAAAGAATTAAAGCGAGAATGTGGGTACAAATTAAATCCTTTGTTGATAATGGAACTTTGTGCTGTGGAAAGATGTTTATCAGAAATGTTAATAAGTAAATCCTCTATATTTTCTATATGATGCTGTAGGTTATAACCTGAGCTGGTGTCTGATCTCTATGTGGTTTAAGGCTTTTTCCTAGGGGTGTTCCCCGGTGTTTTATTTTGGGTAGTTATATCGGTTTTCGGGCCATGTTTTTATAGTGGCGCGAAACAGGTCGTGCCCTGTTTGGGTAAGAGTGGGGGAACACCTGACCCTTTGTGATAGGAGTTAGATTTTTCTTTCTTGCTGGTGTTTATTTTAGAAGGTGGTGAGGTGCGTGTCCAAAGGAAATGTGGAGGGGGATATTGTTTGTGGGTGGCGGGGGATATGGTTTGTGGGCTGGTGGGGGATATGGATGGAGCTACTTAGCCCTGTGTCTATGATATGTTAGACTGACATATGTGTGAGATACAGATATGTGACTCTCTTGCTATTGTACTACACAATACAGTTCTGTTCTGCACACTGTATTATGTGGTAAAATGGGTGCGTTTATGTCCGAGAGGCCGGTGATATTTTCATGTACAGTAGATCAAGATCAACTCCCCTGTGGGCCCCAAACCTCCCAGTCCGACACTGCTTTAGCCCTTAAGTATTAGAGAATGGATTGCAGAGCTAAATCTGTGTGTTAAGACTAATAAACTTACCTGTCTATTGACCTCTTTCTCCCAGTTAGGTGAGATGTCCTCTCTCACCTAACTGCAATCTGTAGTCTCTCTCCACTGGGATCTTTCTATCTTCACTTAAACAAGCTGTTATAACCTCTTTACTGAAAAAGCTCTCTCTGGACCCATCCTGTGCTGCCAATTACCGACCAATCTCTAATCTGAACTTCATCTCTAAACTCCTGGAACGCTTGGTCTATCGTGACCAAATCTGCTCTCTCTCTGCTAACTCTTTTCTCGATCCTCTACAATCAGGTTTCCGCACTTTACACTCCACAGAAACTGCTCTGGCTAAAGTCTCTAATGCTCTCCTCACAGCTAAATCTCCGGGCAAATATTCGTTCTTGGTTCTTCTGGATCTCTTTGCAGCGTTTGACACTGTTGATCACCATCTTCTCCTCGGCATACTCAGTGCCATTGGCCTCCAGGACACTGCTCTCTTGGTTCTCATCCTACCTCTCTGACCAATCATTTACTGTCTCCTTTTCAGGTTCTACCTCCTCTCCCTCTTGCTGTTGGGGTTCCTCATGTATCGGTTTTTGGTCCTCTCCTCTCTTCAATCTACACAGCCCCCATTGGACAAACCATCAGTAGATTTGGCTTCCAGTACCATCTGTACGCTGATGACACCCAATTATACATCTCTTCCCGAGACCTCACTCCTGCCCTGCTACAAAACACCAGTGACTGTCTGTCCACTGTCTCTGACATCATGTCCTCCCTGTATCTTAAACTAAACCTTACTAAAACTGAACTTCTAGTCATTCTGCCATCTACTAATCGACCCCCCTCTGCTATTTCTGTTTCAGTGTGCGGTACTAACATAACTCCTAGGCAGCAGGCCCGCTGTCTAGAGGTTATACTAGATTCAGATTTGTCCTTCACTCCCTATATCCAATCCCTTGCCCGCTCTTTGCACCTGCACCTCAAGAACATCTCCAGAACCCGCCGTTTCTCAATGTGGAAACAACTCAAGCCCTCATTGTTGCTCTTATTCTTTCTCGTCTTGACTCCTGTAACTCCCTGCTTATTAGTCTCCCTCTCTGCAAACTCTCCCCTCTCCAATCTGTCCTGAATGCAGCAGCCAGGCTCATCTTTCTTTCCAGCCGCTATACTGATGCCTCTACCCTGTGTCACTTGCTGCACCGGTTGCCTATTCAGTACAGAATACAACATAAACTCATCACTCTCACCCATAAAGCTCTCCACAGCGCTACACCCTCCTATATCTCCTCCCTCATCTCTGTCTACCACCCTACCCGCTCTCTCCATTCAACTGCTGATATCAAATTACATTCCTCAATCAGCCAAACCTCCCATGCCCGTCTCCAAGATTGCACCGGTTCTCTGGAACATGTTACCGTGGGCGATCAGGCACACGCGTAACCATCATAGTTTTAAGAGGGCCCTAAAAATATATCTTCTCAGTCTGGCCTACCACAATCCATAATTGCTAACACCCCACTCTCTAGCGCACACATTTCTGTCACTCCCTACACTTCTGTATGACGGTAACAGGGGAGAGAAAAGCCGATACAGGAGCACACCCTCGTGTATTACAGTGGCACACCAATGGTAATAAGAAAATGTTACTGTATCTGCTTACCTGGTGCCATTGTGCTGATGAAGGAGGGACAACTCTCCGTTAGGCGATATGCCGGTGTCACCCAGCAAGAAGATCGCTGCTGGTTCCAATGTCCTGGTCCTTCCAAGCGGAGGTGTGCAGGGGAAGATGAGTAAAACCGAGTAAAATCCCAATAGTTGACCCACTAAAAAGCAAACAACTATGTGGGTCCAAAGTTAATAGAAAAAGGTAAAAATACAATGCGATATGTATGAATTTGAATGCGTACTTTTTTTTTTTTACTTGGTGCCAACACCACAGTTCTAAATAGATATAGAAGAGTGTAGAATATGACAGTATGAAGATTTTTGGCGCATTACATAGAGCTTAATGCGGCAAACTTTGTATGGGCAGAGAGTGTAATGCGCCAAACTTTGAGAGAAATTTAGCAAGTTAAGCTCTATGTAATGCTCCAAAAATCTTTACACTGTCGTATTCTACACTCTTCTCTATCTATTTAGAACTGGAGTGTCGGCGCCAAGTAAAAAAAAGTACGCATTCAAATTCATACATGTCACCCACAGTGTTTATTGGAAGAAGTTACATATTACATGCAAAATCGCACTTCCTCAGACTTTATGGGGCGGGTTTAAATAGCATGTGGAGAAGACCGCCAGGAGACAATCAGTTGTCAAAGACTGTTTTTAATAATGTTTTTTACAAGTATGTGTCTCATTTTACCTTGCTCACACCTGGCGGTCTTCTCCACATGCTATTTAAACCTGTCCCATCCTGTTGTTTGTAGAATAAAGTTTTATTTATTTAAAAAATAAAAAAGCCACATGCCATTTGAAATAGTTTGTAAAATAAAGTTTAATTTAAAAAAAAAAGCCACATGCAATTTAAACTCGCACCATCCTGCTGTTTGCCATGAAGTCTGAGGAAGTGTGATTTTGCACGCAATGCATAACTTCTGCCAGTAAACACTGTATTTTTACCTTTTTCTATTAGCTTTGTAGTCTCTGCGCTATTTTGGACCCACATAGTTGTTGGTTTTTTTAGTGGGTCAACTATCGGGATTTTACTCAGTTTTACGCTCTACACTTCGGCACTTATCTGTATCTAGTTGTACGGTGTGAGTGGCAGGTTCATCCAATTTTTATGTAAATCATCTCATATTTATGTAATATGGCTGGACCATTGTAAACTTAGCACTTCTCGCCCTTCGTCTCCCCCATACACCCTTATAGATTGTAAGCTCTTGTGAGCAGGGCCCTCACACCTTGGGACACATGTATGAAACAGTTTTGGTCTAAAGCTCACTTTTTTGTCCATAGGTTTCTATGGGGAAAAAAGTGAGTTTTAGGCCAAAATCGTTTCATTAATGTGGCCCCTTGTATCTCATCTGTAAGTAGTTTTTTAATGTGTAATGTCTGTACTCATACCCTCCAAATTGTAAAGTGCTGTGGAATATGTTGGCGCTATATAGATAAAGATTATTATTAATGACAGTTTCCCCTGTGTGTACAGAGCAAACTGTCAATCACTGTAAGTGGGTGGGGTAAGCAGATAGGGTAGCAAAAACCACCTGATAGGTTCCCTTTAAGCAAGCAACAAAAAGCTAGAAGAACTGAATGACAACACTACATTTGGAAATAAAATAATGGCCTTAGTTCCAATTTCTATTTATTTATTGGAGAGAGGGGGATTTGGTCCCACTAGATTTGACCATTATGTCACCAAATTGGCCTTACTCACTGACCATTTGGATGCACTAGATACTTTGTTCACAGGGCCATTCCTATGCTAAATTTCACTCAGGGCAAGGAGAAGAAATTTCACCCCTCCCCCCGTAACATGTGGCGCCACAGTGCGCCACATTGCATCCCCATAAACCAAAGCCAAAATATACAACAAGCTTTACCACAATCTGCTACATATAAAACTACTAAATAACAGTCATACAGTTACCAAATAACACTGCTACACCAACCAGAATCCCAAGACCAATAGGACCACATATAACTAACACACATGTAATTGTAACCGAATAATTACCACCACACCATGCCACCATATCACCAACTTATAGTGACCGACTAATACAAACTGACCATTTAGGACTATAAAACCATTATACTACAACCAATATTACCAGCGTACAGTGGACCTATTACCGTGATGGATACCCGCTGAAACACAGGCTCTTCAGACATATCAAAGATTACAGTAAAGTTATATCTAGTGATCACAGGAGACGTCTCTGAGAGGTGTTCTCTTTTCTTTTCTTCTTTTCATCTGTCCCAGACCCATGAAGACTACTACGACCTCTTCACTGTAAAATTTACAAAAAAACAATCTTAAGACTCCTCAATTTCTCAGCGCTTCTCTACCATTCCTATTTCTAATACAATCACCATCTATAGCCACCTCATATGGTTAGCCATTGTAGATGCCCCCTGTAGCCACGTCAGTAGCCCCCTGTATAGCCCAGGTAGTGACCCCTGTAGCCAGTGATGCCCCCTTGTAGCCAATGATGCCCCTGTAGCATGATGCCCCCTAGCAGTGAGCTCCTGTAGCCAGTGATGCCACCTGTATCCAGGTGATGCCCCCTGTATCAGGTGGAACGCCCCCCTGTAGCCGGTGATGCCCCCCTTGTAGCCGGTGATGCCCCCTGTAGCCAGTGATGCCCCTGTAAGCCATTGATGTCCCTTGTAGCCGTGATGCCACCCTTGAAGCCAGTGATGCCCCTCTTGTCGCCAGATGATATGCCCCTCTTGAGCCAGTGATGCCCCCTGTAGCAGGGCATGCCCCCCTATGTAGCCAGTGGATGCCCCCCTTGTAGCCTGTGATGCCCTCTGTGCCAGTTGATGCCATGTAGCCCGAGTGATGACCCCTTGTAGCAGTAGTGATGGCCCCCTTTGTAGCCAGTGATGCCCCTCTTGTTAGGCCAGTGATGCCCCCCTTTTAGCAGTGTGCCCCCCTTATAGCCAGTGATGCCCACTTCTTGTAGCCAGGTGATGCCCCTTTGTAGCCCTGATGCCCCCCATAGCCCAGTGTTGCCCCTTTGTAGCCAGTGATGCCCCAGTAGCCAGTAGATACTCCCTTATAGCCAGTGATGTCCCCTTTTGTAGCCTTTGATGCCCTCTGCAGGCCTGTGATGTCCCCTGTAGCCAGTTATGCCCCTCTTATACCAGTGATGCCCCTGTAGTCAGTTATGCCCCTCTCTTGTAGCAGTGCATGCTAACTTTTAGCCAGTGTTGCCCCTCTGTAGCCAGTTGATTCCCCTGTAGCCAGTGTTGCCCCCCCCCCTGTAGCCAGTGATGCCCTCTGTAGCCAGAGATGCCCCTCTGTAGCCAGTGATGCCCCCCGTGTAGCCAGTGATGCCCCTGTACGCAGTGATGCCCAGTAAGCTGGCAGATGCCCCCTGTAGCCAGTGATTGCACCCCTTGTTGCCAATGATTGCCACCCTTGTTCGCCAGTGATGCCCCCCGAGTGCCAGTAAATGCCTGTAAGTAATTATAAAATAACAAAATAGTATCACTCGGTCCGCGCGTCTCGGTCCAGCGACGCTGGAGGCGTATAAGCAGCGTAACGTCATCCACACGCCTTACGCCTGCACGCAGCTCCCGGGGATCTCCTCTGCGGCCAGAGCTGCGACCCGAGGAGACCCAGCTCGCAGATGGGCGCGGTTTGAAAGCTGTGCGCCCCTGCATCGGCTAATAAAGGAGAGTTAGTCATGACGGAACAATTTCCGTCCCACCTCCTCTCTCAGTTACCAGCAGCTGCTGGCTTATGCGCGGGACTGTTCTAAAACTGTCGCGCAGAGTCAAGACGATCTAGGGAACAGCTTGTTTGTTCATTAGGGTTGAAGTTTGCTTTTGGCAAATATATCAATAAAATAAACATATTTGCCCATCCTTAGTCTCTACTAAAAAGCAGCTCTATGACGGTTGCTATTCCCTTGCTCATGTCACAAAGAAATCATGCCCTGTTATACAATATAATACCAGAAAATCACAGAAGGAATAAAATGCATTTAAATAATGTTGCAATAGGGATTGTAAAATAAATAAAATACCCACAACGTATCTGAAGGTTACCAAAATTAGGATCTCAGACTACACAAATACAAATGGAGCTTAGTGTTCTCTGTGACCATTTCCTTTCCATCGGCTCCTCTGCTTAATGATTAATGAGAGGTGCAGGAATTCCATATCTACACAATAACCTTGACCAGAAAGAAAACATAGTGCTTGTTGCTACATTTTCTGTCTGCACCATAATGATATAAGCAATATTTCTGTCTAAAAGCATTTCAGCTGAAAAGTACTAAGTAAGCAGCAGCCTGTTCTCCTGTGATCCCTGTCTCCACAATCATCTCCATCTGCCAGAGCAGCACAAACTCCATCTCTCGCCTCTATAGCCGCGTTCATTGCACATCACAGCGCTGGGGGCTGATCTATCTCACGTCAGCACAACACAAAGGGGCTGAAAATTATCACTTAGCACAATGCCCGAGCTTCCATTTCTATTGCTGCAGCTTCAATGCTATCTAATAACTGATGTAATATTTTTCTGCAGCTTCAGCACTGGAAAGCATAGGGAATCGATGAAGAGAAATTAGTTGTAAGCCAGACTGGCAATAAGGCACTTATTCAGTATGATTCATTGGGTCGACATGTGAGAATTGCTGATGTTTATCACTCCTTATCTCCCATTCCTCTGCATGCAAAGTTTTCAACATTAGCATCATACATAAGCAGAGCGAGACATTATAGACTCTAAATTCAGGTGACAAAAACAGAGCAAAGTTGTCGTTTTATTTAACTCCTCAAGGACAGATGAAATTTTAGGTTTTTTTGCCTCCTCACATAGTATCGGCCACAACTATTGAAGGCCTTACCTTTTGAGATTCAATCTTTAGCCATCATTTGAGGTACATATACAAGAGTGTAGTTATACAGGGTACAGTGCCAATTATCATACCCAGTCCCTGATATGTAAAGCAACTCTAAGACCTATCTCCTACTTAAAGGGGTTTTGCCACGAAGTAAAATTGACGTGGGAAGATTGCAAATTAAATAACAAACATTTTCACCTTTCATTATTATTAAAAATTTTGCACCGTTTTTGTTTTAGCTGCTCCTTTGGTGATCGATTGTTTACAGCTCGTCTCCATGGGATACGACCAGGACTGAGAGCTCATCAGCCCTGGTCAGACATACTCAGACATCACTTCTCCTCTCAAGCAGCTACTGAGTTTTCAAACCCCAGGTGCTGTCACTCTACTCTAACTAATCAAACACTGCATATAAATAAAAAAGAAATCTCAATCGGGTTTGTGCATTAATAAAGAGAAAACAGAAATAGGGGTTTGGTTCCTGCAGGGATTTGAACCTAAGACCCTTGTGCCTGGAGGCAAAAACTTTACCTCTCTGCTATTCATAATGCATAACATAAACAGACCTTTCTTTGACTACAGGGAGGAAAGGCCTGGTGAGTCATCTGCTGGGTCACATGACTGCAATTCAAAACAAACTTCACCAAGCCCCCTTTGAGCACACAGAGCTGAAGAGCTGGATACAGGAAGTATGAAATGAGATTGTGGCAAAACCTCTTTAAAAGAGGTTTTACCACTTGCTTCTTCCTTAGACTTGTACCCTTCTCTGCCTCTCCTATATTCTTTCTATTAGGGGTGTGTTTCCAGCCTAAAAAAACTGGTTCAGGAATCGATGACGTAATTGTGTTGCTTGCCTGAGCATGCTCACTCCTAATGCTGATGAATAGTCGGTATTCATCAGCATCAGCCATGAGAGGAGCAAAGACAGAATGTCAAAGAGGGTGTAATTCTCAATCGTAAGTGATCCAGGGCTTCTGTATATGCCCTGGAGCACTGGCTTTCATTCAACTAAACGCTGACTGTGATGGCCAGGAAGAGAGGAAATAAGCATGTGCATCATTGTGATTCCAAAAGTCCAGCCATCAAATGTAGTAATGCCATCTGTGCAATCCTGACAATCGCTGCAGAAGCGCAAATATGGTCAAAACCCTTGACAATGTGCAATAAACTAAAGAAAATGAAGAGAGTTGATTGCAGGCATGTGGTACATTTGTTTTAGTAGCATATATCTAGAGAATTGCTTTTTTTACATTTGCCATCATCCCAGATTAATCATGTGATCTGCTAAAACCCGTTTAAGATGACACCAGTATTACATGTGGCAGAGTAGGCTGTAGCTCCAGGGCCGCCATAAAGGCAGTACAGGGAGTACTGCTCTATAGGGCCCGGAGAGAAACGTGAATCAGCGGGGGCCCGCCGCCCGCTATGAGCGGGCCCCCCTGTTTCACAAGGAAAATATTATGATCTTTCTACAGGCTTGCGTGACGCCTGTAATTTACAAACAAAGAAGAGAGGCATATGACGAGAGGAGTGGAGATGAAAGGCCCGGCCCCCGAGTCACAGATCAGCACAGAGACATTACAGCTCCATTGTGTGCAGGGCCCGTCCTCCTCCCTCCCTATTTCTGAGTTCGGGATGACCAGATCACATACAGGTGAGGCCCGCCACGGGGCGGTGCCTCACGGGTTGAATAGTGATGTATCCCGACTCGCAGAGGGAAAAAAGCGGCTTGCCAGAGAGAGGGGGTAGGACCGCGTCTCACTGGAGCTGTAAGTATAACGTTAACGTCTCTGTGCTTATTTGTGACTCGGGGTCGGGGCCTCTCCTCTCTTCACACAGTGTAGCCCCTCTCTGTATCTAAAGCCTACAGGACCCCATACAGGGCCCTCCATACAGGGCCCCACACCAGAGCCCCTATACAGGGCCCCACCCCAGAGCCCCCATACAGGGCCCCCACCCCAGGAGCCACCCCTACAGGGCCCTCCACTACAGGGCCCCACCCCAGACCCCATACAGGGCCCCACCCCCGAGCCCTATACAGGGCCCCCACCCCAGAGCCCCATACAGGGCCCTCGCATACAGGGCCACCCCCCCAGAGCTCCCACTACAGGGCACCCAGAGCCCCATAAGGGACCCACCCAGAGCCCATACAGGCCCTCCATACAGGGCCCCACCCCAGAGCCCCCATACATATATATGTATATATATGTATATATGTGTATATAATAGGCACATACCTATATAGTACAGCATGTAAAAGCTGTATGTATATCTTTTGTTATTAATGTGTTAAACAAATTGGAGTCGCGTGTAGTAGTTTGTAGAGATCATCGTTGTATCCAAGATGGCGCCTTTAGTCAGAAGTTAACACCATGTGTATAGACATTCTGAAGCTGTGAGGAGTGGTCTATAGATAACAACGTGTCCAAAGACCCTTACAGCCAGGTGCATGTGATGCTTATGATCTAATCATTTGCAAAAGGGTAAAAAAAAAAAACACCATTTCGTGAATAAATCAGAAAGCACTTTCATAGCAGCACGGCATGTTGTGATTTGTTTTCTTGGTGCACCTTTTATTATTTTTAAGATAATTTGGCCCCCCACATGGACAGAATAGCCTCTTTGAGGCTACTTTCCATTTCAGATGTGCCTTGCAACGGTGGGGCATAGGCTGGATCTGATTTTATTAACCGAAAACTGAACTGGTGCAGCTTCTACTGGCGGACGCCGAGGAGAGATAAAAGGGTATCATCTTCAGAAATATCTGTCCAGTGTAAGTAGAGTTATACTTTGCTTAATCGAGCAGATCCGTTTGTCTAGTGGGTGCTGCTTTACTAAAGTTCAACGGTTAAATTGATAGGTCACGCTGACAGAGGTAAACGAGTCGGCCATGCTATTGAAACCTATGACCTGTCAAATTAACTCCTATGTGGGGGTATTTTCTGTTTTATGTTGTATTGAAAGTTTTGGAAAACAGATTGAAAGCAGAGTGGGACAAGGTGTTACGGCACTGAGATACAGAACATAAACTTTGTGGTTTATGAGAATTCTCGCCTGGGAGTAACAGGGGGAGATTAAGGTCCTGCGTGGAGCTGTGGATTGTCGCTGGGCTTGGAGAAAAAAAAAAGCATCTTGTGATTTAAATTGAGAATTCATTTGCTGGTGGAATCATGATTCGGCATTCTTGGTGTAGAGGAGGCTGAGACAGGTGCATGACATCGGTTATAAACATTCGATACTAGTCTGTCGAGTTTTGTAGTGTCTATGCTCCTGAGAAATCCTGCGCGTTTGAGGAGCATGTCTTGTAGAGAATACAACAAACAAAGAAGTTTTGGTATGTGCAGTTGTAGTTTAGTGCAACAGCACCATCTGTGGCCGGCTTTTAGTGGGAATTAGAAAGTTAGATAAGACTCTCATTGTTGTTTAGGAAGTAGTTAAGGATAGTAGGTCTGTCAGGAATTTGCAAGTCGCTGAAGTTGTGATTTATGAGCCTCAAGAAAAGCATTTGAGAGAGGAAGGAAAGTTGAGGGTTGATACTGAAACGAGGGTAGATTGAAGGATTTTGGAAATGTTTGTTGATGGCTGAATCCTGGTTACAGTGTAAACTATATGGATTCATAGAGGAAGGGTGGGGCTGGAGGTGCAGGCTGCCTATGTGTATCATTCCCAGGAGAAGTGTGAATACTGTGCCGAACGCCCTGAATGGCGGAGAGGGATTGTTTTTGAGGGTGGAGAGCAATGTCAGGGGCGTGTAAGAAGAACTGCTGCAACAATAGAGTAAACCACGCCCAGAAACAGCCCACCTGTGACCTAGTCACCCTGCCCCCTGTAACCACACCTACTGCTCCAGGCCCTACCAGTACACCCAGACTACCTGAAACCTTTAATTGCCACTGCCTGCACCTTCCATGTCCACTTCCGCTCAGCCCTTCCGACTGCTCCCTTAGATGTCACTTCCTCTTCCTTCTGGGTTTATATGCCCGCCCTTCCTGGTCAACACTTTCACTTCCGAGGACCCAAAGATGGTGGATACATAGTACTGTATGTCACTTATGGATGCAAATACTGGGGATATATGGTGACCAGAACCATCCAGCCCTACAGTGGAAACCTTCATGGTAAGCTGGAGAGGAAGATTACAGTCGGGAGCAGGCTCTTAACAGCATGAGGATGACATGATAGAAGGAAGACGAGCAGCATGAGCTCATTAGGAACGTCAGGCAAATAGTCGGCTTGCTGCTGCGGGGGGGCACACCAGCTGGCCCACTGCATAGCACACCCCGGGAAGCGCACTGGAGGAGTAGTCAGCTGTAAGTGGGAGAGGGCTCCAGAATTGACTACGGCAGACCCCTTATCTCACAGGGGCCTCCTGCAGGGAGGGGGTCGCGAAGGCCCGCCCGAACATATTATGTTACTTTCCACCGAGTTAAGCCTCTGTTTTAACGGGTGAATTGCCGGACCTGAGAAGAAAACCAAACCTCTGCCCTATTACAGGAGATAGTCCCGATCTGCAGAACTACACAGACCACTTAAGAGAGATTTATGAGTCTTTGTCAGAGGTTATAGAAGGGGATCAGACGGGCCATTGTGGCCAAATCCCTCTCAGCCGGTCAGATCTGATGAGGTCACTGCTGGGCCTCCAGAGATAATGTTGTGGAAATCAGCTGACGCTGAATTGACATCAAACCAACATTAGAGGAATACCCCCCCGTGCAAGGATGTCTCTGAAGTTCTCTATTGGGTTCTCCTCCGTTTGAGAAACCCACATGCTAGGTTGCTTGACAGTGTCTTTGTGGATTGGCCTGCTGGAAAACCATCAAAAGCAGCTGAAGATGGTTGGGCTGAGTACATGACTCTACCAACAGATGTGGTGCTTCTAGATGCATAGGCATTGAGAGCAATCTGCCTGGGGATATGTGGGATGAAAGCCTGCTTCAGTGATGGTGGCCGACCCATATGAGGGACCTGGAACCTACAAGCCAAGACCATGCTTACTTGCTTTTGACTGCGACAGAGCAGGAACACTGGTTTCCCCCCCCCTTCCCCCGCCAAATCAAGAAGAGGAGGACACCACAAAGCCAGATATCGGGACCCTTCTCTATGTCTGTCCTTATTCCTGAAGCCAGATCCATTAGGACAGGGAATATCCACTCTCGTGCAAATTTGGTAAGAGCAAGTGAGACACTCCCTTCCCCCTTGATGAAGGCAAGATGCTTAGAGTCCTTCCAGAAGCTGAAGGAAAAGCTATTGCCAGTGCTCCTGCACTAGACAGCCGGACTACCAGAAGACCATCAAGCTCTTTGTATCGGAAGGGGAAAGGACATTGCCCTGGGAGTTCTAGCGCAGGCCCATGCAGGCCGGTAACAGACAGTTGGATATACTCTGCAAGACTGACCCAGCTGCCAGGGAGGACCTTTCAGTTTACAAGCTGTAGTTGCAGCCACGTGCTGCTGGATTTAAACCAGAGGGGATTAACGTATCGGGACGCTACCCTATCCTATTGGCTCCACGGGACGATCTCTGCCATTCGCAACCGCTTTTCTCTCACTCAGCACAGCGTATCAGGCTTCAGTGTTCTCACCTCCTGAGATAACGTCAATCTTCTGCGCTGTTGTGTTCTTCATCCCAGCCACTTATTTCCCCTTCCTCAAGGGGGGAATGAGGATGTAGAGGAATCGGAAGAATCTGGTGCACATGAAGAGAGCCATGATTGCTTAGAAATGATGAAGATGTTGACCTTTCATTTGCCTTTTGTACACGAGACTCCGCTCGACAACACGGATATGGTTCTGTTTGTGGATGGATCCAGAATTGCAGACAGTGCAGGACGATTTCACATAGGATATGCCGTGAGCACATCACATGCGTGTTGGAAGCAAGAAGTCTGCCATCGCCTAAGTCAGCCCAAGAAGACGGCAGCATGACGTTTGGCAGAGGGCGAAACGGCCAACATACATACGGACTCAAGATGCGCTTTCGGGGTCGCCCATAACTTTGGACCTATTTGGAAAGCACAAGGATTTCTCATGGTTGCGGGAACCCCAGTGAAACATGGACAAGCTATTCAGGTCCTGATGGATGCACTGCTGCTGCCACGGACAGTGGCTATACTGAAATCATAGGCACATGGGAAAACTGAATACAGCAAGACGAAACCATTGGCTGACCAAGAGAAGCAAACCGCCGCAGGAGGTGAGAAAGGGGAAGCAAGGCAGCAGTCAGTGGTGCAGGAACGAAAACTTACAACCAACCCACAAGGAGGACTTGTGGCTCGTGCAGGAACCAACTCCACTGGAAGAAAAGGAAAGCTGGAAAAGAAGGGAGCCAGAAGAACGAAGAAGGAGGGCTATATGGAGTAGGAGGCGCCCCTGCTGCCACAGGCACTATTACCCAGCTGTAGTGCAATGGGACATGGGGAACGGGACTCTGAAAAATAACAAAGCACGGATGCTTAAAGCGGCAAGAGCACCATCATGCCGCTGACCAGTCAGCCCTTCCCTTAGCTTGGTTAGAGTCAGGCCACGCCCCAGGGGATAGTTAGCTCTCTCGCCCTATTAGATCCTGTTAGCCCCGGGGCTAGGTGCATATTTCCCTCAGCAGTTGTAGCTACAAAACGATGCTGATGACCTCTTATGTGATGCAGTGGTTAAAGAGTTGTCGTAATGCATTGTAGAGTTTTCCTTCCGACTCAGACAGACAATGCTGCTCATAAGCTGCAGGCATGGAGACGGGTTACGTGAAAGAAGTTTGTGTGTTAAACCTTAGAGCCGAGGTTTGAAGGGGCCGCCACCAAGTCTGCTGACCACGGACCCATTGTCAAGGTGGCAGGAAAAGCCCAATGGATCCACGCGGTCCACACGCAAGATCGCTCCAGCCCCCGAGATGAAGCGTTGATGCTCCTACTGATGTTAAGTAGTTATGTTGCTTTAGAACTCTTGGTCAGAACCCATGCCTATATTGGTGTGTGTCGGAGGAGTACTGGGGACCATCTTGCTATTACAGGGATGTGTGGGTGGGAACACAGGGAAGACTATGGGGTATCAGACACAGATTGCCCTTAAGAGGGAAGAAAAACAGGGGAAACCCCTACTCAATAGGATGATTTACAAAGATGGGAACCTTTTTCCGAGAACAGGGAGAACCAGGAGTAAAGGCATGCCCCTAACGCTAGCTATTGAAGCCCTCAGGAGTTGATGGTGGCATATATGTCTGGAGATATATATGAGTGAGGGGTCAGAAGATGAACACATTGAGAGCCAGGAGTAGAAGGAAAGCCTCCCCAAAGGGCAGCTTTGACCCTCATGTGTTATATACGATGCTATAGGCGGCCCATGGGGCGGGGTCCTGAATGAGGTATAAGGCAAGGGTCAAGTGGCCGCTCGTTTGAATTCTGTACGATAATTCACCTGTTCCACCCAAACAGGAGAAACCTGCTGTACCTTTATCCCAGATATAATGCAGGACCGAATGGGAAGGTCCACTGTGGCCCCATTTTGGGAAAGCTAGATGATCTCTCAGAAGAACTATAAGCGTAACTCAGGCATTGATCACCCTGGGAGCAATGGTTTACTCTGGTATAAGGGTTGGCAGGGAATGCTTGCCCAAATAGTATTGCCATATTGATTGTGTCTGCTAATTTCTTGCTCCTCAATTGTCTGTTGTGTTTCCCTTGTTTGAGGGCAACTATTTGTGAAAAGCTCGTGGTACCAGACTATCCCATCATGATTGAAACAGCTTGTCCACGGCCTGGCTTCTGTGATGACGGCGACACTAGCACACCCTTCAGCCGTCCAAAGCCTGACACCTATGATGATGTGGACATTAAGGGCGACATGTATGATCCAGCCTTTCGCCCGTTTTTTGGCGTACACTGCGCCTCCCAGCCCGAATCCCGCTGTCGGACGCGGGGATTCAGTGTTAGGGCAGTGTTCCCACTTTCAGCTGCGCCCCGCATGAAGGGGCGGGCAAATGGGCGCGGTGTTTGGCGCGCGGGTGGCGTTCGGGGGCGGGGCCGCGGCGTGGCGCTCGAAAACTCCGAGGCTGTACCGATTGCGAGTCGGCAAAGTGAGGCGCCAGTTGAGCGCTCGCGCTTCCGACAGGCACAGACCATGTTTTTTTTTGGTCTAAATGCTACCGGCAGAGGCCGAAGGGAAGCAGGATCGGAAACATGCGAGGGAACATTAGCTAGAAGATCGCTACGAAATCTCGGCGTTCCGCTCCGTGCTGCAGCAAGCAGCAGTATGATTCCGAAAAAAATCGCCTTTATAAAGGCGGAAGAACAGTGTCAGAAAAAGAGTGAACGTAAATAAATAAACGTAATAAAAAAAAAAAACCACTTTCCAAAACTTTGAACGGCGCATACAAAATTATGATATTGGTAATTGCGGAAAATTCAGTAATTCAAATCTGGAAACCTATTCTCATTGGTCGGGCAGAAGAACCTGCCAATCAGAATAGGAGCGACAGTGAACCATTAAAACCTATGGGGAAGTTTAGACTAATCAGAATCCACGGCGGGATAGTTCAAAATACAGAAAAAATGCAGACTAGAATGGGTCTTTGTTGCTCCTATTCTGATTGGTCAATAATTCTCCATATATGTATAGAAAGTATGTCTTTGGCACTCTTCGGTTAAAGACGGTGCACACCAAAAATTTTTTGTCAGTCCTCTATGAGAAAGGTTGCACACGAAACAGTAGTAGTTTTCAATCATAGAAAAAAAACTTTATTGAGTTAATATATTAATAACCATCCGGGCTTCATAAAACATATGTGTCAGTATACTTTCATTTTTAATTATAATTAGATTCGGTTTATTCTGACGTTTCGGTCCTAATCGGACCCTTTTTTCAAATTGAAATCTTAAACATAAAAAACAATAACTACAAAGATATTCAGTATACACAGGTTGTTAGTATACACAACATTTTATGCACATCAACATATTGTGTTAATGACATAAAAACATTTATTAAAAACAATTCCTCACTTCACGGTTTTTTTACATTTCTCATTCAATTCTTTGAAACTTTTTTTAGACCTATTAAGGAATTACAATGGCACACACAAGAAAGAAAGGAATAATAAATACTATGCATTCGTTAAACAAACATTAATTGATCATTATAAATGGTGAGAGTAACGAAAATTTAATCCATGACAGTCAAAGATGACTACGTGATCAGGAACCACAGTCCACCTCTAACTAAATTCAACACCAACATTATTCCAATCACCAAAAATTGGTATATATAGATCAGGTTGAGCACAGTGAGTCAGATACTATGGCATTAATCATGAAAGAGTGGTATAATGCATGCTGTATGTAAATTCCATATGTAGTTTTTTATGCACATATATATATGTACCATTATATATATACATACATATATATGTACACATACCCACACACCCTATATGATATTTCCCAATCCTGCATGTGGACCCAAATATGAATTAAGGGGAGGCGTCTCAAGATACAGGGAAAAAAAGGGGGGCTATCACATAAGGCAGTGGATCCCAAAATGTCATTTACTAAAGTGGGATATACATCTCTGTAATAATTTATAGCAGAAGACCATCACCCATATTAGAATATACTAGCGTGCAGTACCAAACAGGACCGCTATTGTTTCTTTCAGCTAGTGCCCGGAATTGCTCTCAGGCAGGGCAGAGATCAGAATAAACGTAAAAAGACTTACCAAACGCACGCCGCGCGGTGTAATGAATGGAGCCGGCACAACCTTTTACTAAATCTCGCGGCTTTTTATATAGTTCGGCATGCGCATAAACTCTGTCCTTAAAAGAATCGAGCGCCGAAACATAGGGCTTCACTGCGCACGCGCGGCTTACATCGCCCGATAACGGACCCCAGACGCTGTCCTTTAGCTATAAACCCTCAAAGGAAATGGGCATTCACAATTTACCAATCCAGTATTCAATTGCAAGGATCATATATGGTATTCAACTGTTGTAATAGTATGTAACAGAGATATATGGATATGTGTGTATTTTTTAAGAGAGCCGAAGCTCATCAAAATGGCATAATTAGATAGATATGTCACTGTATCTCCCCCTGCTTAACAACAAATGGCTAGATATAAAAAAAAGGAGGGGGAAAAAAACCTTTAAAATATTATTGTCAATAGAGGTAGAGAAAAGGAGATTTTGGTATCTCCAATTCGATATAACCTATCATGATGTACACTCACAGCTCTAAGCGTCATCCAATCGCTGTCTATAACACAGCAAAACAATTCCGTCAAAAAGATGGTATCGACTATCACATAATCACAAGAATCCAATTCCAATTGTAAAAATGACCCAGAACACAAAAGAAATTTTTTGGCATTACAACAGATTACATAAATTTGAGAAAAAATTATAAAAAAAAAAAAAAAAAATTTTTTAGAAACTTTTACAAAGGAATTTTTTCAAAATGAACAACAGAAACATTATTCAATATAGCCACAAATCCCAGTCATAATCATTTCTACACCCCAATTCATATTCATGTCAGAGATAAGGAGGATATATTGAATTAGAGATTAATACAGAAATCAAATTCTCTGTTAAGTCCCTTTGGGGTTAATGTCTCCAGGTGATGGATCCAGAATGATTCTCGTTGTTTTAACAACTGGATCCTATCCCCTCCACGTCGAGGCATATGTACCGAATCAATAACTTGATATCGCAGCTGTGACACATTATGTTTTCGTTCTGAAAAATGTGCTGGGATTGGTAACAGTAATTCATTTCTCCTAATAGTGGATTTGTGTTTAGCTATGCGGTCTCGCACACGCTGGGTGGTCTCCCCAACATATGCGAGACCGCAAGGGCAATTTATCACATAGATCACAAATTGCGATTCACATGTGTAAAATTGTTTGATCCTAATCCGTTTGCCGTCTGTGAGGGTCAGGTATTCTCCCTTAATAACATTTGAGCACTGGCCACAACCCAAACATGGGTAGGTGCCAGTTTTCCGACAATGCAAGAAAGTTTGTCTAGGGACTTTAGTAAAACTACCCACATCAGCTCTAACTATTTTATCTCGTAACTTAGAAGATCTTTTGTAACAGCTGATTGGGGGGGATTTAAATTCCTCAATTTTAGGGTACGATTGGTGTAATAAAGACCAATGTTTGCGTACCGCTCCCTGTACCTTCTCCACAAACGGGTGATACGTTGTAATACAGGCAATACGTTTCATTTTTTTACCCTTTGCCTCATTGGAGTTTCCTGTTCCATCAATATATGTTCTTTCTCCCTGTAAAAGGGGGTCAGGGTATCCCCTCTGTGAGAATCTGTTGGCCATTTCTCCTAACCGGATGTCACGTGTGTTCTTATCTGACACAATTCGCTCCACCCTCTTAAATTGGGATCTAGGGAGAGCTTTTTTAACAGACTTGGGATGATTACTATGGTACTCTAAAAGGCTATTACGATCCGTTGACTTTTGATAGAGGTCAAACTGTAACCCACCTGTGGAATCTTTCTTAATTAGAGTGTCCAGAAAGTTGATCTCTGTTCCACTAAAGTTCACGGTAAGCCAACTCTGGTTATATCCCATTAAGGAATTCAGCAAATTCCAAGATGGAGGACTCCGGACCCCCCCCCCATATGCAAAATATGTCATCTATATAACGGACCCAAAATTTGGCATGGTCACGAAATAATTGATTGCCATATATGTAAGATTCTTCTATCTCTGACATATAAGCATTTGCATATGGGGGGGCCATATTGGAGCCCATGGCCGTGCCCCTCTTCTGGACGTAAAAAACATCTCCAAAAAGAAAAAAGTTCTCCTCCAGTATAATCTGGAGTAGATCCAAACAGAACTCTCTCTGTTCCCGGTTCAGATTTGACCACTTCTCCAATGCCAATCTTGTAGCCCTAATGCCCTTTTTGTGTTCAATTGAAGTATAAAGGCTATTGACATCCAGAGTAAGCAGTAAGTCTCCACTATCAACTGATTGAATAGCTCGCAGTTTATCTAGAAAATCAGTAGTGTCTAAGATAAACGATTTAGTGTGGCGAATCACTGGCGATAATATCCTATCCAAAAAGATAGCCAGTGGAGACAATATTGACTCAGTGGATGCAACAAGGGGGCGCCAGGTGGATTATCCAATCTTTTATGTATTTTTGGTAATCCATAAAATACCGGGACAATCGGGTTCTGTTTTATCAAGTAGTCCACAGTAGACGTATTAATGATTTGTTTCTCCAAATATTTCAACAATACTGATCTAATCCGTTCCTGTATTCTTTTTTCAGGGTTATATGTTAATGCCTCATAAGTTGCCGTATCCGCAAGTTGATTTTTGATCTCCTGTAAGTAACTCTCTTTGTCCAAAATGACAATAGCCCCACCTTTATCGGCTGGTTTTATCGTTATAGAGGTGTTATTTTTAAGGGATTCTAGTGCCACCCGTTCTTCTACAGAGATATTTGAAAGATATTTAAGTTTCCCCTGTTTTACTTCCATTAAGATTTTATCAATTTCAATCTGTGTAAGAGATATATATGTTTCTACAGGGTGATGATTTTTTGGTGGCATATATTTACTTTTCTTGAATAGACCTAGATGTTTTTAAATGAAGTGCAGTCTGATCTGTGGACCCCCCTCATTTTTATCATTTACTAAATTTTAACCTTAAGTCTTTTTGATCTGAAAAATCTTTGTAATTCTTGTTCCAATATAAATGTATTAAGGGGGCAACTAGGGTGAAGGACAGTCCCTTTGTAGGAGGGAAATCTCGGAAGGAGATAAATGAATTAGAGATATTTACCACGAGTGAATCCCCCTTACCTGTGACCGAGTTTGTATATTGGAACCCACCAGTGGTCTTCTTCCTCTTCCCCCTCCTCGTTTTCCTTGATTTCTTTTGGCCCTGCCTCGGCCCTGACCTAAAAAAGGTTGATCTCTATAGGAGGAAGCAGAGGTATCACTCTCAGAGGATGAGATATGATCATAACCAGAATACATATATCTGTCACCATAGGGCCTTTCCCATTGCCATCTATAAACCCGTTTAGATTGATAGTCCTCTAAATCTCTTAAAAATTTTTTCCTCTTATTAGACTCGATATATTTCCTATGTTCCTCAATCATTTTTTCGGTTTTGATCTTGATATTATTCCAATCCTCTTCTGGAGTACTAGATAACAATTGCTCCTCTATACACTTAATTTTCTCGTTCAATTCATCGATCGACTTATGTAAAAACTCTACATTAAGTAACATAATGTCCAAAGAACATTTATTTAGAATCCCTTCAAATCGTGCTTTGAAATCAATATCGTCCTGAAAAAGGGTTGGACGCAGATGACAACGGAGGCCTCTTGGAATGCGATTATTCCTATAGTATTCCGTTAATGTGCTGCAATGCAGTTGATGCGCCACTAGTTTACGTTTCAAGCGTTCATAATCCCTTGCTTTAAATTCATGATGGGGGACATGGAGAAATTTCGTAGGAAGCTGCATTCTGGCCATAATTTGTTGAGCCATAGAATCATCATAAGAAAAACCTTGAGCCATTGTATTGGTGCTCAAAAGACAAAAAAACAGCAAGTATAGAAAGTATGTCTTTGGCACTCTTCGGTTAAAGACGGGTGCACACCAAAAAATTTTTTGTCAGTCCTATATGAGAAAGGTTGCACACCTTTTTTTTTTTTTTATAATTTTTTCTCAAATTTATGTAATCTGTTGTAATGCCAAAAAATTTCTTTTGTGATCTGGGTCATTTTTACAATTGGAACTGGATTCCTGTGATTATGTGATAGTCGGTACCATCTCTTGACGGAATTGTTTTGCTATGTTATAGACAGTTATTGGATGACGCTTAGAGCTGTGAGTGTACATCATGATAGGTTATATCGAATTGGAGATACCAAAATCCCCTCTTCTTTACCTCTATTGACTAATAATATTTAAGGTTTTTTTTCCCCCTCCTTTTTTTTATATCTAGGCCATTTGTTGTTAAGCAGGGTGAGATACAGTGACATATCTATCTAATTATGCTATTTTGATGAGCTTCGGCTCTCTTAACATATACACACATATCCATATATCTCTGTTACATACTATTACAACAGTTGAATACCATATATGATCCTTGCAATTGAATACTGGATTGGTACTTGTGAATGCCCAGTTCCTTTGAGGGTTTATAGCTAAAGGACAGCGTCTGGCTCCGTTATCGGGCGATGTAAGCCGCGCGTGCGCAGTGAAGCCCTATGTTTCGGCGCTCGATGTCTTTTAAGGACAGAGTTATGCGCATGCGCGAACTATATAAAAAGCCGCGAGATTTAGTACAGGTTGTGCCGGCTCCATTCATTACACCGCGCGGCGTGCGTTTGGTAAGTCTTTTACGTTTATTCTGATCTCTAGCCCTGCCTTGAGAGCAATGTCGGGCACTAGCTGAGAAGAAACAATAGCGGTCCTGTTTGGTAGCTGCACGCTAGTACATTTTATATGGGTGATGGTCATTCTGCTATAAATTATTACAGAGATGTATATCCCACTTTAGGAATTGGACATTTTGGGATCCACTGCCTTATGTGATAGCCCCTTTTCCCTGTATCTTGAGACGCCGTCCACCTTTATTCATATTTGGTCCACAATGCAGGATTGGGAATTATGCATATATGGGTGTGTGGGTATGTGTACATATATATGTATGTATATATATATGTGTACATATATATATGTGCATAAAAAACATACATATGGAATTTACATACAGCATGCATTATACCACTCTTTCATGATTTATGCTCATAGTATCTGACTCGACATGCTCGACCTGATGCTATATACCAATTTTTGGTGATTGGAATAATGTGTGTTGAATTAGTTTAGAGGTGGACTGTTGGTTCCTGATCACGTATTCATCTTTGACTGTCATGGATTAAATTTCGTTACTGCATTTATATGATCAATTAATTGTTTGTTTAACGTATGCATAAGTATTTATTATTCTTTCTTGTTTGCCATTGTATTCTATTAGGTCTAAAAAAAGTTTCAAAGAATTGAATGAGAAATGTAAAAAAACCTGTGAAGTGAGTAATTGTTTTTATAAATGTTTTTATGTCATTACCAACAATATGTTGATTGCATTATGTTGTGTATACTAACAACCTGTGTATACTAATATCTTGTTGTTATTGTTTTTATTGTTTTAGAGATTCAATTGAAAAAGGTCCGATTAGGGACCGAAACGTCGGAATAAACGAATCTAATTATAATTAAAAATGAAAGTATACTGACCATATGTTTTATGAAGCCGGATGGTTATTAATATATTACTCAATAAAGTTTTTTCTATGAATTGAATACTACAAATGTCGGTGTGCAACCTTTCTAATAAGTCTCCATAGGCTAGAATGTGTCTCTGTCGCTCCTATTCTGATTGGCTGAGCTAGCCAAGTCCCCGGTAGCTTAACCAATCAGCTCTTTTCAGCATTTTTACTGTATTTTGAACTATCCCGCCGTGGATTCTGATTGGTCTAAACTTCCCCATAGGTTTTAATGGTTCACTGTCGCTCCTATTCTGTTTGGCTGGCTTCTGCCGACCAATCAGAATAGCTTTCTGAATTTGAATTACTGTATTTCCCGGCAATTTCCAATATCCTAATTCTTGAATTAGGATATTGGAAAGTAAATTTTGTTTTATGTATTTTTTTTTTTTTGGTTTCAGCTCTTTTCCTGAGAATGTTGAACGCCTTTATAAAGGCGATTTTTGATTCATACTTCGCACCGACATCTGGAATGATTTCTCGCTGTTCCAGCCTGTCTCGCATCGGAACTGTTTTTCGGCACAGTCCCACACGGCGCCTAAGTCCCGCACTGCGCCCATGTCTCCGCACTGTGCCCCACACACACTGGCGAGGCGCAGGGAACTTTTCCCCGCATGTATGAGTGCGCTACCTCCGGCGCCGAATCATAGGCGCAGCCCCGCACTGCGCCTCGGACCCGCACTGCGCCTAAAACACAGGCGAGGCGCGGCGGACTTTACATGCTATGTATGAGCACGCCCCGTCCCCGACATAAATCAGGCGCAGATTCCGCCGGAAAACTGGCGGAAAGGTGCGCCCCGACCCGGCGGGATTCATACATGTGGCCCCAAGACACTATTCCATGAGAGACCATTGACGTCAGAAGTGCTCCGGAAAGTCATCTACTCCCCTCTGCAACCGCACGTCTCATCAAAGAATTAGACCATAGAAGTGTAGGGTGAGCTAGGGCGTACCAGGGACTGCGGGGCCGCCCTTGTCGGGGCGAGGTACTTCCGTAAAAGACAGAATAGGGAAAGAGGATAGGGAAAGATTAAAAAATGAGAACAAAGTCTCAAGGGGGGACTGTTGTGGATGGGAGCAAAGGTTATATATGTGTGATCCTTTGTGTCTCTATTTTAATGTATTAGTTATTATATACCTCACATATACACATGTATGTGTGTGTTTGTGTATATATATATATATATATATATATATATATATATATGTGTGTGTGTGTATGTGTGTATATATATATATATATATATATATATATATATATATATATATATATAATGTGTGTGTTTTAATAGGCACATACCTATATAGTACAGCATGTAAAAGCTGTATGTATATCTTTTGTTATTAATGTGTTAAACAAAATGGCAGCATGTAGTAGTTTGTACAGATCGTCGTGTAATCAAAGATGGCGCCTAGTCAGAAGTTACACCCTGTGTTTAGACATTCCTGAAGCTGTGAGGAGTGGTCTATAGATAACAACGTGCCAATAGACCCTCACAGCCAGGTGCATGTGATGCTTCTTATCTACTCATTTGCAAAAGGATATAAAAAAAACCACCATTTTGTGAATAAATCAGAAAGCACTTTCATAGCAGCAAGGCATGTTGTGATTTGTTTTCTCGGTGCACCTTTTAATATTTTTAAGATAATTTGGCCCCCCACAAGGACAGGATAGCCCCTTTGAGGCTACTTTCCATTTCACAGGGCCCCACCCCAGAGCCCCCATACAGGGCCCTCCATACAGGGCCCCACCCCCGAGCCCCCAAAAAGGGCCGGACATACAAGGCCCCACCCCAGAGCCCCCAAACAGGGCCCTCCATACAGGGCCCCACCCCAGAGCCCCCATACAGGGCCCCACCCCAGAGCCCCCATACAGGACCCTCCATACAGGGCCCCCCCACCCCAGAGCCCGCATACAGGGCCCTTCATACAGGGCCCCACCCCAGAGCCCCCACACAGGGCCCTCCATACAGGGCCCCACCCCAGAGCCCCAATACAGGCCCCTCCATACAGGGCCCCACCCCAGAGCCCCATACAGGACCCCTTTATACAGGGCCCCACCCCAGAGCCCCCATACAGGGCACTTCATACAGGGCCCCACCCCAGAGCCCCCATACAGGGCCCTCCATACAGGGCCCCACCCCAGAGTCCCATACAGGGCACTCCATACAGGGCCCCACCCCAGAGCCCCCATACAGGCCCCTCCATACAGGGCCCCACCCCAGAGCCCCCATACAGGGTTCTCCATACAGGGCCCCACCCCAGAGCCCCCATACAGGGCCCTCCATACAGGGCCCCACCCCAGATCCCCCATACAGTGCCCTCCATACAGGGCCCCACCCCAGAGCCCCCATACAGGGCCCTCCACACAGGGCCCCCCCCCAGAGCCCCCATACAGGGCCCACCAAACAGGGCCCCACCCCAGAGCACCCAAACAGGGCCCTTCATACAGGGCCCCACCCCGGAGCCCCCATACAGGGCCCCACACCAGAGCCCCAATACAGGACCCTCCATACAGGGCCCCACCCCAGATCCCCCACACAGGTCCCTCCATACAGGGCTCCACCCCAGAGCCCCCATACAGGGCCCTTCATACAGGGCCCCACCCCAGATCCGCCATACAGGGCCCTCCATACAGGGCCCCACCCCAGAGTCCCCATACAGGCCCCTCCATACAGGGCCCCACCCCAGAGCCCCCATACAGGACACTCCATACAGGGCCCCACCCCAGAGCCCCCATACAGGGCCCTCCATACAGGGCCCCACCCCAGAGCCCCCATACAGGGCCCTCCATACAGGGCCCCACCCCAGAGCCACAATACAGGGCCCCACCCCAGAGCCCCCATACAGGGCCCTCCATACAGGGCCCCACCCCAGAGCCCCCATACAGGGCCCTCCATACAGGGCCCCACCCCAGATCCCCCATACAGGGCCGCCCGACAGGGCCCCACCCCCGAGCCCCCATACAGGGCCCTCCATACAGGGCCCCACCCAGAGCCCCCATACAGGGCCCTCCATACAGGGCCCACCCCAGATGGCCAACCCCATAAGGCCTCCCTACAGGGCCCCACCCCAACTCCCCCATACAGGGCCCCACCCCAGAGCCCCCATACAGGGCCCTCCATACAGGGCCCCACCCCAGATCCCCCATAACAGGGCCCTCCATACAGGGACCCCACCCCCCAGGAGCCCCCATACAGGGCCCTTCATACAGGGGCCCCCAACCCTCCATACAGGCAAACCCTCATACAGGGCCCCACCCCCGAGCCCCATACAGGCCCTCCATACAGGGCCCCACCCCAGGCCCCCATACAGGGACCTCCATACAGGGCCCACCCCAGAGCCCCCATACAGGGGCCCTCACATACAGGCCCCCCGGCCCACCCATAACCCCCCAGAGCCCAATACAGGCCCCTCCATACAGGGCCCCACCCCAGAGCCCCATACAGGGCCCTCCATACAGGGCCCCCCCCCAGAGCCCCAATACAGGGCCCTCCATACAGGGCCCCACCCCCGAGCCGCCATACAGTGCCCTCGATACAGGGCCCCAACCCCCAGAGCCCACCATACAGGGCCCTTCCTACAGGGCCCCACCCCAGAGCCCCATACAGGGCCCTCCATACAGGGCCCCACCCAGAGCCCCAATACAGGGCCCTCCATACAGGGCCCCACCCCAGAGCCCCCATACAGGGCCCTCCATACAGGGCCCCACCCCAGAGCCCCCATACAGGGCCCTCCATACAGGGCCCACCCAGAGCCCCCATACAGGGCCTCCATACAGGGCCCCACCCTAGAGCCCCAAAACAGGGGCCCTCCATACAGGGCCCACCCAGAGCCCCCATACAGGGCCTTCCATACAGGGCCCACCCCCGCGCCCCATACAGGGCCCTCCATACAGGGCCCCTGGCGCCATCAGGGCCCCTCCCATACAGGGCCCCACCCCAGGGCCCCCATTAGGGCCCACTCCATACAGGGCTCCACTTCAGAGCCCCCATACAGGGCCCCACTCCAGGGCCCCCCCCCTCGCAGGGCCCCCCCCTCCCAGGCCCCCCTTGGGGTCAAGACCCTAGGGCCCCTTCCCTCCATCCCCATGTCCCGGGACCCCTCATAGGGCCCCCCTCCAGCCTCCCTGTTCAGGACCCTCAGCCCTCTCCTCAGTCTCCAGACCCTCCACTTCCTGATACTCCTCCAGCCTCCCTGTCCCAGACCCTTCATCCCAATCTCTCAGCCCTCCATCCAGACGCTCCATCCTGATCCCTCAGCCTCCCTGTCCAGACCCTTCATCCCAATCTCTCAGCCCTCCATCCAGACGCTCCTTCCTGATCCCTCAGCCTCCCTGTCCAGACCATCCATCCTGATCCCCATGTCCCGCCATCCATCCTGATCCCTCAGCCTCCCTGTCAAGATGGTAATTATTACCATTTGGGATAGGGTATTTTTACAAGTGGGGGGCACAGTTAGGAAGATGATAAAGGAAGGAGTCTCAGGTGTTTGTGTTGTAAATTCTGCAATGATGAGTGGGAGAAGTCATCATGGAGGTCTGGAGTGGATGGAGAAGAAAAAGGAAAGTGACTGACACATTGGACAAGACATCTCCAGTGAGTCACTAAATGCACAATTTATCTACCACTATATGAGCACTGTATGGCTGTTATATTGGTCTTGGTATAATGGTTTACATTTAGTAACAGTAGGGTGGTAGTATTCAGTGTCTTTAGGCAATGTTCACACGGCAATGACTGGGACATATTTCAGCCCGTAATTCGCACCGTACTGCGCTCAATACGGGGCGAGATACGTCCCAGATATTACGGTAATCCACAGTTCTTATAGATAACTATGGATTACGTATTCGCCGAGCGGGGAGAGAAGTGACATGTGAATTATTCACGGCGTATACGCACTGTGAATAATGAATGTCTTTGGGGCCGGCGGGCTGATGCCCCGCCCCCCTGCCCCCGCTCCGTAATTGCAGGCGAAATACGTCCCATAATTACGCCGTGAATAAGCCGTGTGAACTCTGCCTTATGGTGTAGATATGTGGTGATGATGTTGCATTTTTTTTCTTTTTCTGGGGTGGGGGTCAGAGCTGCGGAGTAGGGAAGGGGCGGGGCCACGGGGAGGGGGGGGGGCCAGACGCTTAAGACCTGAAATTTCTGATGGCGGCCCTGTGTGGCTCTCTTAATGATTTGGATTGGATACTACATGAACCAATCCTTATCTAATCAAAAATTCGAATACTGTGATTAGTCAAATTATTAATTTGTTCCAGAAGACAGTATCAAAAATGTTGGGGAGCAAATAAATTTTTACATGAATCCAATTAAATCATTCCCTACCCCAAGAAAAGCCATATTTTATAAAACATTACATGCATTAATGTGCTTGTACCTTACTAAATAAACATAAAAAATACACAGACATAAATACAAGATAGTAATTAGATGAAAAATAATTGTAACTCCAATTTACCTATATTTAGAGAAGTTAATAATCTAAGGACATGGTGTAGGAGAGAGTAGGAGTAGGAGAGAGCTTATTGTCTGGATGGGGTCCATAATGACAGAAAAATTTCACTAGTCAAAAAAATGTCACAAAAGCCACAAAAAGCAAAGGTTACATGAATCAGTGTTTGAAGATGCAATTAACTGCTAAACGTGACACAGCACAAAGAGTTCCACTACAAGGGTATGTTCATATGTCGGACAGAACCGTCCAACGTGTTCCCATGTGGTTTCCTCAGCAGAAAACCAAGATGACACCTCAGATTTCTGCTGAGGATTTTCACTTAGAAGGGCTTTTTGCTTCTCTTATTCTGACACGGGTTAGCTCCATTGCAATGAGGCTAGCCAGCATCCCTCTACCACCACCTCCCCCCAAGCAGGTTCTGATGAAGATCAAGTTAATTCTTTTTCTTTCGCTCCATGGATTTTAATTTACTGCGTGAAGTACACCAAGGACTGTCTATGAAATGAATGGCCATCAGTTTGTACAAGGTTTTTGATGAGGAAATCAATACAGAATCTGCATTGAAATCCTGGTTAAAATCCATTGTGTGAACATGCCCTAAGGGGTACTTGAGCACTGGGCCATTTTATCCTTTGGGCACACTAGGCAGTTGCCTGGGGGCCCCAGGTGGTAAATGCATGTCTTGGAAATCCAGGGCATATGCCATTGATCCCTGGGTGAGTGCTGGGTGGAGCAGGGGGCCACCGTCTCTCTGCCCTGACTATTAGCCATGTAGGCTGCAGGCTGCCTACAAGATGTCAGCTGGTTCACCCGCCAATGATATTACGGTCAGTGGTTGTGTGTGACGCTGCAGCTAATAGCAGGCCTAAGTGGTCAGATGTCATTCAACCAGGTAAGGACTATTGAGGCTTGTAGATAGCTGCAGGGTCATGTGAACAACGAGAGAACACCAACAGAAGGAAACATTATGAATGGTGGTTGTGCTGGAACGAACAGGGTTTAAAGGATGACTTTTTTTATTTTTAAATTTTAGAAGTTTTTTTATGACATAAAACACCTTGAATTAGGCTGGGAATATAAACAGCACACCATGGGACAGATTTATCAATATTGTCTAATATTTAGACAGTGTAAACTTAGACTAGACAGTCTTACAATGAGAAACACTTTTCATAAATAATAAAATTGCTTAGACTGTCTGGTCTAAGTTTACATCTCCTATTAGTTGTCTTACTTAATTCCACTAATTCTGATGCATTTCTTTGTCGCATGGTGTTGCACCATAAGCCACACCCTTTTTACGAGGCACACCCCTTTTGTCGGACGATCCCAGAAATGTCCAGAAACTGTCTCAAAAACAAAATAGATGTGTGTAAAGCATCTAAACCAGTATTTTGTCCCTAGTTGCATTTGAATTCTTTTTAGTGGGTATTTACTATGTTTTAGTGCACTGGCACTATATGGCTTATGTATTCTTGATTGAAGATTTAATTATGATCCTATATTAGTTAATGTGTTTGTGTTTTCTATTTATATCTATTGGGCTCTATATGGATTTGGATTGGAGCACTGAATTTTAAAGTTCTGTCTTGAATCAATATTTTTTTTATTATTATGGTAGAATACATAAAGAAAGCAATTCCCCAATGGTCTTTCATTAATCACCTTTATTGAAACATTGTTATATTGTGGCAGGTTGTTACAACTATTATTATGCCAAATATGTATGTGTTTTTTACTGTTCATTGACTTATTTTCTGAAATATTAATTATTCATTTCATGTTTACTATGGTTCTTTTCTTCTGCACCTCTGTTTTTTTATTCATTTCTTTTTACCTTCCTACTAGGTGGTCTTTTTCTATATTTTGTGTATACGTAAATGAGATGTCACTAATTCACTGGATGAGGATTAGCTTTGTTGATGGCAAATCTGCAGAATAACCCAGATGTTTAGCTTTGGATTTCTACTACAAATTCTGTGAAAATAAATGTCAAATCTACCTATGGAAAAAACTGTAAAGTGAACATACAAATTAGTAGTATTGGACTACCAGTATAAAATCATTGGTCCTGGCAATCAGAATAATTGGCCAACCAGAGAGTAGATAAATGGGGTTCCATCAGCAACACAAGCAACATTGATTGATTCGCAAAAAAGGTGCCCATATGCCTTTAATAGCCATTCGCCAAAAGCTTCTTTGGCTGATGGCTTTAACTTCCTTCTTCTCTATACATGCATAAGTCCAACCAAACATATATATACATTTGGGTTCCTCTCTTCTCCTGATGCTTGGAGTTGTGTGGCATTCATCATTCGAGTCTGCAGGGCATTGTTTACAATGAAGCGGTCATCAGTGTGTGATAGTGTCAGGCAGGCCCGGACTGAGAACCTGCCAAACCGGGCAAATGCCAGGAAGGCCGGGCCTCTGAGACACACCTGGGCCGCCTGAACTGTACTAATTTGAATAAGCTGCCGCTGCTCACATGATAGCAGCGGCGATGCGGCGGGGAGCAGCAGCTGCTGCGCTCGGCTGCTAAAGGCAGTATCAGTGTTGCAGATGGGGCCACAGCAGGACCACACACCAGTCAGTTGATGCGGTCCGCGGCCGCTGTGGAGGGCCGTCAGCCGCCTCAGTGAGCTGCCCTGCTCCGCAGCGGCCGTATAGTCCTCAGACTCGTCACACAGAACTCCACATGTCAGGAGGGCGGGGCAGATGCTCACACAGTAAGGGGCCAGCTAGCTCGCAGTAAACAATAGAGAGTGCACTGGCTCCGCCTCTCCAGGCATGCAGGCTGCAGCCTTACCCACTGAAATGCGCCTCAGCTTCTCCTGCGGTTCACTTCCATAGTAAGTAGTTTGTTAAGTTCACTACTTAGAGCTTTGCCTTGGTGAGTATATATTTATCTACTCTGGGGTCCCTGGTTACCTATATACCTGCTCTGGGGTCCCTGGCTACCTACATACCTGCTCTGGGGGCCCTGGCTACCTATATACCTGCTCTGGGGGCCCTGGCTACCTACATACCTGCTCTGGGGGCCCTGGCTACCTATATACCTGCTCTGGGGGCCCTGGCTACCTACATACCTGCTCTGGGGGCCCTGGCTACCTACATACCTGCTCTGGGGGCCCTGGCTACCTATATACCTGCTCTGGGGGCCCTGGCTACCTATATACCTGCTCTGGGGTCCCTGGTTACCTATATACCTGCTCTGGGGTCCCTGGTTACCTATATACCTGCTCTGGGGTCCCTGGTTACCTATATACCTGCTCTCGGGGCCCTGGCTACCTATATACCTGCTCTGGGAGGGCCTGGATACCTACATACCTGCTCTGGGGGCCCTGGCTACCTACATACCTGCTGCAGGGACCCTGTCTACCTACATAACTGCTCTGGGGGCCCTGGCTACCTACATACCTGCTCTGGGGGCCCTTGCTACCTATATACCTGCTGCGGGGGTCCTGGCTACCTACATACCTGCTCTGGGGGCCCTGGCTACCTACATACCTGCTCTGGGGGCCCTGGCTACCTACATACCTGCTCTGGGGGCCCTGGCTACCTATATACCTGCTGGGGGGCCCTGGCTACCTACATACCTGCTCTGGGGGCCCTGGCTACCTATATACCTGCTCTGGGGGCCCTGGCTACCTACATACCTGCTGGGGGGGCCCTGGCTACCTACATACCTGCTCTGGGGGCCCTGGCTACCTAAATAACTGCTCTGGGGGCCCTGCCTACCTACATACCTGCTGCGGGGGTCCTGGCTACCTACATAGCTGCTCTGGGGGGCCCCGACTACCTACATATCTGCTCTGGGGGGCCCCGACTACCTACATATCTGCTCTGGGGGCCCTGGCACCTAATCCTGCCTGGGGCCCTGCACCTACATAACTGCTCTGGGGGCCCTGGCTCCTACATACTGCTGGGCTCGGTACCTATACCTGCTCTGGGGGCCCTGGCTACCTACATACCTGCTATGGGGGCCCTGGCTACCTACATACCTGCTATGGGGGCCCTGGCTACCTACATACCTGCTCTGGGGGCCCTGTCTACCTATATAACTGCTCTGGGGGCCCTGCCTACCTACATACCTGCTGAGGGGGTCCTGGCTACCTACATACCTGCTCTGGGGGCCCTGGCTACCTACATACCTGCTCTGGGGGCCCTGGCTACCTACATACCTGCTCTGGGGGCCCTGGCTACCTACATACCTGCTCTGGGGGCCCTGGCTACCTACATACCTGCTCTGCGGGCCCTTGCTACCGAAATACCTGCTCTGGCGGGGCCTGGCTACCTACATACCTGCTGTGGGGAACCTGGCTACCTACATACCTGCTCTGGGGGCTCTGGCTACCTACATTCCTGCTCTGGGGGCCCTGGCTACCTATATACCTGCTCTGGCAGGGCCTGGCTACCTATATACCTATAGTGGGGGCCTTGGCTACCTACATACCTGCTGCGGGGACCCTGGCTACCTACATACCTGCTCTGGGGGCCCTGGCTACCTATATACCTGCTCTGGGGGCCCTGGCTACTTATATTCCTGCTCTGACAGGGTCTGGCTACCTATATACCTATGCTGGGGGCCCTGGCTATCTATATATCTACTCTAGGGGCCATGGCTACCAATATATCTACTGGGGGCCCTGGCTACCTAAATATCTGCTGTGGGCACCCTGGCTACCTATATATCTCCTGTGGGTGCCCTTATTATCTAAATATCTGCTCTGGGGGCACTGACTATATATCTGCTGTGGGCGCCCTGACTATCTAAATATCTGCTCTGAGGGCCCTGACTAGCTATATATCTATTGGGGGAGGCCCTGACTAGCTATATATCTGCTCTGAGGGCCCTGACTAGCTATATATCTACTGCATAGTTGCCAACTTTCGAAAATGAAAAAGCTGGAGATTGTTGTGGGTGGCGCGCGTAGCGCGCCGCAGCAAAAATTTGCATGGACACGCCCATCTTGATGGTATGCCACGCCCCTTCAAAAAAGCCACACCCACTCCACCTAACTGCATAACGGCTTTGGAAGAAAGCCAGGTAGATGCCCTTATAGCCAGGTAGTAGCCCCCCATAACCAGGTAATGCCCCTTACAGGCCGGTAAATGCCCCCTTGTAGTCAAGTAGATGCCCCCTCTGTAGCCAGGTAGAGCCAAATTTGTAGCCAGGTAGATGCCCCCCTTTGTTAGCCAGGTAGGTGCCCCCCATTGTTAGCCAGCTAGGTGCCCCCATTGTTAGCCAGGTATGTGCCCCCATTGTCAGCCACGTAGGGGCCCCCATTGTTTGCCAGGTAGGTGACCCCATTGTTTGCCAGGTAGATGTCCCCTCTGTTGCCAGGTAGTGCCCCCATCTGTTGCAGTAGTGCCCATCTGTAGCCGTAGTGCCCCCCATCTGTTAGCCAGGTAGTGCCCCATCTGTTTGCCAGGTGCCTCTTTTCCAGTTGCCCCCTCTGTTGCCAGTAGTGCCCCTCTGTTGCCAGGTAGTGCCCCCTCTGTTGCCCGGTAGTGCCCCATCTGTTAGCCAGGTAGTGCCCCCATCTGTTAGCCAGGTAGTGCCCCCTTTGTTGCCAGGTAGTGTCCCCTCTGTTGCCAGGTAGATGTCCCCATCTGTTAGCCAGGTAGATGTCCCCTCTGTTGCCAGGTAGTGTCCCCTCTGTTGCCAGGTAGTGTCCCCATCTGTTAGCCAGGTAGTGCCCCCATCTGTTAGCCAGGTAGTGCCCCCTTTGTTGCCAAGGTAGTGTCCCCCTCTGTTGCCAGGTAGATGTCCCCTCTGTTGCCAGGTAGTGCCCCCATGTTGCCAGGTAGTGCCCCCTCTGTTGCCAGGTAGTGCCCCCTCTGTTGCCAGGTAGTTGCCCTCTCTGTTAGCCAGGTAGAGCCCCCTAAGCTAATAAACATCAAATAATAAAATCCACTTACCTTACCAGGCTCCTGCAGCGCGGCCAGCTCCTGACGATCTCTTCAGCGGCGCAGGGGGAAGTGAGAGCAGCCGCGCGTCACTCCCCTGCAGCCGCGCGTCACTTCCCCCTGCGCCGTTGACCTGTATGTACGGCGCACACACCGGCGCCGTACATACAGGGAGAGGAGGGAGGAGGGAGCGATCCCTCCTGCCTCCTCCCCGCACAGTGAGACCGCGGGCGGGTGAGCGGCCGCTGCGGCCGCTTCACCCGCCTGTAGGAGCGGTCCCGCGGCGCAAGAGTAGCGCACCAGCGCTACTCTTGCGCCGCGGTAATTTAAAGGACCCCCGCCGCCTGGAGGCGGCGGGGAGGAATGCCAACTCCCCCGGGAGGGCGGGAGGGGACCCCAAATAGCGGTACCCCCCCGCCAAAAACGGGAGAGTTGGCATGTATGATCTACTGGGGGAGGCCCTGACTAGCTATATATCTACTGGGGGAGGCCCTTATTATCTAAATATCTGCTCTGGGGACCCACCATATATCTGCTGTGGGCGCCCTGACTATCTAAATAGCTGCTCTGAGGGCCCTGATTAGCTATATATCTACTGGGGAGGCCCTGACTATCTGCATATCTACTGGGGAGGCCCTGACTATCTGTATATCTGCTCTGGGTGCCCTGACTATCTATATATCTATGGGGGAGGCCCTGACTAGCTATTTATCTACTGAGGGAGGCTTTGTCTACCTATATAACTACTTGGGGTATGCCTCATCTACCTAACTAACACATGGAGGAGACCCTGTCTATCTATATAAATACTGGGGGAGGCTATCTAATGAGGATCTACCTATTTACCTACTTATCTGCCTCATCCATCTCTAATATTTAGGGTCTAATGTTCCTAAAAGGAGCATTTACCTATCTGCCTGCCTAATTTGGGGGGCTGCCTACTATATTTTTGGTATGTACCTATCTATCAGTGGCACAAATGGGGGCCCTATAATCGTCTGGAAGCACCTTAGCTTTGCGGGGCACCAAAGGGGACACTTACTATTTGGGGCACTATGGATGGGAAGTTTGTACAGAAGTGGGAATTGATAGAGAAGTGCTGGAAAAGAGAGACTAAGATGTTTGTGTGTGGTAAATTCTACTGGGATGAGTAGTGGTCATGAGAAGACGTCATTGCATTTTGTACCGAATGGAGAAAGAAAGGGAAGAGAACGACTCATCAGAGAAGACATCATAGAGGTTTGGGCCAGATGGAGAAGAAAAGGAGAGACCAATTCCCATCAGAGATGACGTCTCCTGTGAGTCCCTAGATGTCAGGGGTTATTCTGCTTCTATATTGGATCAGTGCAGTATTCACAGTCATGTGATGCAACCTGAGCTGGTGGCTAACTGTGCTGCTCATAGACATGTTTACATGCATTAGTTAAATAATTAATGCCTTTGGTGCCACCTTGTGGCCTTTGTTTGTAAGGTTTCACAAATGTTTATAGTTTCCTGTTCAAGAGGACGTTCTTAGCATTATGGGTAGAAGGAACTCTTTTTCACCTCATGTCTGCACAGAGAGGACATCAGCCATCTCATCTCTGCTCTTGTTGAAGCATAGTTGGTAAGCTGTTCGGTTGTGGAAATGTCTAGCTATATCTAGCTTCATAAGCACTGCTAGTACAGTTTAGAACTTGTTGTATGTAGTTATGACAGATTATACTGTGCTGTTATTCAGATTGACCTGGGCATGTTGTCCACTATGTAAAGTTTACTGTATTTCTACCTTGTACACTGTTTTTATGTTTGTTACAAACAGCCTACGTGTATTCTAATGTACATTTTGGTTTGTCCATCAGTTTTACCCAATCCTACATCCTGTTAATAAAACTACAGACTTCAAACACGGTCGTAATTATTGACAAGTAGAAAGGCGTTTAGCTGCCTGTCGAGCTCCACATATACCCCCGGGGGTACGTGAAGTGGGGGCAGGACACTAACCGCTATGTGGCCTCTATATAGCATCATTGTAGGCTATATCGGCGCTTGTGTAGTGGCAGCGTAGACGTGTCCCTGATTGTACAGCGAGTGCACACCTGTCCCTGACCCTGTGATTAGGGGTTTCTCTGTACCTCTTTTACTTTTTTGCTTATGTTAGAATTGTTTATCTTAGAAAGTGGTGAGGTCCGTGACAGAGGTGAATTTTGGAGGTAGATATTGTATGTGGGCTGGTGGGGGTTTTGTGCCAGGGCTGCTTTTTATTCCCAGTCCAGCCCTGGTGTCAGGGACCGGTCAGGGACACACACACAGACAAGTGGGCCCTGACTCTGATCCCAGCCCCTGTCCCTGCCTTTTGGGGAACCCGACTCCTTAATAGGCCGGCCCCAACCGGAAGACTGATGGCTGCACTGATATAAGTGCGACACAGACAGGACAAACACCTTTCATGCACTTCTCTATGTTATTTGCCATAGAAGAGTAGCTCCCTTTTTCATTGGCTAACTCATAATTCCCGGTATTAGTGAGGACCTATCAGTAAATTCATTCTTCTGAACACTGATTGGTTAGTTCATAGTACCCACCATCAGTTCAACCTATCATAGGATTCCTCTATACAGACTCACCATTGGCTTATTCAAATTGTACATCTCCTTCTTTAACCAATCAAATTCATCTATCCCTATATGAATTATTTTAGCGCGCATAACATCTTTTATTATGGCGGCAATCTTTTTCAAACCATTCCCTCACTCTCATTGGTTCATTTGTATTCACCGCTTCCCTTCTATTGGACAATTCTTCTCCCATTCACCAGCTCTTCTCTTTTTTTCTTCCAATTCCTCTTCACCTATTTCAATACTCTATGTAGTGATTTATCTACATCACCACCTCTAATAAAGTTTCCCCCACCCAATTAATACACTATAAACTAATTTATCTTTATTTTCATTTTTTATTATCGCAACACATATCGAAGTCTTTGTGCACGCGGGTTACGATTTGAATCCCGGGTCTTCCCGTTCTCTTCTCCTTGCTCGTCTTACCTTTGTTTGACACTTTTCTCTCCCAATTGTCTTACCTTTCTCCATCCTCAGGTGTTTTCACGTCATTAACTGTTAAAAAGTATACAACCTATTTCAATACAATGTTAGCACATATATAATTCTAATGTTTTTTGTTATCCTCTACTTCTGATGAAGCGCGGCGTACACGCCGTAGCGAAACGCTGTCAGTCCTCTTTTCAAGTTGTATATTTTTAATTTTGATCCTCTCGTATGCCGCGACATTTTTAAGGAATAAAAACTTTTTAATAAGAAGCCTTCAGCCTTGGCTTGTTTACTACCACCTGCACGTGCCGCTGGGTCCTTTGTTTTTCTTCTTTTCTTTTTTTCCATTTTGTGCACTTTTCTCCTACCGGTCAATCCGAGGGAGCAATAGAGACCATCGGCTGCCGTAGTAAGGGACTATCGGGGTACAAATGCCCTGCAAGCGCTTATGAGTGTGGTGCCTCTCATAATAAAAGCGGAAACACTAGAGGTGGAGAATATTTCTCTATACTTTCCTTTTTTTACCAGTTTAACATATAACGCTAATTGTGCGCCCCTTTCTTTTTCATCTTTGCACAAGACAGGGACAACAGACACAGAATAATAAGCGTATAGTCACGGCGGTCAAAAGTCAGCTACAGTTACGGCATGCGGGTACAGAGACAAAGAGGTTAAACAGAGTGTTCCAAGCCAAAGGTCAATTCAGTCACGTGGTGCAGCGTACAAAATCACTAGGAGGAGAACAGTGAATAGTTCAGGGGGAAAGCAGGGTCAAACACAGAAAAGGCAAGTGGCAAGGGAAGGGCTAGCATAAGCAAAAGACCCTCTATAGCAGGCAACAGATGACTGGTGAAGACATCCTTAAATAGGTTAAGCAGAGAGGACACAGAACAGAGGTGAGTGGTGGAAGTAAACACATAACCAGATAGGGTAACAAGGGCGTCAATAAGGAGGAAAACTGATTAGCACTGAAAAGAAGTGATGGGGATGCCTGGCCACGGGTCGTTGGCCAGGAATCTAATTCAACCTTCAGGGAAGAAGGACCTGTTCTCACTTGTGAATAAGAACACAAGGTATTACGTTAAAAACCATGGTTTACGTCGTACCGGCCGTGGCCGGCGACCAGGCACAATCATGACAGATAGAGCCAAAGGACGTCCACTTCTTTGTCTTTCTGTGACTCTTCCAGTTCTCTGTATCTCTCTTGCAATCCCTCTGTGACACTCAGTGGACAGCCACATCTAAGCTCAGTGGCCAACTTTCCGTCAGAGAGCATCAGGCTTGGAGCCTCCTTTGGCTAAGATACTTTTGATCAATTGTAAGGTGTTGTCTTGGGTCAGGATGATAAACATTGTGATCTGCATGATGAGGAGGACTGGTTATAATCCTATTCAATATTGATCCCCTTAAATTATAGGGCCATTTAGGGATCAAACACTTGTTTTTAATTTTTCCATTAAGCTCCTTGTTAGAGATCAGCAAGTTGTGCAGAAAGTACTGAAACGTTGAACAGTTGGACATGTGCATTCTAAAGTTAAGAGATGGGGTGACATGTATTGTGAGGGTTAATGCTAATATGTGTACATGTGTGTTTCAATAAGCTAATGTTTTTTATAAGATAATACCAGATTTCCTTCCCTTATATGATCATACAGATATACATATATCCATTTGAGGACGATGACATGTGCTGGAATTGTGGGCATTCAAGATGGCCGCGATTACACGTGTTATCTGCCAAACAAAGCACTGAGTTTTAGACTACATGTCCAAAAGAAGCTCTGGCTGGTTACATCTGCTGCAACGACTTTTTGAAACCAATAGAGACACTTTGTGCTCAAACACTTCCTTGGACTTCCACTGCGCTGCGCCCACGCCAACTTTTTTCTACTGTATAAACTATGTGTACGCCCATGAATAAAGATGTAGGGCTATGGCTTAGTTGATCGGAACAACGTGTCTGGCTCTTTTTTTCATTGGCCCGGCCCGTGCCTAAGAAACTGTTTTGGAGTAACCGGAGTGGGAACAGGAAATCCATTGGCGCCTGTACGCGACCTTGACAATTTGGCACATCCAGATGGGACGTGACTACGCAGATATCCAGACCCCGCAGACCCCGAAAAAAAGGACTGCGAGTGAAAACCTGGCAGCATTCAATCGAGGACATTGCAGCCTCACGTGTCACGGAAGTAAGATACTATATTTTATGTATTCTACTGCGTTGGCAATGTTGATGATGTGCTGGTTAGTAGTTTGTTGTTCTGGTCTGCCTGGGGGTGGTCTTTTTTTTTTTCTCCCCAGAATAAAGTGACTGTTATATTAAAAGGATCTGTACATGTTTAGTCCCGAAACATTGTGGAGTGACTGCTGGTTAAATCGGCAGAGATCCACCTGTGTAAGTCACTGTGTCTGTTCCCCGGTATGGGTTCGTGTAGCAATTGCTAAATTAGCCCTCGGCAGTCTTGAGAGTTTGTGAGGCTCTTTCCTCTGTGGTTATTATATAAGGACGGTCTCGGGTCTGATTCAGCAGGCTGGTGGGTCCGGGAACTCAGAAGTTTTATCTCAATAGGGGAACTTCTGGGTGTTTGTGAATACCGGGGGGAGGAGTTGAGTGAGTTCCTCATAGTAGGTAATTATGTGGACAGCGGTGAAAGGGGACTATTGTTTTGGATAGGTTAGGGATTTTATTATTTTGATAGAGTTCCGGCAAGCTGAGTGACTGTGACTCGGGCACAAGTGGTGGCCACACTCGTGTAGTTTTTTACAAGGGAACAGTGGAAAGAGGAAGTTATCATCAGGTTTAACGAGAACTTAAGTTACCAGCAGAAGCTGAGACTGACGAGGAATTAGTTGCTCGAAAGAAGGGAAGAAGTATGTAAACCATGCTAGGAAGATGTACTAACATGTTGGGTTTGTCTAGAGAGGGACGGCTCAGCCGTCAAAAAGGACAAGACATCATAGAAGAGTATCGAGGCAAGTTGTGTGACAGGGATTTGGTTAGGACATGGAAAGGCTCATTTGAGAGTTGCAAGGGACTGCAGAATGAATAGTTATGTTGAAGTTTGAGGTTCTGGAGGTTCTGAGAGCGTCTGAAAAGTTGTACTGGTTACCTGCAAATGTACGATGAGAGTTTGTGATTCTAAGATGGCCGACGTGCCTGCGACACCGCCCTATAATGGCGCCAGTAATGGTCCGGGAAGTGTGTAACTGTGAAGTCTGTAAAGAACAAAATTCCGGACTGTGGTGGAAACTGTAGAGTCAGTGGTGCTGCCCGAAACACCCCCCAGAGGTCGGCGCCTGAACTCCCATGTTCCGGCCCATATATCCTCTAGCCACTTCCCAGGGCAGTGCTATCAGGGTCCTCTGCCCCCACCGCAGTGAGTGATCAGGGGCACGGCCTCTATCTGTGGGCCCACCCCAGGAGCACAGACCGCCCCCACCCCGGACGCCAGTGTTGTCCTGGGATAAGGAGATGATGAGACGCACTCATCACGGGCCAACTAGCCGGGGGAAGGACGAAGGCCGCCCCGGAGATCTCACACCATACAGGTGACGGGGACTGGGATCATCCGCTAGGGAGTTCAGGGCTGCCAGCAGTGTCGCCCCTTAACTCTTCGGGACAGGTGGCCCACCGGACAGTGGACTGTATTCCCCAAATCAAGGTTCTCTCAAACCCCGTTAGCTTTGAAGGCGTGAACTATGTATTAACATCCCCCAAACAAGAAGACAGATATGACAATGGGGAAAATTGGGAACCCAGAGTGTCCAGATCAAGAATGTTCAATTCCCCAAAAGTGACAAGTTCTGTTCACTGTGAGTCATGGAGACATCCTTCACTCCACATAAGTAGGAGCTGATTAGTGATCCAGCAAACACAGCGTTAAACCAACGCTGGAGGATTGGCAGCGAAGCTCTTTAGTGAAGCGCGGGGGAGTGGCCGTCCAGTGAATTGTTGCCTGACTTACTTAGAAACAAGGGAATCTTAGAACTGGGATCTGCAAGTGGTTACCGGAGTGGGAGTTGCCATGTGAAGGTCCTAATACACCCGTTAGGCAGTATATGACAGCAAGAAAACCAGATAAGGAATATAGAGATCCTTCGATCAGCATCTGGAATGCTCTTAGCGCTGCAGCAGGGTCACGAGTTGACATGCCTAAACGCTCCATCTCACCTCACCTCTGGTTCAGCTGGTATCTATGGATACCCCATTTAGAATGTGTACAACTGCATTTAATGACTATTATGCTATATATCACTGAGGCATACCTCCTGGGGGGTCAGATCTCCTCTGACATCTTATGCTGTATTGTGGGTAGAGGGTAGCATACATAAGTCGCCTCTCACGTGTGCCAATTTATGCTGGTCCTTCCCTGACTTGTTTGATCGTTTCCTGTATCAGGACCACCTGCCTGTGAATCTACTTGGAGCGGACCTTCTGCAGCTCATGAGGGAACAAATACAGCTATTTCTCCAGATGGCATGGACTTAGACCAGTTGATCCGGCTTAAGAAGTATGGGGATAGCGTACCGCTGTTGCCATTCAAGGCTATTTGTTTAGAGTCTGGTCGGACACGCTCTGGGAGTCCTCACTCAGACCATGCTGGGAAACAACGCCCCTTGGGATACATTCAGCACGTTGGATCCAGTTGCTCGTACAGCGCCCAACGCTTGAAGGCTTGTACACGCGCCAAAGATTTTACTGGTTAAGACCGCAGACATACGTCATGGGAATGATGTAATGATTCTGGCCCCCCTATGAGCTTGCGCAGTCCTACTGCAGTCCTTGACGAAGCACTATGGACTCAGCAGAGCCATCATAAGCTTTCAGTGTCTTTAATGCTGCCCTCACCAGCCCTCTTCTTCCACGACGCAAGGGGGGTTGATGATGCTGATGACAAGGAAGGGAAAGAATCATAACCTTGATTGCTTGAACTACTGCATAAGAAATCACATCACCAGCCACAGTGGTGAATGAGAAATTCCCAATAGCGGACTCTCAAACTAGTGGACAGATGGTATCAAGATATGCTACTGAAGACGGAGACTTTTCATACAGGATTTGCAATAACCAGAAGTTGAAATCACTCATGCAGGAAAGCACTGCCCCTGATCTTCTCAGCTCTGTTTGCAGAACTTACAAGCTTGGTAGAGGCCTGCTAAATGGCTGAAGGCAAACGACTGCGAAACATACTGGACAGACTTCCTCGATATGCTACGCAATGCCACGACTTTGGAACTAATCTGGAAGATTAGAGGATTCTTCACAGCAGCTGGATCCCCTGTGATGCATGCAGTGAAATCAAGTTCCTACTGTCAGCCTTGAACTGCCAACTAAGTAGCAGGTCCTGAAAGTCACGGCTCACGGTAAAGCGATAAGCAGGGGGAAGCCAGGGGGGAACCTTACCCAGACCAAGACAGACAAGACAGCGGCCCTAGGGCCGTGTCATCAAGTGGCTGGATCTGGAAATCTACTCCATTATGGCAATCACCAGAGCTCGAGAAGAAGTTTATCAGGATTCAGGTAATTGACACTCACGGCTGAAGAATGGAAACCAGGAATGGCTCCACGAGACCGGTGGTTGACGAAACACACGCCTGGCCCTTGCCAAGGAGAAGAAACAGCAATGGAAGAGGGAAGGGAAGGAGCTACTGTGCAGGGAAAAAACTATGAAATACAAATGGACTTGTGTTGCCTCCCTAGGCGAATGATACCTGATATTGCGGCGATGGCCCACTACAGAGGAAAGACCAAGCTTTGGCCTATGATGCAGAAGCTGTATTATTGCCCCAGGTATCAGCTCCATGATTGCAGCCTACATCAAGCCTGTCAGTCTGGGCCAAACTGAACCCATCCCCTACAGCTAAAGTTCAATGCAAGCATGGCCGAAGCCAGAATATCCCTTTCAAAGGATCCAAGTGGTCCACATCCAGATGCCAAAGAGTGGAAAAACGAATATTGGGGGCGTCTAGTGGCAGTGGACATGTTTTCAGGATGGCCAGAAGCGATACCAGGGGGACCAACATGACCTCCCAAAGTAACGGCAAAAGAAGTTGATTACTGAAATAGCTGTGTCGATTTGGAATCCCTCTGGTGATGAAGTCAGACAGGTCCAGCATTCTCATTCCTCGGTTTTCGAGAGTTATGGAACATGTTTAGGGGTAGATTTGGGCTCCACACGCCGTTACTATCCCAAAGCTTGCGGAAGGTAGAGAGAATGGAATGGTACGCTGGAAGAACTAACTCTTGTAATTGACCAGTGATTCACCATTACCTTGGACAGAACTTCTCCCAAATTGTTCTGTACCATATCAGACACACTCCACAGGGAAAACATGGCTGACCGCCTTTGAAATTCTGTTTGGTAAACCCCCACCAGTTTTGAAATTAGGGAGAAGCGAGAATTGAGTGGAGAGTAACTGATAAAAACTGTTTATTTGTGAGTGATTGTCCAAGAGTTGATATTTTGCATGCTTTGCAGTTTCTGCTTCTCTTCCAAGAATTACAGGGAAAATTGTACACGAATTCAATCCAGGAGATCGAGTGTATGTGAAAAGGCACATCAAAAGAAATTGCCTAGAACCCAGATTTGAAGGTCCATTCACAGTGGTTTTGATCACCCCGACTCGGGCCCAAACTAGAAGGAAAGCCAACCTGGAACCCACGCCTCTCACTGTAAAAGGGACCCCACCACTAGATGATGCTTTGTATATCCTTGCGTGTTGTGTGGGATTCTGGGAGGAGAGCAAGAGGGAGCATCATATTTTGGGTGGACCTAAGCCAAACACAGAATGAATCAATTAATTTAGGGTCTGAATGGGAGACCTCACATCGAAAGGTAGGCTAGTAAGGGAAGGAAACAGAGAGTTGTTTGATAGAATGGCTCTCTGCGAACCCTCAGAAGAATCCCCAACCCCTCCCCCACGGTTGTGAGCAGGCTCCAAAGGCTAAATCTATGTAAATTGAGTTTGGTTATAGGGAAAGCTTGGCATTTTAGGGGGGAATTTTGAGGGTTAATGCTATTATGTGTACATGTGTGTTTCAATAAGCTAAAGGTTTGTTTAAAGAAAATACCAAGCTTTCCTCCTTATAAATCTTTAAAGATACCCATATATCCATTTGAGGGACGGAGGGACTGTGCAGAATTGAGGCATTCAAGATGGCCGCGATTCCACGTGTATATCCTGCCAACAAGCAACTGAGTTTCGACTACATTGTCCCGAGAAGCACTGGTGTTACATCTGCATGGCAACGATTTTAACCATTGAGAACTTTGTGTCAACCCCTTCTAGGACTGTCCCACTGGGGCATGCGCCACGCCCCTTTTTTCTACTCGTATAAAAATGGTTTACCGCCTGAATAAAGAAGGTAGTGCAAAGGATAAGATTGAATCGGAACAACGTGTCTGGCTCTTTCTTTCATTGGCCCGGCCTGTGCACTAGACACTGATTTGGAGTACCGGAGTGGGAACAGGAAATCCATTGTCGCTTTACGACCTTGACAGTATCATCCTTGGTGCCATTTGTCATGGCTTTTTTTTCAGTATACAATGCTGAATATATGAAAGTGGTGTATGTGCACTCCTGACGTATATGTTTGTCGCGCCGCAGTATTTTGGCACATTAGTAATGCACCAAACATGTTTTAACTGAATGCCAGAATTCAACAATGGCTGCTGCATTCTTTTCATTAGTAGGACACCCTGCTAAACAAAGGAACAATGAGCTTCTGTTGTTCTCTATGGAAATTAAAACAGTTCATTGAGTTGCTTTTCTAATTTAAAATGTATTATGTTAATACTAACATTTTGTTGAAATTTTAATTTTTTTATATTTAAAATCTTGCAAAATACTTTTTTTTATACTGTAGGTCAGTGGGTCAGCCTTTATTCAACATACAGCAATAGCTGGTGCACCACAGGTCTCGCTGAGACTTGTGGTGCGCCATGCAAGATCACTACCATAGTTTCTATTCACTAACGGCTTTTCTTTTATTTCTAGCCTGCTATGATGTGTTTGTAATCACTGATAATACTACGCTAATTTTTCAATTATATTATTCTAACACATTTTGATAATCTAATATTTTTTGGATATTTTATAATTTATGAATATTTTAATATTATATAATTTTATATTTATTTTATATTACTTAATTTTATAGTTTTAAAATTAACATAAATTGCGCAAGCGCGGCCAGCTCTCCAGTCTGCTCTTTAACTTTTGGGGGCCCATTATCAGAGGTGGGACCTGCACCTATCAGACTTTGATGACATATCCTAGCAATATGCCATCAAAGTCTATTGTGGTAAAACTTCTTTAACACCCCCGTTACATTTGTTTTGCTGTCCGTGCCTTTGTTTAGAAGATTTCACCTCCCTTTCTGACTCATGTGCTGCTGTGGAATGCTGGCACTTGTAGTTTTACAACTACTAGCTGCTGTGTAACATGGAACTACAAGTGCCAGCATGCCACAACAACACATGTTAAACACATGTACTAATCAGCACCCATACATTTGGTACATATGTGGTGTGGCATTCTGGCACTCGTAGTTTTACAACTACAAATGCCAGCATGTCACACATGCACTAGTTGTATGGTTGCTGATACAGTACAGTATTTATGTAAAAATCTGGTATTTTCCTGTCCCTGTTGTGGGCACCAATGCACTTGGAGATCTCTCTTTAAAAATCCTGCATTTTTTATATGTAATATCTTTTTTCAGTCCTATAGACACAGGCCAGTTCTTCTGAAGACTGAAGAATCATCAGTTTGACATCTTTTTTCACAAACCTTTCACAGAGCATGAGAACTTTGCTCTCTCGTTTTGCAAGGTTATGACATCTGAGTTATTGATCCTTGCTCTCTGATTTTTCCATCTTGTCAGTTTAGTGTTCTACAAGGAAAATGTGCATCTACAAACTGTGTTATGGTAATTTGACAAGAGGTTAAGAATATTTCCATTTAAAAGCATTTATCTACATAACAAAATATGTTCTATCTTATAGATCCATTTTTTTTCTTTTAGCTCCTTAATGGGAATCTACCACCAAAAAGACTACTTTAATAGAGTATTCATATATAACCGTACAGTAGATACAAGACTATAACAATGTTCCCCACAGGTCTTTTCTGGTATTTAAGGGGCCAAGATGTAATTAAAAAAAAAAAAAAATTAAAGAAAAAACAATAAAACTGCTGGAAAGACATAGCCCCAGGTTTTATATGTCTGGTCGTTAAAGAGACAGCCTCTTACCGTATGCCCTACATGGATGTCATAGAAGTGAATTTCCCACTTAGAAGGCCGTTCTATCAGCCAGAGTGAAGGGCTGATAACAATGATCAGCTTTCACCCTTATGGGTCTGGCCCATCTACAGTGGGTAAATAAGTATTTGATACACTGGAGATTTTGCAAGGTTTCCCACCTACAAAGAATGGAGAGGACTGTAATTTTTACCGTATATACACTTCATTTGTAAGAGACAGAATCTAAAAAAAATAAACAGAAAATCATATAGTATAATTTTTAAATAATTTGCATTTTATTGCAAGAAATAAGTATTTGATACAATAAAAAAACAGAACTTAATATTTGGTACAGAAGCTCTTGTTTGCACTTACAGAGGTCAGACATTTCCTGTAATTCTTAATCAAGTTTGCACACACTGCATCAGGGATTTTGACCGACTCCTCCATACAGATCTTCTCCAGATCTTTCAGGTTTCAGAGCTGTTGCTAGGCTACATTGAGTTTCAACTCCGTCCAAATATTTTCAGTTGGGTTCAGGTCTGGAGACTGGCTAGGCCACTCTTAGACCTTGCAATGCTGCTTATGGAGCCACTCCTTAGTTGCCCAGGCTGTGTGTTTCAGGTCATTGTCCTGCTGTAAGACCCAGCCACGACCCATCTTCAATGCTCTTACTAAGGGAAGGAGCTTGTTGGCCAAAATCTCACGCTACATGGCCCCATCCATCCTCCCTTCAATACAGTGCAGTCGTCCTGTCCCCTCTGCAGAAATTTCTGCAACAAATTTATCATGTGTATATATACCCTTATAGAATAGAGTGAGTGGGCAACTCTCTTCTTATGCCAGCTCTTTATTCTGGATGCCACAACATGCTGTACTGTAGTGTTGGCAATGACTAGTGTTGCTTGATAAAGTCCCTGTTTAATTCAACACTGTTTGGATCCACTTGTAAAAAAATGTAGGTTTCTAACATCCTGAATCTGAATTTTTTTCTATTACATTAAAGGTACATATAAAAATGAAATACTAAGCTGCTGTTGCCTAATAAAATGAAATACTCCCTCCCCCCTCCCGTCCAGTGCTGGCTCTCCATGGTATTCTGTTTATTTTCTTCTTCCTTCATTCAACCCAACTGGGCCCAAGCAATTGTTTGACCGCAGCTAGGCTTGCACTAGCCCCTGGTCATAGAGGGCCCCTTTCAGGTTTTTAGTTTAGTTTTAGTTTTGAAAGTCTGAAAATTCTATATTTTTGTAGAATTCACTTTGGTGATTATCATACCTCAATTTGGACTTGCTACCTTTAGCATATGCTTAGTTATGCAGATTCTTGTCATGTAACTGCATTGTTACTGTTCTGCTCCTATAAAATCTCGACTTTATTTTTTATTGTTTTGTTAGTATTTTGTAAATCCACCTTTGGCTTTCAAAACTGCCTAAATCCTTCTCGGCATACTCTCAATCAGATTTCAAGCATGTGTTGACCAAAATCTGATCCCAGTTCTCTTCAACATGTTCCCAATGTTGGTGCACACTGGTCGAATCACTTGGGTACGAATACAGTTTTTTCTTCAACTCTACCAACACGTGGTGGATTGGGCTGAGGTCTGGGCACTGTGGAGGCCAATCCAGAAACTCTACTTCATTGTCATTGAACCATTTATTCGCCAATGTTGACATATGCTGCGGGTCATTGTCCTGCTGTAACACTATGTCGTCCTTTTCATAACCATAGTACTCAGAAGTGTATGAAGTAACTCATCTTGCTAGGATTATCACATATAGCTTCCAGCTATGAGTCCACCATCGATCCTGGTCAAGTATCCAACGCCAATGTCTGAAAAAACAACCCAATTTTGGTACGGTCTGAGGTGGATCCGCAGGACAAGCAGGCGATGGCGTAAGCCCACACCAGAGGAGTGGAGTCTAAGTGGGTCCGGTATTCACCAGAGCCCGCCGCAAGCTGGGATGGACTTGCTGCGGCGGGAGTCCACAGGTACTACCAATGCGGTGCTTGCCTGCAGGTGGCGGCCCTAGGGTAGGCGAGGTTCAGAATTCGGCAGTCAGGGCTCGTAGTCGGGGACAGGCCAAGAAGGTCCAGGGGGAACGGACAGGCCCCAGAGAGCTAGGCAGACAAAGCGGAGAAGCGGGCCCAATGGGGCAGAAGGCACCCAGGCGGCTGTGATTCGTGACGTAGACAGGCAGAAGGTCAGGGCAGGCGGAAAGGATCTCCGTGGTCGGTAATCGTATGCAAAAGGGTTGGTACATGTAGGACATGTCAAGGCTTTCTGGAACGACTTTCCCAATATGCTTGTGCATAAAGATCCGGCAAAGGCCACTGGGAAGAGGCTGGGCATAAATTAATTGGGTGGCATTGTGCCAAGGCTATGGCCATTTACCGGGCTCTGTACCTTTAAATTCGGATGCCAGCGCGCGCGTCCTTAAGGGGCGGCGCCGCGCCGCGAGAGACCGAGAAGGACGGGGCAGGATGCGGAGGCGCGGGGTAAGTCACCTGGGGACCCGGGCGCGGGATGAGCGGAACCCCGGACCCGAGGTGCGGGACGGGGCGCCGCGCGGCTGTCGGGGCACGGTATGCGCCTGCGACCCGGGGGACGAGGGTTGCAAGGGGCATCGTTGTGACAAGTACCCACCCCCCCTTGGGTCCCCCCTTCTTTTAGAGCTGGAGATATTTCTGAAGAATGCTTGCGTTCCAGGATGTTCTCCTCCGGCTCCCACGATCTTTCCGTCGGGGGCCGATACCCCATACAAGTTCAACTAGAAAATAACGTTTCCCTATAGTCCTCCTCATCCCAGGATTTTCTTTAAACAAAGACCATTGCGGCATCAGCACAGACGGAGGTTGGATGCCTTATCCCCCCCGAGAGAAACGATTATGTACCAGAGGTTTTAGTAGCGAGACATGAAAGGAGTTCGGGATACGCATGGTATAGGAGGGAGCCGAAGTTTAATTGGCCACCGGGTTTATGCGCTTAATGACCCTCGAAGGGTCTTCAAGAGGAGGTGGTCCCCGTTCTGGTAAGGAGGGGATTGAAGGAGGACATATAGGGCTGTCAGCCACTCCTTATAACACGGGGAGATGACTGAAGGAGGGCTTCTTCTTTTTATCTGCATGCGCCTTCTTGCGGTAGACGCAGGAGCAGGAGTTTGGCCGGGTAGGGACCAAACAGCGTCCCTAGTTGACTAGGACTGAGTGTCAGCAGCTGGGACCTCGGATGAGGATGCTAGTGGGAGAGGTGGGCGGGGATTGTAAGCCGTACAAACGTAGAAGGGAGAGGACAAGCGGACTCTGACTCTAGGGGAATTATACGAAAATTACGCCCAAGAAGTAAGTTGGCCCTATCATTTTGGCCCAACTGCTGACACGATAGTGGCGTGGTAACATCCCAGAACTTGATTCATCCTCTCACCTGGCCATCGCCGTTGTCTGAGGGTGGCTAAGCCGAGGAGAGTCAAGCTTCACCTGGAAGTTTAGCGCAAAGGGCCCTCCAGAATTTAGAAACATACTGCAACCACCCGTTCAGAGATGATTTGGAGAGGGAGACCGTTGACAGACAGTAAAAAATGTGAGGAGAAAAAAAATAGGCTCGGCCAGGCGCGGGGCCGTATGGCATGACCTGTCAAGGGGGACAAAATGGCCATTTTTTGAAACCGGTCCTACACCACCACACCACGGTCAATTACTAGGACGAAAGGGGGGTAGGTCGGTTATGAAGTCCATCCGCTACGTGAGACAATGGTTGCGTAGGGGATTGGGCCTGTGGGTGCAAGAGACCTGGGCTTGTGGCGAGGGCTTGTTGCGAGCACGGAAGGTACACGCCCTGGATGGAACTCTTTAACGTCCTTAGAGAGGTCATGCACCAATAGTACCGGGAACTTCAGGAGAAGAGAATACGTTGTGTGGGCACCGGAGGTCGAAGAGTGCCCCGGCCACAAGCGAGCAGTGACCCACTTAAGGATACGCATTACGGGAGTGCAGGAGCGACGGACATTGTATTCCCGGTGGCTGTTCCGGAGGAACGACAGGGGCTGCGGAGATAAGGCGTTCCGAAGGAATTACTGTGCTTGGGATCAGCTTCTTCACACCACGTCGGGTGTCACGGGAGCTGGGGCATCTGCCTTTCACGTTTTTCTCGGACCAGGGCCGGAAATGAATATGAAAATTAAAGCGGGAGATAGAAAAGCGACCATCCTGCCTGACGTGGATCTAAGTCGCCTGGGCACAGTCTGGAGGGACTGGAGGTTTTTTTGATCCGAGAAGATTACTGGATGGGGTTGCCGGGCCTTCCGCAAATATCGCCATTCTTCCAGGGCCATTTTTATCGGTTTATAATTTCCGATCTCCAATGGGTAATCCTCTCGCTGTGAGAAGGAAAGTCTTAGAAAAGAAGCACAAGTGGATGTTTTGCCTGGTGGGCCCTTTTGCGTGAGGACACTGCTCCAGAGCATAACGATGAGGGGAGGCATCTTCTTCAAGCAGAGATGGGTACGCAGGGGTCCGGCCCGCAGACAGGACTGGACGCGAGGCAAAGGCCGTTTTTAGCTTGGTGAAAAGCTTCCACTTGGCCTCGGTAGGACCAGCTCAGTGGATTGGCGTTCTTACTCATAAGGGCCACAATGGGTGCAAACAGCGTGGAGAAGTGCGGAATAAACTGCCGGTGACAGTTGCAGCCAGAAGACCAGGTAACGTTGTAGGGCCCGCTGGCCCAACTGGCGTGGCCATTGCAATACGGGTGACAACTTGGCTGAGGTCAATCACGTAGCCTTGGTTCGAGATAATATACCCAGGAACGGTAAGGAAGCTGACTGATGGAAGAGGCACTTCACTAATTTGGCATACACGTGATTAGGCTCCGTAGGCGTGTTAGAACTGGCGGGGACGTGAAGGCCGGGGTGAGTCTCAGGCTCAGGGTGAGAGTATATCAGGATGTCGTAAAGGTAGAAATCGTACACTGGTCATTGAGAAGATCCTGAAGACATTCGTTTAAAACGAAATCCTGGAAAGGAAGGCGCATTTCGAGTCCGAACAGGCATACCATGGTACGCGAAGTGGCCGTCTTGTTGTTTGAAGGGTCTTCACTCTTCGCCTTGCGGATCCGGACCTAATTGTAGGCCGCTCCTCTCTGATCAGCTTGGAAAAGACCCTTGCCCTGTTGACGGTTCGTAAATAGTTCGTGATCAACGGTAATGGGTACCGGGGTTCTTTACCGTGATCTTGTTCAGACCCTGGTAGTACGGACTCAGGGTCTAGGGAGCGTCCTTATTTTCCACAAAGGTAGAATCCTGCTCCCTACCCCCACCCCGCGGGAGAGGAGGACTTTCGATATAAATCCTTTCTGTTGATTTTCCCGGATGTATTTCAGACTGGCTTGGAGTTCAGGAACGGATTAGGGGTTTAGACTCTGCCATGGAGGGTTTGGTTACAGGGCAGAAGATTCAATCGGGCCAATCACTGATGGACGATGTGGCAGGTTAGGTCTCATGCTTGCTTCTCGGAAAAGACATCAGGAATAATCTCGATAGGAAGCGGGGAGGGGAGACCCGCTAGGTGCTTTAGACTATGGTACAGGAGTTGCGGGTGTTTGCAAGGGCGAGGTGCCACCTAACAGCAGGACCGTACACTTGGACCCCATCGCAAAACTTGCCCGTCTGCCAGTCACGCACGGAGGCATGTGCTGCAGCACGGATGATTCCAATGGATGGGCGAGGAAGGACGGGGTAAACACATAGAATTGAACAGTCTCTCTTTATGCAGTGCTTCCAATTTGAAAGGATACAGGTGGCGCCGTACGGTAACGGACTTAGGATCGCTGTGGATCTCCCACTGAACGGAGGAGATGGATAGGGGTCTATCCTGGTGAACCACGGGATAGATGGTGTTGAGTCACCACCGGCAGCGTTCCAAGAAGTTCCCAGTCCGAACCGGAAGTCCAGGAAGGCTGAAGCTTGATAGGGGGTCCCCAGCTTCCGTGCCTGACCAGGACGGGTATGTTCAGACAGTGGAGAGGGACTGCACTCCCCTAGGAGCCTCTACCCCGTAGCTTGGTGCGTACTCGTTCTCCCGGCCGCCGCGGAGGGAGTACCATCCTGAGGATGATGTTCAGGGTGCACAGTAGAGAACATTGGTTTCCCTTACGCCGTGTTTGGTCAAGTTCCTGCGGAGACAGGTGGGGCTCTATCCCACAGGTTTTATGGCCTCTTCCAAGGCTGGATGGGGAAAGTTGGGATGTGGAGGCCGTATGAAACATCCGAGCAGGACGGGACGGCGTCGTGGTAGGACAGGTTCCTTGCTATTGCGGAGATCACCTCAGTCTCTCTGCGAAGGTGATATCAAATCGGTTAGCAAATGGATGAGCTCGCTTAAGGGGGGGGTGGGGGGGGGGGGGGGGGGGGGGGGGGGGGGGGGGGGGGGGGGGGGGGTGGGGGGGGGGGGGGGGGGGGGGGGGGGGGGGGGGGGGGGGGGGGGGGCGGGGGGGGGGGGGGGGGGGGGGGGGGGGGGGGGGGGGGGGGGGGGGGGGGGGGGGGGGGGGGGGGGGGGGGGGGCGGGGGTGGGGGGGGGGGGGGGGGGGGGGGAAGACGTAGGGTCACCGCGGCGGCGAGGGCTTCCTTTATCTGGCTGGAGAGACACTTCCTGTACGTGGCGCACACCGCTGTATCGTTCCTAGCCAGCTCCGATGCTAGTAGTGCCGGAACTGCTCGGCGTAGTCTCCCACGGTGGCGTTCCCTTGTTGCATGTTCAACAGGGCGGTTCTCGGCACGACGATGGCTGCGGGCGCTCTTCGAAGACAATAGAATTCCTGTAGAAATGTCACTCAGGTCAGCGGTGGACGGTTTCGCCTCGGTCCCAGAGAGGAGTTGCCAGGCCAGGCTTTTAACGAAGGAGACTGACCACGAAGGGCCACTTTGGATCTATACGAAGGGAACTGACCAGTCCATAAGTTTCCTCATCGACGGTGAGCACCTGGGTGATGAAGCCCCCTGCTGGCCTTAGGGTCCCCGTCGTACTTTGTCGGCCCATGGACACGGAGATTAGGACCAACTGTAGCGACTGTCACGGGGAGGAACCCACTGCAGCCGGACTGTGCTGCTGAGTGGCGATGAGCTGCTGCATCATGGAGGAGTGCTGCATCGAGTGACTGTGCTTGCTGCATGATTGTTTTTGATTGTTTGACCACGACGGTGGTGATATTGGCGACGCTCGGCATAAGGGACGCCTTGGCGGGATCCATGGTCCGGATCTTACTGTTACGGTCTTGGGGGGGGGGGGAGGTGGATCCGCTGGATCCACCGCAGGCGGGATGGCGTATGCCCACACCAGGGAATGGATGAGTCTAAGTGGTCAACGGTATTCCCCTGAGCCAGCCGCAAAGCGGGATGGACTTGCTGGCGGCGGGGTGTCCACCAGGTACTACCAATGGCGGGGGCTGCATGCGGTTGGCGGCCAAGGGTAGGCGAGGTACAGAATCAGGCGTCAGGGCTCGTAGGTCGGGGACAGGCAAGATGGTCAGGGCAGGCGGCTGTGATTCGTGATGTAGACAGGCAGATAGGTCAGGGCAGGGCGGCATGGATCATGGTCGGTAAAACGTTAGACAAAGGGTCTGGTACACGGTTGGCAAGACCAAGGCTTTCTGGAACGCTTTCCAATAGGCCACCATGTGCACTAAAGATCCGGCATAGGCCAATGGGAAGAGGCTGGGCTAAAAATAGAGTGTGCCCTGGCATTGGCCAATTTACCCGGCGCACTCGTCCCTTTAAATCATCGGGACTGCCGGCGCGCGTCGCTCCCTAAGGGTGGCGCCGCGGCACGCCGTAGAGTTGACCGAGACGGACGGGAGGATGGGGATGCGAGCAGGGTAAGATTCGCTGGGGACCAGGGAAGGGGGATGTGCGGACCCGGACCTCGAGGGTGCGGGACGGGGCGCCGCTCGGAGTCGGGCACGGATGAGCCTGCGACCGGGACGAGGGTCGCAGGGGCATCGTTGACACCTTTATTTTAGGGCTTCTCCACCGTACTTGGACAGTTCCTTTAATTTCTTGATCTGTTAGCCCCCTTTTCCCTTGATTCTTCCAGACCCATTTGCCCCCATCAGAGCCCAGGCTATTGACTTTGGTTTATAGCTGTAAATTACCTGTTTCCAAACTTCTACTGTCCATACTGTTTCATACTTTTTTGTAAACTCGGGCTGGTGCTTTTTCTGATGATATTGAAGTCGAGGCTTCTTCAGCTTTTTTGGGCCATCATTCCAGACCTGTGTAATGTGTGTCACATGGTGCTTGCATGGGGGATGACTTAGATGTCTCCTTTATTGAAAGCTCATGTGTCACTACACTTCTGTGTTTGTCACACCAGAACTGATAGACCTTGGGATGAGCCGACTTGTTATCTCCTATTTTGCCCTCCGCCGGACATCCTCCCTCTTGGTTTTGGAATAATTAGACATGTCTTAGGTTTTATATTCTTCCAGCTGTCATGCAAATCCTATAATGCAGTTTGTAATTTTTCTTGGCGAGAGGACCGCTATTGATGTGTGAGGTTTCTTCTTTTTTGGATATGATTCTTCATGGCTCTCCTCGATTTGTTACAGAGTCCCTTTTGTTTGGAATCAACCCCTAATAAGCACACTGAGGTTTTAGGGAAATGTGAGAAAACAGGTGTAATTTGTGGTATACAAGTAGTTTAATAGATTGTCCCACCACCAGAAGCAAAACAGTAACAATGCAGTTACAAGACAAGAATCTGAATAACTTAAGTATATGCTAAATATACTTGAGTCAAACTGATGTGAAACTGATGTGAGACAACCAAGATGATTGTCTAGAAAATTATTTAAGTCTCAGGTTCAGAGTAGTAGTAGTTAGTGAGATATGGAGCCTGAAAAGCAAAAATTCAAAACATTGTTACCCTTTAGCTTGGCACTGTATAACGGAGTTCCACGTGACTGCTGCAGCCAATCAGCAGTAGGAGCAGCAGCGGTGATGTCCTGTTCAGAATAGGAAGAAAGTAAACAAAAGATCGTGGAGAGCCAGCACTGGAATGGAGGTGAGTTGGAAGACGAGTATTTATTTATTTATTTTTTTCTTTAATTGGACATCAGCATCTTAGGTTGTGGGTGGGATTTTTATCGGCTAACTTATAGTTCTGCAGAACTGATATGGTGTCACTTCCTGTCTGACATCACTCATCGTTACTTTAAAGGGAATCTGTCGCCAATTTTTTCTTTTTTACTTATTTAAATCAAGCACGATGATCCATATTATTTTCCTCTCAAGTCGTTTTTTTTGCCTTGGTTTGTAGATTTTTCAATTCGGCACGTCTTTGATATGTTTGTGGGGAAGACATTCTTGCTTGCACTTTTTAACAGCAGTCAGAGAGAGGCATAATTTACAGCAGTTCATGAACATGGATTTTTAAGACAGTTCTGTCCAATTGACGTCATTAGTGACTTTTACACTGTGAAGGAAGGGGACGAGGGGGTGCTGTGACATCTCCTCATGGTGACTGGTGGATTTCTGTGTTATCTGTACTAATTGGTGTCTCCATTTCAGTTTGTCCCTGCTTTTACTGATTTATGAGCAGACAATGCTGAAAAGCTTTCTAAACAAAAAAGGCAGTGTTCAGACGGATTATTAGGCATAGTGGCAAAGTGAAAACTGCAGGATCTTAAGAATTATTATAAAAAATACTGAATGTGGTTAGGAAAATAAAAAAAAAAACAAACAACATAATTACACCTAAAAAAGGTTGTTTCAACCATAAAATTGTGAGTTAAACAATGTCTTTTTTTGATGACACATTCCCTTTAACATAGGAGTTTCCCCTATAATATGGCAACCAGAAGTGTCATCAGACCAAAAGTATAACTAACTGTAAATTAACACGGGTCAAGGTAAATTGTTGCCGACTTTCACTAGAAATCAATTCTGGTCAACCTAAATTAAGTGGTTTAAATTTAAAATTGACCTGAATTTTGAAGCACGTTATAAGAACACTAGTAATGACCATGTATCGTTTGTGGTCTAGCTTACTCAATTTATAGAGGCTTTTTTCTCAAGTCTCATGCTGTACATTTAAAATTCAAAAAAAATATTCCAGTTTTGAAAAAGACTAATAAGGGGAAAAAAAATGAGACTTTAGTTTCCTTTATAACAAACTGAAATAGTAGAATTTTCACTTCATAGATGAACGGCTTCTTTGTTAGCATTTTTTTTCAAAGGGCAATTTAGGAGGAACACTTTCCCTGACAGTGCTGAGAACTTAATGTCGACCGAAACAATTCCATGGTGAAAAATTAAACTGCTTATAATATATATAAAAAAGTATATGGAACATCTGCAGAAATTTCCAACATTTGAATCACTGTGATTGGAATAATTTGTTATCCCTGTCACGGTGATAAATATTAATTTGCATTCTGAATATTTTGTTGTGTATCTATAATGAAGGCAGCACTGTTAGCATGGCGGGGATGACAGCCTATCCTAATTATGATCAGTGCTTTCAAAAGCTCAGACAGCTCATCGCAGGCTGCGCAATCCTTTTATGCTGCAGTTTAAAGGTAGTTTGGCTCTTAATTAATGAGGAATTTTGTAGCTCATGTAGCATTTAGAGAGGAACATGTGCACTAAGTGCATAAAGATCTGTTATAACCTAAGAATAGAAATGCGGCTGCTGTAGATTAATAGCATGAAGCATGTGTACTGCATTCCTACAACAATAATGGTCTAAGGGGGTTGTAACAGAACAGCAGAACTAAGGTAATATGTTGTCAAGTAAGGTTCCTAAAAATACTTCTAATTAAACTACATTTCAACCCCCCAAGGGCTTTCAGTTTAAACTTTGTTCACGCTTGTATCGTAGCTGCTGTTTACATTGGAGTCATAACAGCTACACTGGATCCGTTTTTAGACAGCAGTAAATCCATTGGCTTGAAAGGTTTCCATACTTCCATCATTAATACTGGAACCACTAATGAAAAACCCAGCATGGGCAATTAATTCAAGTGTGAACAGAACCTAAGCTGAAGGGATACCATGATAGTATTAGCAGAATGTGGGGTCTGGACCACCAGGGACCGCCCCTGACCTCACAGGAACGCCCCCAAACTTATACAAACCCCACCTCTTTTTAGGCCATTGAAGATAAGCATAAATTCTTTGGCAGTCTGCAGGCAGCCCATGGGCCATATGTTGTGTAGGCCTTGTTTAGAAACGTAGGAGAGGGAGGACAGATAAAAAACTCATGGGCCCTTTAGTCCTTATATTAATTCCTTTAATTTTTATCTCTGGATATATGTTTATCCCAGGCATGTTAAACTCCTTTTTGCCCAGTGCCATACTATTCTTATGGCATCTATTCAAATAACACGTGCCATGGTAATAGTACATTACCGTGCTGGCATGGGAGCAGCTGCTGTGTCTGTGAAATCTGTATTATACGGCTGATATCTCGCTCTAAGGCTGGGTTCACATTGAGCTTTGATCCCGTTCAGGGCCTCCCTTCCATTTACATTTGGGAAACAGAGCAAAGGTAGTCCAAAAGTAGACTGTTTGCACTGTTGTTCCCTATCGATGCATGGCAGTCTATTGGGATACCTTTTCCAGGTATTCCGACGGATGCCTGCAACAGGGATGACAAATGAGATCAAAGGACAATGTGAACCTAACCTACCAGCCAGGATTGAAGGTACAATAAATCGTGGCTGCTTAACCCCTTAGATGCTGCAGGGAATTCTGATTGTGACATCTAAATGGTGACACAGAGGAAGAGGTTTTACACCTTTGGCACCGACACAACATGATAATTGGGTGCCAATGAGTTACTGTAGAGACCTAAGAAACCCCCTGGTGTGTGATGCTCGGAAGTCTATTAGGCCCAGCCAAAGACAAAGCCTAAAAGGTTGCCTCTCAGTTTTACGCTAAAAAGGTTAATAAAGATTAAAAAAAATTGTAATTAAAAAAACGAAATTCAGCTTTTTCCCTTTTAAAAGGGTTTTAGTATTAGAAAAAAGATAAAAAGTGTACATAGCTTCCATATGCACAGTCAAGTTACATTAGTGTTCACCAGCTAGTGGCCAGAGTAAGACTCGGTTCACATGACGTTGTTTTGATGCTTATTTTGCAGTATGTGTAAGTTAAAACCAGGAAAGAGTCTAAAGCCCAGAAGAGGTACAAGTCTTGTAATTATATTCTTTCTTTCGTGGACTTCATTCCTGGATTTGGCTAAAAAATACTGCTGCAAAATACTCATCAAAAATCACAGTGTGAATAAAGCCAAGCCACTGTGTGCAGGATGGACAGCAGCTAGATGGGCTGGGAATGACTTAATAAGGTCCTTGGTATTTTGTTACAGGTATCTGGAGCCATGCTGACTGCATCCTACAGTACTAGGGAGGGGCTGGTGGAGGATCCACAGAGTGAACAAAGCCATTGTGGTGGTCCCACAGATGCTTAATTAGGTTTAAGTCTGGGGAACTAAAGGGCAAGGGTAGTACTTGGAAGTCTTGGTTATGCTTTCCAACCAATGTCGGACATTTTGGCCGCGTGACATGTTGAGTTGTCTTGCAGGAAGATCTCATCCACCCCAGGGAAATCAAACATCATGTATAAGTGTACGCAATCTGCAAAGATGGATTCATACTCAGATCAGAAAAGAGCGCCTTCCACATACATGAGTGTCTCAGAGAATACAATGAAATAATTCCCCAGACAATAATGCCACCCACAGCCTGTGTTCTTCCAGCAATGGTTGCAGGGTATTTATTCTCTCATGTTTCTCAACTGACACGCCAACATCCATGCATTTTATGAAGCAGAAAATGTGACCATCTGTCTGCTCTGGAACCCCATCTGCAGTAGGGTTCACTGAACCATTGGTTAAGATATATGTTTGGTAGCCCTCTGATTTATTTTGGGAGTGAGTTGCTTTACTGTAGTGTGTTGGTCCGCCCTTATACACCTTCGTAGCCTACATATATCTCTCACCTCAATGGCTCCATGGTTTTTACATTGCTTATTTTGCAATAGTGTTATTTTTCCACACATGATACACTTTCATCACAGCAGTGCACAAACAGTTTAAGAAATACTCCCACCCTTGGCCAGAAAGTCAATAACTATCCCTTTTTGCAACTCTGATCGCACCTTTTACCCATGACAGCAAAAAGGGATATGTGTTCATACAGCCTATATACATCTTATACACCCACCAAGCCAGCTCATGACATATGTCTTTCTTCACGCCAATGTCGAAAGTAGGAAGTGGTCATAATAATATGACTCGGCTGTGTAACTTATTAGGGCACTTGGAAAGTAGTTGACTTCAGAACAGCAGCTTACAGCCCAGGCACCTTGATTGAAGCGTGTAATATGTTTACGTATTCACATTTCCGTAAACTATTTGCATACTTATAAAATATGTATAATCACATGCACTCACCAGACGGTTCCAAGACTGAAATATGGCGCTGACCATCCGGAAAGTGCTGACTTCTGACTACAGAGCTCACGTGGGAACCTGCTGCCACTGCCTCCTCATACAAGCACAGGAGGACGATGATCCAGTTGTTTCACAAAGGTTACAAACTAAGGAAACTGCAGTCTCCTGTCCGTGAATGGCGTCTACTGTCAGCTGCAGCATTTTCCTTCTAACACATCGAAGTATTTTTATACGTTTTTAAAGTGTAGATACACCTTTATCTGAACATTAGAAATTTTCCCCATATATCTGTTGTCAAGGAAATTCTGTATGAATAAAAGTGATTTTAATATAAAAGATTAGAACAAGATTTTATAAGCAACAGTCGAGTAAGGTTGAGTTACAGTGATTTTTTTTTTCTTATGCTCATTAGCTGAAACTGATGATTCTATTCAAGCACTGTTAGGCCATGTTCACACGGCACGGGTTTTCGGCCGTTTTTTCAGCCGTTTTGCGGTTTTTCAGACCGCCTGAAAAAACGGCCGAAAATGAGCACAATGGTGCTCTATGGAAAACCCGTGCAGCAGTCCCCACTACACGGGTTTTCCACCCGGCGTTTTGTCGCCGGCGGCAAAACATTGAACATGCACAATCTTCCGTCCGGTTTCCGGACGGAAGATGTGCTGCTCCCGGGGAGGGGGGCGGCCTGCTCTCCGCGCATCGCGGAGAAAAGCCGTCCCCCCCGCGGCCGTGGGGACGGGCGCAAAACAGGACAAATACCGTCCGGCAAACTGACCGGTATTTGTCCTGTGCCGTGTGAACACGCCCTTAGAAGTGGATTATAAAATTATCTCTTCCCGAACTGTTTTTAATGATCTTACTTATACAATGTATATCTGCTTATTTGTACTTGATGCTTTTGGAATACTTCAAAAGTTGGTATTACATTGGTACTGTTGTAATTCAAATATGCTACTTCAATAAAGCTTCTTTGAAAAAGTAAAAAAAAAAAAAAAAAAGATTAGAACAAGAGGTAATTTGGGATAAGTGTGTGACGTCCACGGGAGTAAAGGTCAATAAGCCTAGAGAAATTAACTTATTCTTGTATATACAGATTCTAACACTGAGCCAGTGCAGGCAATGGTTTACATAGGAGAGAAGGGAGCAAATACCAGAGATTCCAACTGCTCCCACATTATGGCTCTCGGTTGCCTCACCAAGAATAGGAATGGTGTTTGTTGCCCCCTCCAAACTTTAACTACTCTTTTGGGCACATAAATTAAAACTGTCTAGGTCTAAAATTCACTTTGTTGCCCATTGTAACCAATCAGAGCGCCCCTTTCATTTTATACAGTGCTCTGGAAAAATGAGAGGGGTGCTCTGATTGGTTGCTATGGGCAACAATGTGAATTTTAGACCTGGACAGTTTTCATACATGTGGGCCTTTGTTTTCTAGCACTGTTCTTTTTCTAGAGTCCTGCACTAATTTTCACCACCCAGTAGCTAGAAGAGCCCAACCAGGACTGGGTCCCCTCCCTGCAAGGACCCCAGTGCAACCATATGTTGTGCGTTTATGGCAGGGGTCTCAAGCTCAGCTGGGTAAAAATGAGTTGCATCTAGAAAACATTTGCTGGACCTTATTCCTTTCAAATTCGACACAAGACAAAATTATTGTCCAGGTCGTTAAGCACATGGCAGTGCCAAATATGCACATTTTTTTTATTTCTTTATTTTTGCATTAAAAGCATATAGAATGGGGAATCGGTGGTGTGTGTTTTTACTTTATTATTTTTTTTTTTTTACTTGTTTACATTTTGCTTATTGTCCAATATGAGACTGGATTTGATCTCTGTTCTTATACATTGCAATATATGATTGTACTGCAATGTATTATATCAACTGTCAGTCAGCCTGTCAACCCCTGTCAGGCAGGGCCTGGCAGTTCTATATCACAGACAGACCAGAGGCCATTGTTAGTCCTGTTATGGCAACCATCAGCACCATGGGATTGTACAGCCCCATGGTCTGCTTGTTTGAGACCCCTGCTCTATGGTATGAATGCCCTCCAAATTGTCACGGGGGTCGCGGGCGCCGCTGCCCCCGCAGCCGGTCCCCTCCCCGCGGGGGGCTCGGTGCGGGCATCTGCTTCCTTACCTGGCCCCGCTCCAATGAACGCCGCTCCCGTCCGTGCTGGCCGTTGGGCTCGTGCCCGTTCCTTAGCGCGCGCGGACGACACTTGGTTTAGATTTAAAGGCCAGTGTCCCTTTAAATTTGGGTTGATTGCCGGACGATGGTTTATTTAAGGGTTACGCCCCCACACTCCTGCCAGTTTGTTGGTGTGCGTTTAGGAGCTTAGAGTGTCTCTATTGTCCGTATTGATTACCCGTGTACCAGTCCGTTCCGCTACGTTTCCTGACCTTGCCTGTTTGCCGCCTGCCCTGACCGTCTGCCAGTATCTGAACTACGAACCTCTGCCGCTGCCTACCTCCTGCCTGTCCCGACTACGCCTCTGGATTCCGTTTTCAGTACCTCGAGTACCCCGCCGCCCCCGCAAGCCAGTCACGTCAGGGGTAACGACCTGGTAGCCTCACGCCGCAGCAAGTCCATCCCGCTTTGCGGCGGGCTCTGGTGAATACCGGGGGCTACTTAGACTCAGTTCCCTGGCGTGGCTTAGCTACCATCGCTACCTCTGCCTGAACTCCGGGACGTTACTACGGCCGTTGCCCAGCAGAGCCAGCGTATCGACCGGCTCGCGGCCATGATGCAGAACCTTGCGGCTCGCCTGCCTCCACCTGCGGCCGCTGCCGGCTCGCCTGCACCTGTTGCTCCTGCAGCCTTGGCTCCCCTCTCGTTATGATGGAGACCCCAAGAAGTGCAGAGGTTTCATCAGCCAGTGTTCAATACACTTTGAGATGCTGGAACATCAATTTCCCACTGAGCGGGCTAAAGTCGCCTTCATTATTAGCCTCCTAACAGGCGAAGCTCTGGCCTGGGCCACTCCGCTGTGGGACCGAGGAACCCGCTAACGCAAACCCTTTAAAGCCTTCCTCCAGGGGTTTTCCGAACTGCCCTTTGAGGAACCTGGTCGCACCTCCTCAGCTGCCTCAGCTTTGCTCCGTCTCCGTCAGGGCGACTCCACTGTGGGACATTTACTCTGTGCAGTCCGCACCCTAGCCTCAGATTAGACGGGAAACAACGAGCTCTGTGGCAACTTTTTGGCAAGGCCTCTCGGGATGCATTAAGGACGAGCTCGCGGGTCGAGACCTGCCTACCTCACTGGACGAATTGATTCGGTTGGCCACCCGGATCGATATCCGTTTTGCCGAAAGACAACAAGAGCTCCGCCTCCAACGCGAGTCCACCCGACCACGCCGGCTACCTCGTTTAGCTCCTGTCTTCCAACGCCCTCCACTTCCTCCGCCAACGGTTTTTGAGGACGAACCCATGCAGGTGGAACGGGCACATCTGACTCAGGAGGAACGCTCACAGCGACGTCTGAGGCAATTGTGCTTCTACTGCGGCGGTTCTGGCCACTTCATTGGAGACTGCCGGTGCGCCCGGGAAAACTCCCGCACCTAGGGCTCGTAGGAGAGGCGACCCTAGGGTCATGCGGCCTCCCCCGTCTGACCATTTCCTGTTTTTTTGGGGAAACTTCACCGGACAGCACCTCCAGCCACCGCCTACCTGGACTCGGTCCGCCGTAACCTTCTTTTAGCCATGCTCGGGTGTCTCAGTACCGTCTTTCCAGTGACCTCCCTGCAGAAACCCATGTTCGTGTCCTCCGTCAGTGGCGAATGCCTCAAGGATGCCATTGGGTTCTGCACTGCCCCCCCCACCTTGCAGATTGGGGCGTTACATCCAGGAAACTTTGAAGCTTCTCGTACTGCCTCGATCCTCTTCTGAATCCTCCGGGGCCCTCCCCTGGTTCAAGAGCATGCCCCGACCCTAAATTGGAACACAGGCGAGATTCTTCTTTGGGGGCCCAGCCTGTCCTCACGATGCCTTCGGCCACTCCCGCCCCCCTTCAGATTGCCGTTGCTAAACCTACGAAGTCTCTGCCAGGTCTGCCTGCTCCCTACCAGGACTATGCTGATGTTTTTTCTGAAAAACAGGCCGAAACTCTGCCTCAGCACCGGCCCTTCGATTGTCCTATTGATTTACAGCCCGGTACTACTCCTCCTCGAGGCAGAGTTTACCCGATTTCCGTCCCGGAAACAAAGGTAATGTCCAACTATATTCAAGAGAACCTACGCAAGGGTTCATACCAAGTCGTCATCCCCCCTGCGGGACCCCGGATTCTTCTTCGTCGAGAAGAAAGATGGTACCCTCCGGCCCTGTATCGTTTATCGTGGCCTGAACAAAATAACTGTCAAGAATCGGTACCCCCTGCCTTTGATCTCCAAAGTTTTTTGATCGCCTACGTGGCGCAAAGATTTTTTTTTAAACTGGATCTCCGTGGAGTCTACAATTTAATTCGCATTCGAAAGGGTGACGAGGGGAAAAAAGGGCCCTTTTTAACACCCGAGATGGCCATTTTGAATATCTTGTCATGCCTTTTGGTCCTCTGTAACGCTCCGGCTGTTTTCCAAAATTTCGTGAATGAATTTTCCGGGACCTTCTATACGTTTGGTGTATGTTTATATGGACGACATTCTCATCTATTCTCCAGACCGGGAGACCCACCGTCACCCACGTCCGCCAAGTGCTCAGAAACTCTCCGGATCACCAACTTTATGCCAAGCTGGAAAAGTGCCTGGGTTTGAACGCACCTCCCTTGCCCTTTTTAGGGTACATCGTGTCTGATCAAGGGCTTTAGATGGACCCCGCCAAGCTCTCAGAGTCCTGCAATGGCCTATCCAGTGGGCCTTCGGGCCATTCAGCGCTTTGTAGGCTTTGCCAAATATATAGGCAATTTATTCCCTCAGTTCTCATCTCTGGTGGCTCCCTTGGTAGCCCTCACCAAGAAGGGTGCCGACCCAAATCCTGGCCTCCCTAGGCCCAAGAGCGTTTTAAACGTCTAAAGCTGCATTTGCTTCTGCTCCTGTTCTCTCTCGTCCAGACCCTCACGCCCGTTTGTCTTAGAAGTCGACGCCTCCTCAGTTGGTGCCGATGCCGTTCTTCTTCAGAAGTCCCTCCGCGGGGAAAAATTTCGAACCCTTTTGGATTTTTCTCCAAGAAACCCTTTACCCCACCGAGCACAAAATAAAACATTGGTGAACGAACTTCTGCTATTAAATTAGCCCTAGAAGAATGGCGTCATTTGCTGGAAGGGGCTCTCCACCCCATCGAGATCTACACTGATCACAAGAACCTTCTCTATCTGCAATCTGCTCAGCGTTTGAATCCGCGACAAGCCAGGTGGTTGCTTTTCTTCGCCCGTTTTTATTTCCTTTTACACTTCAGACCAGCTGAAAAAAAACGTCAGGGCGGACGCTCTCTCCAGATCCTCCGATTTCTTTTGGGCTTGGAGCCACCACTACAGCATTATTATTCCCCCCGGAAAAACTTCTTTCGGCTGCTCCTGTAGGGTCTTCAACAGATACCTCCAGGGAAGACCTACATCCGTCCTGCTTTGCGGCTCCGAAACCTTTAAAAGGGGACATTCTTCTCAAACTGCGGTCATCCTGGATTCACAAGACCACACAAATCATCTCCCGATACTACTGGTGGCCCACTCTCATGCACGACCCTTTGGGACTTTGTCTCTGCCTGGCCCTCTTGTGCCCGTAAACAAGGTTCCTCGCCTCAGACCCGCGGGTCTGCTTCAGCCCTCTCTGTGCCTTTAGAAACCGTGGACCCATAATTGCTATGGATTTTGTCACTGACCTGCCGGCCTCAAACCGGAAACACGTGATTTGGGTGGTGGTTACAGGTTTTTCCAAAATGGCTCATTTCTGCCCCTGCCCGGCTTACCCTCGGCACCTCACTAGCCCAGCTCTTCTTCCTCCACATCTTCCGGTTTCAAACAGGCTCCCGTTTGCACATCATCTCGGATAGGAGTCCAGTTCGTATCCAAGTTTCTGGCGGCTTTCTGTTTCGCAGTTACGGTTTCAGTTGGACTTCTCATCTGCATACCACCCTCAGACCAACGGCAGGTGGAAAGGTCAACCAAGTGTTGGGCTCGTATCTGCGAACTTTTTGGGGTCTGCCCGGCCGGACAACTGGTCCGGCCTGGTCCCATGGGTGGACTTCTCCTATAATTCCCTTGACTCAGAATCTCTGGAGCCGCCCCCTTTTTTATTGTGTTTGGCTTACATCCCCGCCCACCTCTCCCCCTAGCCACCTCATGTCAGATTCCTGCGTGGGGTGCCAAGTTCGGGACATCAAGTCAACCTGGCAAGTTACTCGTCAACCCTTCTTCGTCCTCCTCCCTCGCGCTAAGGTTCAGGCCGATAGGTATCGGAGGCCTTCTCCCATATTTAAAAGCCAGGGTTGTTTGTGTGTTATCCCGCCAAGTTACATCCGCTTCAAGGTGCCCTTACAAGTTGGGTCCTAAATACTGGGGCCTTTTGTGGTACTTCGGCAACTTAACCCGGGCTCCTACAAGCTTTCCGCTTGGCCACCCACTCTGCGGTTCCCGAATGCCTTCCATGTCCTCTCCTCAAGCCGGGGGTACTGAATCGCTTCTTCCCGGGGGCTGCTCGCCTTCTCCCCTGTGGCCAACTCGGATAACATCTTTGAGGTCAAGGAGGGGCTGGCACAGAACAGTAAGGGGAAGCGGTTCTTTTCTCATTGACTGGAAAGGATTTGGGCCAGAGGAGCGTTCGTGGGAACCTAGGCCAACTTTTCCCCTGACCTTCTTGCCAGGTTTTAAAAAAAAAGATGGGAGACCTAAGGGGGGGGGGTGTACTGTCACGGGGGTCGCGGGCGCCGCTGCCCCCGCAGCCAGTCCCCTCCCCGCGGGGGGCTCGGTGCGGGCATCGCGGCCGCCCGCGACCACCCCCGTGGGCCCGCGGTTTCCCCGGGGTCGCTTTTTCCTTACCTGGCCCCGCTCCAGTGAACGCCGCTCCCGTCCGTGGCTGACCACGGGCTCGTGCCCTTTCCTTAGCGCGCCGCGCTGCGACACTTGGTTTTAGAATTTAAAAGGGGCCCGTGTACCTTTAAATTTGGTTGATTGCCGTACGATGGTTCTATTTAAGGGTTTAAAGCCCCCACACTCGCTGCCAGTTTTGTTGTGGTGCGTTTAGTGAGCTTAGAGTGTCTCTATTGTCCGTATTGATTACCCGTGTACCAGTCCGTTCCGCTACGTTTCCTGACCTTGCCTGTTTGCCGCCTGCCCTGACCGTCTGCCAGTATCTGACTACGAACCTCTGCCGCCTGCCCTGACCTCCTGCCTGTCCGACTACGCCTCTGGATTCCGATTCTGTACCTCGCAGTACCCCGGCGGCCACCGCAAGCACGTCCCGTCAGGGGGAACGGCCTGGTAGCCTCACGCCGCAGCAAGTCCATCCCGCTTTGCGGCGGGCTCTGGTGAATACCGGGGGCTACTTAGACTCCGTTCCCTGACGTGGCTTAGCTACCATCGCTTGCGGTGGTCCAGCGGATCCACCGAATCGTCACACAAATACTCCATGGTTGGCATGATTAGGGCAACATCTTATATTACTCAATGGGTGAGAGCTCCTAACACCATCAATGGTATTGTAGCAGTCAGTACAGCAGCAAGACTGAAAGAAAAAAAGGTTCTTTCTAGAAAGTTCTATAATTATACATTTATAAGTAATTTTTTTATTGGTAAAAAAAAAAAGGGAAGGCTGTGAGCACGAATACATAAAACTATTTTCCTTTCCTGGCGGCTATAGGGACATGTTATGAGGCTATATCCACACTGCAGCATCAGAGAGATTTGTTTCATTCAATCTACATAACTAGTCACCATCTGTCTGATGCAAAATTCCATTTAGTATAGATATGAATCAAAAGGCCTAATATATTACTTACATCTGACAGACCAGAACCAGAAGAAATACAACTTTGTTATCTTGTTTTCAAGAACTTGAAATAAGATACTGAGAGCATGGATTAACTGGTGATAAGCAAAATCTGCAGATTATAAAATAAGAAGCAAGGAATCTGCAGGTTATTGTTGTGTTTTATACACATCCTTTGCTTTTCCTTTTAGTGTAGAATGGGGTCTAGGATAAAGGAAGATTTTTATTTTACAAATTTAAATCAGTTCTGTAGAAATCCACTAAAGGGGTGCCCATGGGGAAAAGGAGTCTATTAATGTTCTGCTTCTCCTGCCCGGGGCATTCTCTATGGATCTATCTTCCATTACACAGATATCACATCCAGGGGCGTCGCTAGGCTGTTTTATTCGGGGCTCGGGCCCAGAATAAAACACCCTGTGCCCTGAGTCTCCCGGGCTCCAGGCCGCTGCCGTGGGCCTGGAGCACCGACTGGCTCTACAGCTGCATGTGCGTCCGCTGGACGCACATGCAGCTGAGGGCTTCTGCGGGGCAGAGAGCGAGCGCTCCCTGCCCCGCAGACAGTGTCGACCCGCAAGTCCGACACAGCGGGCCACCCGGGTCCTCACACAGCGCTGAGGACCCGCCGCGGCCCCGTGCGCCTCAGCCGGCAGCGTCGCGATGATGTGATGTCATCGCGACGCTGCCTGTCCTCGGGCGCACAGCGCGTCATAGGCCGTGCGCCCGAGGAGCTGCCGGAGGAGCGCGGGCTGAAGAGGACAGAGCGCACTCGCCAGGGGAGTTAAGGTGAGTATGAATGTTGTTATTTTTAACGCGTTTACCTGCCTCAGTGCCCCTATATACTGTCTGTGCCCCTATAATGCCTGCCTGTGGCCCCCATACGCCTGCCTGTGGCCCCCATATCCCTGCCTGTGGCCCCCATATACTGCCTGAGCCCCCATACGGCTGCCTGTGGCCCCTATATGCCTGCCTGAGCCCCTATATGCCTGCCTGTGGCCCCCATACGCCTGTCTGTGGCCCCCATATACTGCCTTTGGCCCCCATATCCCTGCCTGTGGCCCCCATTTAACTGCCTGTGCCCCTATATGCCTGCCTGTGGCCCCCATACGCCTGCCTGTGGCCCCCATATACTGCCCGTGGCCCCATATACTGCCTGTGGCCCCCATATCCCTGCCTGTGCCCCCATATACTGCCTGTGCCCCCATATACTGCCTGTGGCCTCCATATCCCTGCCTGGGCCCCTATAATGCCGGCCTGTGCCCCCATATCCCGGCCTGTGCCCCTATATCCCTGCCTGTGGCCCCCATATACTGCCTCAGTGACCCTATATTCTGCCTCAGTGCCCCTATATACCTTCTTGTGGCCCCTATATACTGCCTCAGTGCCCCCATATACTGCCTGTGGCTCCCATATACTGCCTTGGTGCCCCTATGTACCTGCCTGTGGCCCCATATACTGCCCTGTGCCCCCCTATATACTGCCTTTGGCCCCATATACCTGCCTGTGGCCCCTATATAACTGCCTGTGGCCCTATATACCTGCCTGTGACCCCATAATATCTGCCTGTGGCCCCATATACTGCTTCAGTGCCCCTATATACCTAACTGAGGGACTGCTATACCTATAATTAAGGAGTTGCTGTAAATGTGAGGATTCTAAGATATTTGTGTCCAAATCTGCAGGGACGAGTATTGGCGGGAGCAATCAGCATGAAGGTGAGAACCGGATGGAGAAGAAAAGGGAAAGTGAACGACGCTGATCAGAAATGATGTCTCCGGTGAGTCACTAAATGTAACTGCAGTGTAATCACTTATATGTCTGCAGAGCCTACATACAACTAGTATCTACCACTATCTGGTCCCTGTATGGCGGTAATATATGTCTAGGGCCTGTGTGCAGTGGATAGTCACATGTGGGGGATGCGTTCAGACAGGGTCTGCCAGGATTATTTGAGCCTTAAGTAGTAATAGTTTGGGGTCTTGGTTTTGTAGGAGGGTTTTAGTAACAATCACTTGTCTGGTAGATTTGCTCCATGTATCGGTGGATGTTTTGGTGACTGTTTAGGGGTATTGTCATATGAATGAAAAGTTGTCATTGGTGATTTTTACTGTACAGTGACTGCTGAGGAGATGGACGGGATCTGTGTGGGATGTGCAGAAAATTAGTGGGCAGGAACACAAGGTTTTTCTCTGTAAAAAAAACATCCGCAGTTCACAATGAGGCGCGAAAAATGTCGTGTGAACCCAGCCCTACCCAGAAAAACACAAAGGGCCCGAGCCCCGGATGTTTTAGGACCCTAGCAACGCCCCTGATCACATCACCACAAATAGCCCCTCTCCAATACTACACCTAGAACACCAGGAATGTTACTGTTTATTCAATTGCTGCCCCAGACCACCAGGAATATTACCACCAATCCCTTTACTACTGGAATGTACACATTGCTGTAAGGGAAGTTAAAGGGGTTTTCTCGCTACAAGGATTGCTTTTTATGTTAAAGATCTTGCAAGAACAAGTCACTTTGTAATATGTGTCCATTAACAGTGTCCTACCTATTCCTAGATACCCCCTCTTGTATGGGCTGCATCAGCTCCTCAGGTCACTATAGCTACAGACCTGTTTGATCTCTCCTGATAGGCTGCAGCACTGGTTGCTATAGTTACAGACCTGGCTTCCACTGCAGCCTAGTAAAAGCCAGTAAACACGCCCCTGAATTGAAAAGGAAACCAAGAAAACAGGACTGAGGTCAGATGAATCAATGTAGTGAGACATCCCCTTTAAGACTATGTAGCCATATTCAGTGGACAAACAGCAAACAATAATGTTACAGATTTTTTTTTCAATTTGAGAAGTTGTAATATCAGACTGGGACACACTGTTTTTTTACAGGGTCTTTTAGTTGTCTGTGTCCACCCTTGATATTCGATACTACTGTGTATACAATTAGGTGAAATAGGCTGAACAGAAAAAGAAAGAGATAATAGAAAGCAACATTGATGATAGATAGATAGATAGATAGATAGATAGATAGATAGATAGATAGATAGATAGATAGATAGATAGATCTGTTTGAGGTTCTGATTTGTTGTGTTACAATTTATTTGAGAATCTAAGCCATAACTAATTTGGGAATTGCGTTGTTAGGGGTCTAATTATAAGGTCTTATTTACTTTGGGGTCTAAGGTTAGGGACTGAATTACTACTAGCACTACAAAACAATCAAAAAGAAGATTGGAATTTTTGGAAAAGCATGACCCTGAGGAACACTGAGGCTTGCTCTGCGCCACCACCAACCACTCCCCCCACCCCATCCCCCCCCCCCCTTACCACTCTCTCACTGCCCATGACCAACATTCCTAGAATAAATACACAGACCACCGACTGGAATGAAATGGCCACAGCAGCCATTTTATTAACAAAATACAACATAAACTTAATTTGCATATAAATATATATAAATAACCATCCAAAATACATACACATACATAAATATATACATATACAAAAACTCTATACATATATATACACTCACCGGCCACTTTATTAGGTACACCTGTCCAACTGCTCGTTAAACACTTAATTTCTAATCAGCCAATCACATGGCGGCACTCAGTGCATTTAAGGCATGTAGACATGGTCAAGACAATCTCCTGCAGTTCAAACCGAGCATCAGTATGGGGAAGACAGGGGATGTGAGTGCCACTGAACGTGGCATGGTTTTTGGTGCCAGAAGGGCTGGTCTGAGTATTTCAGAACTGCTGATCTCCCGGGATTTTCACGCACAACCATCTCTAGGGTTTACAGAGAATGGTCCGAAAAAAGAAAAAACATCCAGTGAGCGGCAGTCCTGTGGGCGGAAATGCCTTGTTGATGCCAGAGGTCAAAGGAGAATGGGCAGACTGGTTCGAGCTGATAGAAAGGCAACAGTGACTCAAATAGCCGCCTGTTACAACCAAGGTAGGCAGAAACATCTCTGAATGCACAGTACGGCGAACTTTGAGGCAGTTTGGGCTACAGCAGCAGAAGACCACACCGGGTGCCACTCCTTTCAGCTAAGAACAGGAAACGAGGCCCAATTTGCCCAAGCTCATCGAAATTGGACAGTAAAGATTGGAAAAACGTTGCCTGGTCGATGAGCCTCGATTTCTGCTGCGACTTTTCGGATGGTAGGGTCAGAATTTGGCATCAACAACATGAAAGCATGGATCCATCCTGCCTTGTATCAAACGGTTCAGGCTGGTGGTGGGGTGGTGTCATGGTGTGGGAAATTATTTTCTTGGCACTCTTTGGGCCCCTTGGTACCAATTGAGCATCGTTGAAACACTTTTTTGAATATATGCCACTAAGAATTGAGGCAGTTCTGAAGGCAAAAGGGGGTCCAACCCGTTACTAGCATGGTGTACCTAATAAAGTGGCCGGTGAGTGTATATCCATATGCATACCCGTAAACCATTATCTGTAAACCAAATAACTACCCCCAACTTCTTTTTCCAAAAATCAACCAATAGTAACCAGGCAATAACGTGCCATCTCCCACTGGGGCAGAGGTCCTTGGAGCTAAAAACGACCTGGCGACCAAAATCCCCAAAGGGCCAAAAGATCCTACCTCCAGCCGCATTCCACTGGCTCGGAGGTCCAAAAAGCCATACTATATGGCTCACCCAATTCGCTCTCCAGGGATACCAGCCTGAAAGAGCCCCACCTTCGCCAGGCCGGGTCAACATTCACCAAAAACTGAGGAAGTCATATCCCTAATGACTCCCTCACCCAAACTCCTCCTCCAACTCCAAGAACCCCTGCCGCCACCACGCGCATGCCATGACACCTCATGCATGAGAGGCCCCCACCAAGCCAACTGCCCTTTTGATACCTTCCTGTATCCCCAATGCCCACAAATCTAGCCCTACCGCCGTCAAGTGAACCCCGTCGGACCTCCAAAAATTCCCTTCACCCGACTCTAATTCCAAATGCCGAACGAACACTCCGCCATTCCGGGCCACAAAACCTGCCCCCGACCGGTTCATCTTCACCTCCAATGATGCCGGAACACAATATCCGACCAAACAATGACCATATCAGGAAACTCCAACCACAACCGCAAAAGGTCAAACTTAATACTCTGCGTTAGCTCACCAAGCCTAAATCATTCCCCCCCACATGCAATATCAGGATGTCCGGATGTCTATCTAAAGCCGCAAAATGCATGAGTTCGGGCACTACTCCCATCCACCGCATACCTCGCCTCCCCAACCAACGAACCAGGGCCCCACTCCTAGGTATCCCCAACTGGCGCCCATTCGGCCGATGTTCCCCAATAGACGTACGAATGCCCTAGGATCCAGATGAGGAGAGGGGGCCACTCTAGAATAGACAAAACAGAGAACAACAACACATCAGAAATCAGCGACCCAGCCCCCCATTGCCGTCCCTCCCCGCCAGCTGCTAAGAGATTAAGTGTGGACGTACATAGAGCCTGTATCTATCTGATTCCCATCGCCCAATCCTGCGCACCACGTCCGGGCTCAATCCCCAACTCGCAGCCTCCGTGGCTGCCCCTATCCGAAAAGAGTGTGGGGCAAAAATCCTTCGGATTCAACCCCATTGCTTCTACACATCTCCTAAAAACTGCTGTAAACTGAAATCGAGAAACAAAAGACCCATCCTCATGAACCAGGAGAAGCCCACCTTGGACCCTCCGCAAGGCCCAAAAAGCCCGCACGCGTTCCACCGGGCACATTAAGGCCCCTGGAACCCGTCGCAAGATTACCCTTCTGCCCCTGCCCGACTGCTCCGTTTTTGATCGCCGGATCAGAAAACTGACCACGTCCCCACTGACTTCCACATCTTCAGCCTGCACTTCTCCACCTCTGGACCGACTGGGGGACAACAGCTCCCCTATCCTTAAAGCCCCGAAAAAAGCCAACGCAAAAGCGAGGCGAAATAAGGTCAATTCGTAACCGGACGCAGCAACCCCAACCAACACCGCACCTAGCCGCTCAAGGAGTGCAAAGACCACCGGTCTCCTGGCGTCCCTTCCAGACCGCCCACTCCTGTATCCCCGCAAAGCCCATGCTACCGCGAAGTCCTTCGTCACATCCCGCATCCTACGCATCTTTAAACCGAAGACCAATCCAGCCAGGAATCTAGATACTCTAGACACCGACCACCCCTCCCTCTGACAATGTGCCAGAAAACACAACAAGGCCCCGATCCGATCATCATCTGATGTCACGTCCCTCAAAACACTGACCCAATCCGCCCACCATACCCATGCTGCCTCATATGCGGCCCAGGTCCCACCTGACAATGAAGACCGAATCAGATGATCGGCGTCTCGAAGGCCACGGGCCAAAGATGACTGGGGCATTCCTCCCCGATTGCTGACGCCGACGGAGCCAAGTTCCGGAATCGATCCCACTGCAAACGAGAGAGAGAATAAGCCACTGAATTCGAAACCCCGGGCACGTGTACCGCCCGTACCCATGAATTCAATTCCAGGCAACGCAACACCAACAATCGCCACAGGCGAACCACTGGAGGCGACACCGCGGTCAAGCTAATGATGGCCTGAACTACACCGAGGTTGTCACAAAAGAAACAAACTTTGCGGTCCCGGAACTGCTCCCTCCACAGCTCCACTGCCATCACTATGGGAAACAGCTCCAGAAAGGCCAAGTTCTGCAGCACCGACAGTCCAACCCAATCTGTCGGCCATGGAGCCGCACACCACCTGTCGCCACAAATTGCTACGAACCCTGTGCTGCCCGCATCTGTAAAAATCTCAATCTCTCGGTTCGACAGCTCCTCCCCTTGAATCAAGGAACGACCGTTGTGCCTAACCAAAAATTCAGCCCACACTTCCATATCCTCTCTGTGCTCCCTGGTCAACCGTACAAAATTATGGGGCTTCTCGATCCCCGACGTGGCAGCCGACAAACGCCGACAAAAAACCCGCCACATGGGCATGATCCTGCATGCGAAATTCAGTTTCCCCAGCAAAGACTGCAAATCCCGCAGTTGAATCTTGCATAGGTGACACGCCTTCCGCACCTCAAAACTCAAGATCCCTAATTTATCCTCCGGCAACCTGCATTCCATCTTAACAGAGTCGATGCAGATCCCCAAGAATTTCATACATGTACTCGGACCTTCAGTCTTGCCAGCCGCTAACGGAACCCCGAAGTGATCCGCCACCCATCGCATCGCTTGCAGCAGAGAGCCACAGATCGGGGAACCCGCCGGACCCACGCAAAGAAAATCATCCAAATAATGAATGATGGAACCCAGGCCAGATACATCACGCACTACCCATTCTAGAAACGAGCTAAATGCCTCAAATAGGCACATGATAGGGAGCACCCCATGGGCAGACAACGATCTACAAAAAACTGCCCCCCCAAAAAAAACACCCCAACAGCCTCAAACTTTCCTCATGAACTGGCAACAAACGAAAAGCAGACTCTATGTCAGTCTTCGCCATTAACGAGCCTGCCCCAAAACGCCGGACAAGGGAAACTGCTTCGTCAAACGAAGTATACACCACCGAATCCCATCATTCACCGATTGCCCCTTTGGGAACGACAAATGATGGATGAGCCGAAACTTGTTCAGCTCCTTCTTTGGCACAACTCCAAGAGAAGACACCACTAGGTCAGGGAAAGGGGGTTCCACAAAAGGCCCTGCCATCGTCCACAGAGACACCTCCTTTGCGAGCTTCTCCGCCACTACAGCATGATGCTCCCTAGCTGACCTCAAGTTCCGAAAGGAAAAGGGGACGACATGCGCCGGAGGGGGAATACAGAACCCCTTCTCAAACCCTTCCCCCAATAAACGCGCTCCCTCCCTATCCGGATGTCTGTCCAGATACCGCACCATCGTGCGAAGCTTCACCGGAGTCACCCCCTTGGCCACCTGACCCACTCCCTTTTGTCCTACCTTTCTTGAAGTATCTGGAAACTGGAAGGGAGGAGTCCCCACAGAACGAGCAGACGTGTTTGAAACAGCACCCGGACCCGAATTTCCACTGGCCACTGTTGCACTGCCAACACGCTCCGCCCTTTTGGGCCCCCGCCTGACCGCTCGCTCGGGTTCCTCCCGCCGCCCCGCTTTGGCCGGAAGACCCGGCCCCCCCATGAAAGGACTGCCTGAACTTAGTCGGGGCTATCACCCGCAGCCACAGGCCGAAGTCCTTATGGTCCCACCTTATAGAAGGACGGACCGCCTTCCTCTGTCGGAATTGCTCGTCGTAACGGAGCCACGCCATTCCCCCATACGCCCGATATGCCTCACCTATCGAATCCATTAAACAGAATAATGCCGAACAATTCTCCGGCGCTTTTCACCTATGACGCTTGCCAAGATAGCAAACGCCTGCAATCAATTTGTAAACGTCTGCGGTATCAACCGCCACCGATGTTTCTCTTCTTCCTCCTTCTTACTTTCGTCCTTTTTACCCTTGTCCAGATTAAACGTCTCAAGGGGCAAAAGGGAAAATATCTCCACGTATTCGTCTTTCGCTATCTTATCCCTAACCTCCTGCTTCAAATGAGCCCCCAGGGGCCCCTCGAAACAAACATAGACCTCACCCCTAGCACGATCATCTAACCGCACGCTTTCCTGTGGTTCCTTCTCCGTCTGCACTGAAACCGTGACACTCGCTCCAGACGCTCTAGCTGCGGCACCCGCCCCCGGCCCCTCCCGAAGCAGTGGCCCAACCCCCGTCGAAGCTGGAGAAACCCAGGCATCCGCCGGCAACACCGCTCCACGATCCTCAAAACATCCCAACAATTCGCGCAAAGCCGCCGCCAGCCCCCCAGGCTCTCCCCCTACACCCGCAGGCCCCCCTGCTGTACCCACCGCGCTCGACGCTGTACACCCCTGACTCCCAAGATCCGCTAAACCCCGCAATATAGGAGGAAAAGAACATGACAAGGACAAACACTCACCAGGCTGCGTGGGGGCTGTGAACCCACCAGCCGTCATCCTGGAATCTTGCCCGTCGTTCCTGAAGCCTCTCGGATCTTCCGCTGCTGCCCTCCCCCGGGTCCAACCTCAAACCCCCAAGAGGGGAGAACACTGGCGCAGCCTTTGAGAAGGGAAACCCCCTGCCAACCCCCCGCGCAGTGATGCGATCCTCATGTGGGGAACCCGGCCGGGGCCAGCCGTCCCCCCGCCCCACATCCCCTTTCCCGCCCCGCACCCCCGGTGAGCGTGGGCACCTAAGGAGACGTCTGCTTTTGGGCTCCCCCGGGCCCGGGAAATTTTCCCCCAGGTGGGGGAAAACCGCGACCAGGGACCTCCCCTCGCCGACTGGGAGCAGTAGCAGGCAGGGCCAGGCGGGCCCCACCTCCCCCGTGCCCCCCGGGGGCCGCCCCCCTCCCGGGTTCCTCCGGGGGGCACGACCGCCCGCCTGTCCGCTCCAGCCCGGCCCGGAAAGGTCCCGAAGGGGGGTTTCCGCTAGCGACGGCGACCCTGGGGGTTTGTTTTTGGGGGCTCAACCGTGGGGGTTGGTCGAGCCCCTCCTCCTTTTCTCCCCCCGCTGCAGCCACGCTTTCAGTGCTGTCCCGCGGCTCCCCCGGGGCCCCCCCGGGGCCGCAGCACGCACCCACTGCCCCTTTTCGCTGCAGGAGCTGCCGCAGCACTCCAGGGTTTTTCGTCCGCCTTTTGTGGACGAGCGAGGGTCACGGGTTTTCCTCACTGCTTGCCTCGCGCCGCGCAACTAAAACACGGGCGGAAGGGGAGGTCTCCTGGCCCTCGCCATTTCCGCACCCCCCCACAAGCCACCCCCCCGCATCGCCCACTCTTTAGAAAGGCGCCCGCTGCCGGGTCAGGCCGGCCCCCCCTGGGGGCGGGGGGGCGGGGTCCAGCCTTCCCCTTTTTCTGCTATTTTAGATACGGGGAAAATTTGAGGTTTTTTAGTGAATTTTGATCAAAGCTGTGTAAGCCCACGCCAAACGACAATGCGCCCTCAATACAGGGGGAACCTTCTATGTATTACCTTCTTTTGGGGCCTTTTTTCAACTTCCACATTTCGGGGATAACCCAGCTAAAGCTATCGAAATTGATTTAAAAAACCGTCTTGAACGAGTGAAAAAAACCAAAAGGGCAGCCACTCCCCCATACTAAACTGTGTTAATATTAGGGTCTCAGTCATAAATTAACCAAGCATTTAATTTTCAAAATGTTAATGCAGGAAGGAGTAAGGCTATGTCTACACAGCACACAAAAACGAAATCTAAAATTATTCTAAAGCCCCTGAAAATACGACCACTTAGGCAGCCCATAGACTTTAATAGAAAAAATGACCTGTAGTCTACACAGTTTTTTTTTTTCTTTGCTCTTTTTTCTGGCTTTTTTGCTAAATACGCTGGTTTTTGGGGAGTTTTGCTCATTTTCCATACAATAAATTTTATATGTCCAAGGCAAAATAAGAAACAAAACGGTTTTTTGCAATACATACAGTAAATGGGAATAAAAATGGTCGACTTTATGATGGTGTTTGTCCAATACTGAGTGGATCTAGCCTAAGGGTACGTCCACAAGACAAGTAAAATTTATACTTATTTTTTCAATGATTATTTCACATGGTTTTTCATGTGGATTTAGGGTTGTTTTTTATTTTTGGTTTACAGTCAGAAACGAGTCCCATTCATTTCTATGTGGTTTGGCGTCACCATGTTAAAAAACCAGTTTTGGGACCCATTTTTCAAAAGGGGGCCCCAGTATGAAAACTTTTTTTTTTGCCATAACGCCAAAAAGACTCCCCCTATCGTTTCATACAGTGCTCTGAAAAAATGAAAGGGGAGCTCTAAACACTCTTTAGACTTTTAGAGCCTCTGTAATACACTGACATGAGTACAAGAGATTTTTAAAGTGTGACAGGAATATCTAGGAACAGCAGAGTCAGTGGTGTAACTACTACTGTAGCAACCACAATCAACAGCTAGCCAGAGGAACGGGGAGAGGTGAGCTTATTTTTATGCATTTTTTACCTCTAATAGGGCCCTACCTACCAATCTAGGGTCTAACTCTCTACCTCTGAACTATTTACCTCCCTAACTGGGGCCTACATACTGCTACTTACCTAACTGAGGCCTATCTACCTACCTATCTCAGGCCTACCTACCTGGGGTCTACCAACCAACCTGCTTGTGACTTACCTACCTACCTGGGACCTGTCAACCTATCTAACGGGGGTCTACCTACCTTGAGTTTGGCCTACCTACCACGGGCCTTACCTATCTTCCCAGCTAGGCTCTTGTCTACCTTCATGTGTCTTTTTTCTCCCTGCCCACCTACCTAAAGTCTCTACATGTGGCCTTGTATGACTATCTACCTACCTATATGTACATACATGGGGCCTTGCCTAGGTGGAGTTTTAACTACTGTGGGCCCTATCCCTACACCCGGCCATCCACAATTGGGGGGCTTCTACCTTGATGCCAAATGATGGGACTACCTATCTAATAGCAGAGGTTTGTCTAACTAATTTGGGGGGCTACCTACTTAATTTATTTTACCTATCTAAAAGTGGGTCCTACCTATCTGTAGGGCTTTAGATAATGGTCAGCCAAATGCTAATTAGTGTTTTTTGCATTTTACAGGTTTTTCCTCTGGACTACTTTGCACTCAAAGGACTAAGTTGGACCATGATTGGATCCATTTCTTTTATAAAATGGTCAATGAGTGATGTTGTTGTGGAGTATTTATTTAAATAAAGTGTTTTTGTGTTGTTTCTAAGTATTTTTTTACCATTTTTTTCCGGGCGTTGACCCTATATCTTGCTGATCCATCCTACGCTCTCTGCCAGAGTATTGGTGTGCTTTAATTGTTTTTGAGAGGTTGGAGAGAGGCTTGCTTTTCTGGTACTGGTTCTCCTCTATTGTTTCCTGACCACGTTTCCCGTCCCAAATCTCTGCTAACGATTTTTACCATCTGCACCCCCGCACCATCACAAGCAAGTATGTCAGGGTAAACGTTTAGTTCCCCCCCACCCAAGTCTTCCCCACTTTCGGTGGGTTTGGTGAAACGGGGGCTATTTAGACCCCCTGCAGGGGGCTTATACCATCACTTGCGCGGTTCGTGAACCCCAAAACTCCATGACATTTTCCCCCTTTTTTTCTACATCTGTCCAGATTGAAAGTTTTGCGGCCAAAAATCCTTGCAGAATTTGACAAAATATTTTAAAAATCCCCTTTTTCCCCACATCTCCTCACTGTCCTCCACCTCTGTACACTGGTACCTACCACTATATGATCACTGTATAGTGGTAACATACAGTCTTCAGAGCCTGTGTACACCAGTATCTACCACTATATTCATATAGGTGGAAATTTCAATTTTCAAGCCTATGTGCATTGGAATCTACCACTATAAGGTCACTGTATGGCGGTAATTTAGAGTCTGCAGAGCCTGTGTACAAAGGTATGTACTGGTATCTGGTATATGGTCACTGTTTTGGGTAATATTTGTCTGCAGAGCCTGTGTACACTGGTATTTACCACTAAATGGGCACTGTATGATGGTAATATTGGTCTTTATTCACTAAAAAGTATAGTAAATTTTTTCATTTTCTATGGGGGAAAATTTGTGGTCAGTTTTTTCCATTAAGCGATTGGAATGTTTTTCTTGGGAAGGGGATTTCTGGTAGCATTTTGAGGTGTGTATTGGTGAGGGATTTTTTACTTGATTATAAGTAACTTGGGATATTATTAAGAGATACTGGTAAATGAGGGAGGCGGGGGTTCCCAGCCAAAAGTTTGCTATTGGGCCCAGCCTTCTATTGTTATGCCCCTGAGCAGACCTGATGTGTCAGTCACTGCTATAGGCTCTCCCACAGCCTGAATGACATGTGTGATTTTAAAGTGGGCTCTGGCTCTGTGAAACTGTATGGTGAGAAAACCCATTTAACAGGGGGTGCAGCTGTTTTATTTTGGGGCTCGGGCCCCGAATAAAACCCCCCGTGTCCCCCGAACCCCTTTTGGGCTCCAGGCCGTTTTCCCATGGGCCTGGAGCACCCAAAACTGGCCCGGGCCTCCCATGTGCGTCCGCGGGAAACACACATACATCCGGGGGCCCTTCTGGGAGCAGAGAGCGAGCGCCCCCGCCCCGCAGACAGTGTGGGGAACCCCATCTCCGAGCCCCGAAAAAAAAAGCGGGGCCAGGGGTCCTCTTTCCCTTTGGGGAAACCCCCCGGGGCCCCCCTTTCTGCTCATTTTGGCAGCGGGGGGGGATGTAAAACCTCTTTCACCCCAAAGGGCCTGTCCCCCGGGCCCAACAGCGCGTCACAGGCTTTTGCGCCCAAAAGGGGCTGCGGGAGGAGCGCGGGTGAAGAGGACGCGGCGCTGGGCCGGGGAGGTTAAGGGGATTTTTAAAAATCTTGTTATTTTATAGCTTTACCTCCCTGGGTCCCTTTCTTTTATACTGCCTTTTGGCCCCCCCCTATACCCCGGGGGGGCCCCCAAAATATACCCCTGTGGCCCCTATACTCCCCTGGGGCCCCCTATACTCCCCTTTTGGCCCCCCTATATATTGCTTGGGGCCCCCCCTTTTACTGCCTGTGGCCCCCCAATAAACTCCCTTTGGGCCCCCTATTTTCCTGCCTGGGGCCCCATATACTGCCTTGGGGGCCCCCCCCTATTTTCTGCCTTTTGGCCCCCTTAAAACTGCCTGGGGGCCCCCTATACTGCCTGGGGGGGGGGCCACCCTTATATTTTGCTTTTTATTTCAATTTTTTGTGTGGGGGGGGGGGGGGGGCCCCCCCCCTATACGGGGGCCTTTCCCCTAACCCCCCCCCTAATACCCCGCCTGGGGGCCCCTATACCCCTTTTGGTCCCCTAAAACACTGGGGGCCCCTTTCTGCCTGGGGCCCAATACTGCCTGTCCCCCCCTTTTCCCTGCCCGGGGTTTCCCCTATTTTACTCCCTGTGGCCCCCTTTACTGCCTGGGGTTCCCCTTATACTGGTTTGGGGCCCCCCTTATCCCTGCCTGTGGCCCCCTTATTAGTGCCTGGGGCCCCCCCAAATATACTGGGGGGGCCCCCCCTAAAACTGCCTGTGGCCCCCTAAACTGAAAGTTCCCCCCTAAAACCTGCCGGGGGGCCCCCCCCCCATTATGGGCCTTGGGCCCCAAATACTCCTTGTGGTCCCCTATACTCCCCTTGGGGGCCCCATATACTGCCTGGGGGCCCCCTATATTTGCCTGGGTACCCCTATTACTGCTGGGGCCCCCATATCCTGGGGCCCCCCTATTTTGCCTGTTCCCCCCCTATCCCTCCCCTGGGGCCCCCCATTTTACTCCCTTTTGGCCCCCCAAATATTTGCCTGTGGCCCCCCTATTTTTCCCTGGGGCCCCCAATATCTCCCTTTGTGGCCCCCTTTTACTCCCTGGGGTCCCCTTTTTTTACTCCCCCTGTGGCCCCCTATACGGCCTGTGGCCCCCTAAAATACTCCTGGGCCCCCTAAACGGGCCGGGGGCCCCCTTTTTTAACTCCCTGTCCCCCCCTATATGCCTGGGGGGCCCCCTTTTATACTCCCTTTTGGGGCCCCCTATATGCCTTTTCCCCCCAATCCCTGCCTGGGGCCCCCTATACTGCCTGTGGCCCCCAACAAAAATCCCTTTGTGGCCCCCTATACCCGCCTGTGGCCCCCCTTTAAAAACCCCCCCTGTGGCCCCAAAATACTGCTTGTGGCCCCATAACTTTTTCCCTTTGGGGCCCCTTAAAACCTCCCTGGGGCCCCCCATATACGTGTGGGGCCCCCAACCTGCCTGGGGGCCCCCAATCTGCCTGGGGGCCCCCCCATCCCCCTCCCTGTGGGCCCCCTATACGCCTGGGGCCCCCCCCTATACCTCCCTTTTGGGGCCCCCTATAACTCCCTAAGGGGGCCCTATATTTATATCCCCTCCCTTTAATTGAGGGGCCCAAAACACCTCCCTAACGGGGGGGGATTTTAAAACCTATAATTAAGGATTTGTTTGGAAATTTTAGGTTTCTAAGAATTTTTTTCCCCAAAATCCCGGGGGACAAAGAAATTTGGCCGGGAGCAAATCCCATGAAGGTGAGAACCCGGATGGAAAAGAAAAAAAAAAAGTGAACGCCCCTTGACGAAATGAGGGTCTGGTGAGTTACTAAATTTAATTTGCAGTGTAAAACTTATATTTCTCCCTTAAGAAACTACATACAACTAGTATCTCCCACTTTCTGGTCACTGTTTTGGGGGAAAAGGTATATTTAATCCAACCCTTTTGTACAGTTTTTTGTAAAATGGGGGGGTTCCTTTTGGGGTCGGGGTTCGGGCGGGTTATTTGGGGTCCTTTGGGTAGTAAAGTTTTGGGTTTTTGGTTTTTTTTAAGGATTTTTTTTTAGTAAAATCATTTGCCCGGGGGTTAGATTTGCTCCATGTTCCGGTGTATTTTTTGGTGCTGTTTTTTGGGGGTATTTTTGGGCTCAAAAGGGAGGGGAGGGGTTTTGAAAAAGTAAATTTGTCATTGGGTTTTTTTCTTTTGTGCTTGGATTTGTTTGAGGCGGGTATAAAATTTTTAAAGGGTCACCTAGTGGAAATGCGGGAAAAATTATGAAAATTGGTGTGTAAAAACTGCCCACTGACAAAATTTTATACAAAGGGCCCAAACCCCGGTTTTGTTTTAGGCCCCCAAAGAAAACCCCCTGCCTTTTAAGGGAAAAGGGAGGGGAACAAAATGGGACAGTTTTTAAAAAACTTCTAATAAATTTTTTAAAAATTTAAAGAGTGGGGAAACCCTGAAATGCACCAGATTTACAATTGTGGCTCAGGCTGTTTGATCAATTTTGAGCATTTGTGGACAGTGTCTAAAACTTATAAACCACTTGGGGTTTTGGGTTAATTTTTCACTAATTTTTTGGGGCAATTTTTTTTGGGGCCTGAAAGTTGAATTTTATTCCCCTACCCCCCGAAATTAAACCCACCCCTTTTTTTTTATAATAAACAAAATAAAGTGATATTTAAAGGCCCCTACATGGCAGTTTTTTGCCTATCACAGTAAATCTGTCCTAATGTCTTTGGATATGGTATGACCACTAGCTAAATGTAGAGTAAATTTCCACTTTCAGCCCTGGACAGCAGGCCCAACAACTTTGGGGGTGATCAAAAATTTACTTTTAGGTTATCACGGTTTTTGGAGCATGCCCGACTTTTCATCCCAAAAGCTGCTGGGGGTTGCGTGGAGAGATCCCCAAAAAGCCAAACCCCCCAATTTTGGGGGGGACAGGCAGTAAAATCCCCGGGGGGGGGGGCGTTCCGGGGGGAGGGTTTGGCCCCGGGGCCCCCCTCTCCCCCGCCCCGCCCCCAGTGAACTGTTAATTCAAATGCCGGGGGGCCCCGGGGCGGATATTAACCCCCCCGGGAGCGGGGGAATTGAGCTGCCCCGGGCCCCCCTAAGCGCAGGGCCCCTTGCAAAATGCTACCCCCGGGGGGGGGTATTTTCGGCCCCCCTACGGGGTATTTTTTTCTTAATTTTTGGAATTTTGTGGTTTATGTTGTTAGTGGCATTATTTTTGGGCGTGTAATATTGTTGTTATTTGGGGATAATTTGGGCCGGGTAATTTTGGTTTGGGGCCCGTAACATTATAGTGGGGGAGATGCAGTGATCATGTGGCGGGGGTTTTCGCTGGGGCCTTTGTAACACACTGACTTTGCACCAATATTTGTTTAAAAACCAAAAAAAACTAAATCCAAAAAAAAATAGTCCCAAATGCATTTTTTTTTTTGGTGGGTTTGGGAGGGGGCGGGGGGGGCCCCGATGGCCCCTTTAGCTGTAGGGGGGGCAAAAAATTTTTTGATGGGGGCCCCCGCATAGACCCCACACAATGATCAAAGGGGGTCCCCCCAGAAAGCCCCAAAAAAAGTTTAAGCCCGGGGAATTTAAAGGGGGCCCCCTATTATACTTTTGGAAAAACATGGTAATGGTTTTTTTCAACTAAAAGTCAACTTTTTTAGGCCCCATGCCTTTCCATTTTCTTGTGGAAGATTTATCCGCCCCCGGGAAGACAATCAGCTGGGCTGGGTTTTAGGTGAACTGTAAGGAAAGGACTTATATCCAAAAAAAGTCATTAAAAGCCCTTTTCTACAAGGGATGGGCTGGGCCAGAGAAAAGCCATGAAAACATTCCCCCCTAGAAAAAAATGCTGGGCCCCCCACCAGCTTGGGGTTCTTCCAGCAATGGGTTTCAAGGGGTTTTTGTTTTTCCCAATTTTTTTCGCGAATGGGCCAATTGGCCCCCTCTCCCCTCAAAGAAGCAAAATCTTGGGCTCAAACAAAAAAAGAATTCTTTTCCCATCTGGGTGGCCCAAAATTTTATGGGTGTCATGAAAAAATTAAAATTTTTTTTTCCAATGCAACTTTGGC
>JAODAL010002850.1:0-185977 GCA_025379985.1 Phyllomedusa bahiana
TTTTTTTACGCTACCTGTATCTATATGCAACAGGATTGCATTGTCAATAATTTTCATTGTAATGTACTTTGCCGATATTGGATTTGCCTTAAACATTCTAGGTCCATCGACAACTTTTCATTGAATACTTTAGGATTGATAGTCATGTCACGCACTGTAACTTCTCGCTATCAGTTTTGATTCCGCGCGACAATACTGTACCATTTTCTTTATATTGTTATGTACTCCCCTTCTTTTTTTTTTTTCTCTGTTACTCAATAAAAAAAGATGGGATACCACGGATTCTAAGGTTGAGGACAGTTCTAACATGATAATAAGCTTTTTGGAATCTATGATTTTTGGAAGGTTGGTAATTTATTAAGTCATAAAGCTAGTACGACAGATGGTTCTAAAAATGAAAATAAAAAACAAGTGCTTCATTAAGAGTCTATTAAAAATGCCATATAAATGTAAAAAAAATAAATAAAAGAAAATGGAGAGCTTTTTTAGGGGAATATTGCCCTCATTGCAAACCACCCTAAATCCACCACTGTGCAGGCCCTCTTCTCCTTTGTTCATATTTGTAGTCGTAGTCGCTCCCACTGTAACCAAGACCATTACACTACTGTTTTAATTTACAAATCATAAGTTGCTACAATCAAACTTGCATTTTAAAATGGCAGCATATAAAGTGATTTAAAACACTGATCAACCATTAATAAATGCAGTTTTAGGTTTAGGCCTCACTTCCATATGAAAATACAGGTCAACTACAGATGCATAATTTGCTACTGGAAAAATTAAGAAAAATGGAACAGCTTTTTGAAGGGGGGTTTCCAACACCGAAATGCTGTTAGGCTGTTCACACGCTTATTAAAGCCGTAATTGCGGGACGATTTCGCCCGCATTGGGTTTGAATAAGGAGGGGGGCGGGGCCGGCAGGGGAGCTCTCGCCGGCCCCAAGACATTGCTTATTCACGGCGTACGCGTCGTAAAAATGTGCAGTCACTTTCTCCCCCCCGTGGCGGATTCGCCTACGGGAGGAGCGACGGAATCCCAGTTCTCTATGAGAACTGGGGTTTACCGTAGTTACTGGCGGATGGAGCCGTACGAAACCAAATACGGCACGAAATACGGCTCCAATCAGCCCAAAAATAAGCCGTGGAACGGCCTTGTCCAACAGGGTATGAAAATAGATTAGGAAAATTTTTAGCGGGGAAACTGATTGGACAGGGGGATATTTAAGAAAAAAACTCATGTACACCCACCCCGGGCCCCTTTATAGGTACACCATGCTATAACCGGGGTTTGGGCCCCCTTTTTCCTTCATAAAGCCTCAATTTTTTCGTGGGATAATTCAACAAGGTGTTGCAAAACATGCCAATTGTACCCAAAGGGGGGGGCCAAAGATGCCCAAAAAATATTCCCCACCATACAACCACCACCACCCCTAAACCGTTTTATACAGGGAGGGTGGATCCATGCTTTCAGTTGTTGACGCCAATTTCTGACCCCACCACCGAAAAGCGCAGCAAAATCGGATCTCAACCGGGAACGTTTTTTCCAATATTCACTGTCCAAATTTCGAGGAGCTTGGGGAAATTGGGGCCTCATTTTCCCGTTTTTAGCTGAAAGGGGTGGCACCCCCCGGTGGGTTTTTTCCCCGCCGTAGCCCCCCCTCAAAGTTCGCCGTCGGCGTTCAAGGGTCCCTGCCTACTTGTTTAAAAGGGTGGGATTTTTTACAGTTGCCCTATCAGCTCAAAACCCTCTGCCCATTCTCCTTTGACCTCTGGGCCAAACAACAAGGCATTTCCCCCCCCCAGGCCGCCGCACACCGGGGTTTTTTTTTTTCGACCAATCTCGAAAACCCCAGAGAAGGGGGTGCTGAAAACCCCGGGAACCCCAATTTTTTTAAAAAACCAGAACCCCCCTTTGGCACCAACAACCCTGCCCCGTTCCCAAAGGCCCCAAAAAAAACCTTTTTTTCCCCCTACTGAAGCCGGGTTTTAACGCAGGAGAATTTTCTTGACCATGACCCACATGCCAAAAAGCAACTTTAGTTGGGCCCCCATTAATTGGGTGATTAGAAATTAAGTGTTAACCCCGGGTGTTTTGGAAAAGGTTTTTTAAAAAAGTGGCCGGGAGTTAATACTAAGGCAACAAGTTGAATTTGGGGGCAGACCCTCCCGAAACTAAAAAGCTTTAAAAGCATTTAGAATGCGCCAGCATGTAGAACCCTTTTCCTCTGTGGTTCATACATTTAGTGCATCGTAGGGTATTCCTGGCACAAAGCCTTTTCTTTTGCCGCATAGAAAGCGCAAACGTTTGGGGTCCCAAAAAAAACTCCACAAATTTCCCCTGACAGCTAGGGCCATGCTTCCCTAAATTTTAAAATTTATTAAACAACCGTAAATACCAGTAAAACCCCCAAACCCCCCGAAAAAAAAGCCAGGCACCAAATTTTCCCCACAAAAAAAATTTGGGAAAAAACTTATTGATTCGAAAAAGGGTTTTGGTTGAAAAATTTGCGGGCGGCTACGGGTAAATTTAAAAAGAAAAAAATAGATACCAAAAAAATTTACATGGAGTTTAATGTCCCCCCTAGGAAAGGTTTATGGGGTTTTTAAAATGTCCCCCATATGAGGTAAAAGGCTTTTTTTAATGTCCCCCATAGGCAGGTATGGGAAAGGGTAAAACCCCCCCAATAGAAAGGAAAAAGGGCCTATTAAAGGAAGTAAATGTCCCCAAAGGCAGGAAAAGGCTATTATAGGCAGGTAAAAATTTTCCCCCATAGGCAGGCAAGCCCAATTAAGCAGGTAATTGAAACCCAAAATTTTGGGTTTTGGCATTTAAGGCAGGTAATGCCCCCTAAAGGGCAGGTATGGGAAAAATTTATAGGCGGGTAATTGCCCCCCAAAAGGGCCCGGGATAAGGCAATTATGGGCGGGAAAATTGCCCCCCCAAGGCGGGAGGGGTTATTTAAGGCAGATCATTAACCCCCCAAGGAAAGGCTTTAGGTTTTTATAGCAGGCATTGTCCCCCCCGGCAAAAAGGAAATTTATTTTCAGGCCCATTGCCCCCCCCCAAGGCAGATATAAAAAATTTAAAAAGGTGGGTAAAAGCCCCCCCAAAGGCAGGTAAAAAATTTTTAAATTAGATGGGAAAAATTGGGTTCCCCCAAAAAAGCGGGTAAATTTTTTTTTTTTTATAGGTAGGAAAATTTTCCCCCAAAGGCAGGTATAGAAAAAAAAAAAAAAAATTGAAAAGTTTTCCCCTTAACCCCCCCCGCGGGTTTCCGCCCCCTGCCACACTTTTTCCCAGCACAGACGCATAAAAGCATAAAGTCGCGCAGGGCAGAAATGAGACACGAAAGACCCCTTTTGGCCTATAGCGCTCCGCTCCAGCCCCCGCGGGGAACTTCACCTGTTTTGGCGCTCCCCCAGAAAGCCAAAAACAGGTGAAAGATCGCAAACAGCCCCCTTTCCCCCAACACCCCCCTGGACGTTTTCAGTGACTCGGCCCTTTTCAGATATATGGCCCCCCGAGGAGTTTCGTAAAAACTGAAGTGTCCCCTCCCGGGCGCTCGGGCACTGCGAGGGTTCGACAGGCCTCGAGTATAAGCCAAAAGTCAATTTTTCAGCACATTTTTTTTGTGAAAAACCGGCTTTTACCCCGAGTAAATACGGTATACTACATACAAAAATTTTCCAATAATATAAAATTAAATAATAATTCAATAATAAAAAAAAAAAAAAAATTTTCAAAGGTGAAATTTAAAAATTTTATAAAAAATTTTAAAAATTAAAAAATTAAAAAATTAAAAAAAATCGTTATAAAATTAAAAATTTAAATAATATAAAATTAAAAAAACCCAATACATTACCCAACCAAAAAATTTCCCCTTAATATAGAAATTAACAGGGTTACAAAAAAAAAATAAACGGCAGGCTAAAAAAAAAAGAAAAGAAATTAAAAGCATGCCCAAGGAGTAGAAACTATCATAGTAGTGATCTTGTTTGGTGCACCACAGGTCCCAGAGCTGTGGTGTGCTGGCACTTGCCGTATGCAGAAAAAAGGCTGAGAGCAGCAAAATTAAATTTCCACACTGATCACCTTTTGATTTTAAAACCCCCTTTCCCCCTGCAGCCAGTTTTGGCTTCCGACAGAGCCCCCATTTTTTAAATTTTACATGGAAAAACTTTATGTGAGAATAACTTTTTGACACTTTTACCTATCTAAGTGATTCAGAGAATGTTATCTCGTGACACATTGTGCTTTAAGTTAGTAAGAAATTTTGGTCCATACAATCCTTGTTTATTTGTTAAAAATATCAATACCTCTCATGGTCGCGATAAGGAAGTGGCAGGCAGGAGGAGTGTGCTCCTCTTGCCTGTGATCGGCGCAGTGCGCGGCACTACTGCGCCACTACTGGTCTCTTACCCAACAGCCCGGATGCTTTACTAAAGCATCCGGGCTGTCTGGTGACATCACCATGCCCGCAATGCATTGTGGGCATGGTGATTGACAGTCACCATGGAGACCAGTATAGAGCAGCAATTCTGTCTAATTCTGGTAACAGAATTGGTCTCCCTTGTAACAGCAATCTGAAGATCGCTGTTACAAATCCCCTCTGGGGAAAAGTGAAAAAATTTAAAAAATAAAAAAAAAGGTTTAAAAAAAGTGAACACGAAAAATAAAATAAAAACACGTACACCGCCCTTTTCCCCTTTACAAACTCCAATCGCCCCAAAAAAGATAAAAAATAGTACCCATATTTGATATCACCACGTGCGTAACGACCCATCCTATAAATTTGGAACATTAATTAACCTGTACAGTGAACAACGATAAAAAAACAGTCACAGAATTGCGATTTTTGTTCATCCCGCAGCACCCTTCCTCCTTCGGCGGCGAGCTGCAGTCTCTACTTCTGCCTGCAGTATCCCGGCCGGCCACTAGGGGCGCGCACGACCTTCTTAGATTTAAAGGGCCAGTACTTAACAGGTGTTATCTTTCCACCTATGACCTTGGGGCACGGGCTTTATAGGGATACCGCTTCCTGCCGTCGGCGCCCAGTTGTTGTTTTCCCTGCCTTAGTGACGTTTGTGCGTTCCTTAGGATATTCTCTGACGGTTTTGTTAGTTTTACGTTTCCGTTCCTGCCTTGCCGTTCCTGCCTTGTCAGTCCTGCCTTGCCAGTCCTGCCTTCTCTGGCTCTACGCTCCAGTGTCCAGCCTACTCCAGTTCCGTGCTCCGATCGGCCCTGAGTCTATGCTACCTGCTTCGGCTCTCACCGCTGGGTCCTACATCAGGGGTAGCGACCTGGGAGATTCCCTGCGGCAAAGCCCGTCCTGCCTTGCGGTGGGCTCCGGCGAAGACAAGGGACCCCTTAGACTCCGCTCCCTGGCGTAGGGTACACCAACTCCTCGCGGTGACCAGAGGATCCACTCCCCGCTTGGCGAACGGTCCTGACAACCTCTAGTATGTAGGTTTATAGGTGCCCCCAACAGGTAGAGATATAGGCACCCCTTCAGTAGATAGGCATATAGATGCCCAGTTTAGTAGGTAGAGATATAAATGCCCACAGTAGATAGGGATACAAGTGCCCCCTCAGTACATAGGGTTATAGATGCTCCTAGTAGGTAGGTATATAGGTACCTACTAAGTATTAGGGATATAGGTGCCCTCTCAGTAGGTAGGGCTATAGATGTCCCTTCAGTAGTTGGGATATAGATGCCCCATCAGTAGGTAGGGAAATAGATGCCCCCTTAGTAGGTAGGGATTTAGGTGCCCTCTCAGTAGATAGGGATATAGGTGCCACCTCAGTAGGTAGGTATACATGTGCCCCTCAATAGGTAGATATATAAGTTCCCCCATTAGGTAGGGATATAGGTGTCCCCTCATTAGGTAGGGATATGAGTATTAAAACACAGTTGTGCCAAATCACCTGAGTCCCAAATCACTTGGAGTATTGCGAGGGTGCACGGTAAATCCAGAGGAATGCTGGCAGCAAATACATTCTGACTTCGTTATTGCTTAAATAGAGAAAACATGGCCACCAGAGACTTGACCTTCCTTGGAACAAATCTACATCTCTTTTAATATATCAGCCAGTATCCTCCAGTATATATATCCAGTGGAAAGTGAGAACAGGCTCATCTGAGGTTGTTGTGCCACTCAACTAAAATGACATAGAGATACAGGATATTTCAAAGGCTTATGGGAAGTGCTGAAATCCCCAGCGCCATCTATTGGATGTAGCAATTTTCAATTCACATGTGGAAAGGATTCGTGCCAAGCCAGTTTAGCTCCCCTGCATACAGATATTTCGGGGTGTTTACCCTCATCAGTGCAGAGTAGAAATTACTGACTGGCTAGGTGAGCGGCGTTGAGTGTAGCTCCGAAATGGTAATGTATCTCATTGGAGAGAGGCATCTTGTTGGCGTGTGGAGATATATCGCCTTTTACACTCCACTGAGTATTTGAATATTTCAAAGGCTTATGAAAAGAGACACATTTAAAAATCCAAACTAGGAAAAAGAGTGTATCTCACCGGGCAATCGCCTTATAGCAGAATAGAAGTCCGTCATCAGTATGTGGCTGCACCCGTGTATCTCGTCTGCTGATTTCACCGTGCTCCGCTCGGAACTAGGTCTCCCGGCAATGAAAAGAGAGCTGAACTCTCCAGCGCCATCTATTAACATGTAACTCACCAAGCCGTGCTAAGTAAAAAGGATTAATGCCAAGCCAGTTTAGCTCATCTGCATACAGCTGTTTTGGGGTGTTGCCCCTTATCAGTGAGATACAGGAGTGATGCAGCAACATACTAATGGAATATCCACATGCAGTGATGAGGTTGAATGTAGCAAAGAATCCAAAACAAAGAGATCTCCAATCCAATAGTGCAAACCACTCAAATATCCAAAAAAGGTAATACCAAAAATATGTATAGTGAAATCAAAAAGATTTATTGTCTAGTAGAATGTGTTTTGGTGCATGGATACCCCTTATTCAAACTTTTCTGCTAGACAATAAGGGGGACATGTATGAAAACGGTCTTAGTCTAAAACTTTCTTTGTTGCCCATAGCAGCCAATCAGAGCTCCCGTTTCATTTTTTCTGAGCGCTATATAAAATGAAAGGGGAACTGGGGATTGGTTGCTATTGGTTGCTATAGGCAACAAAGAAAGTCTTGGAAGGGCCGGAAATGAGATCTAAGCAGATGAGTGTCCTGGAGACATAGTATATGAGATTTTTGCATGTGAAAGTAGTACAAAATCTGCAACCTTTTTTCAGGTGTATTAAATCCCTTAACATTAAGGGATGCAATCCTAAGATTATGCATGGGAAAAGAATAAGAGACATGAGACCATTTCGGCAACCACAATCAGCATGATAAGTTTAGAGCCTGCCTCTGACTGCAGGGAGTGGGAAGGGAAGAGGAACGAGGGGGAGGGGTAAAACCTGAAAGGCCTCAAACAGAAGGGCCAAAAAACAGAAGACAGCAGACTACAAGCTGCAGCAGCCAACAAAAGGCTGGTGGCCAATATCATTGGGGGACAAAAAATGGCTAAGTCATATGGTAAACATTTCAATATAAAACCTAACTTGAAGTCAGAGCTCTACACAACAGGTAGTAGAAAACAATGGCAGAGTCTTAGATCATACCCAAGTCAAGAGGGAATGGAAGGGAAAGAGAAGAGGCGAATAAGCAAATCAAGGAGAGGAGAAGGGTAGGGGGGAGAGGGAGGAGAGAAAGAGAGAAAAAAAAGGTGGGGGCGAGGGAGGAAGGAAGAAAAACAGGCTTCCCTTCCATCCACTTAGATAGAAAGAGCTGCCAAGTAGTATTTCGAAAGCATTTCTAAAAGATGCAAGCAGCAATTCAACAAGTACTGTAAGTAATATTGGCAAGTGGGACCCCTACGCACAGGGTCAGGAGACAGATGAGGACAAAGTTAGTACCTAGTAGACGTGTTAGACAGAAGCGGTAAAACATTGCCATCAAGCCAAATCATGGGCCTTGAAATCAAATGCAACAGTTATACATAAGGCACATATGAAGGTAACCAGAAAAAAAAAAATCAGCCTATCACATACTGGAGAGTAAAATCAGAGATGTGGCACCAGGGATAGGGTGGAATCCCCAGAGCTTCAAATGCGCCTGCAGGGACGTTGGCCTTTCGGCGGGGTCGCTTGCCTAGGTCGAGTCGGGGCGTTGATGGACGGAGCGACGGAAGGCAGGGTCGAAGGGCCAATGGCGGCTTCCCAGTACGGAATATCAATTTCAGGGAGTCCCAAGATGGCTGAGAAGTGTGGGAGGTCTGCTGGAGATTTAAATGTAACAAGCGTGTCTTTGTGCTTGACTTGAAACATGAAAGGAAAGTCCCAACAATCGGGGATGATTCTGCTTTGCAGCACAGCAAGGGGTTTGAGTGCTGCCCGTAATCGTAGAGTGCGACAAGAAAGATCAGGGAAGCGACCAATCCGGACATCTTCAAACAGGATGGTTTTCATGAGGTGGGCTTTCCGCAGAATTTCTTCTTTAACTGTGTAGGGATGTATTCTACAAATCACATCTCTGGGTCGGCCAGGGTCTTGACTCTGCGGCCGGAGAGCTCTATGTGCACGGTCTAATTCAATAAAGGTGTCTAGTGGACGACCTAGAATGTGGTTAAAGAGTGTGGTTAGCATAGGGATCAGTTCCACACGGACCGACTCAGGAAGGCTGTGAATTCGGACGTTATTACGTTGGTTACGATTTTCAAGGTCATCAAATTGCATTTCTATATGGGTTTGCCGCTCGGACTGTTCAGCAAGTGAGGCCTGTAGGGGAGACAATGTAAGAGTTGTAGAGTCATGATCTGTTTCAACCCATTGAACTCGCTTTTGGAGATCTGCTACATCCATTTTTACTGGTTGAAGCTCCTGTTGCCATGCCTGTCGAAGCTTCCTCTCTAGTTGTCTCATATCATCCTTGGATGGGAGCAATGCAAGTAGGTCTTGCAATTCCGGGTGAGAGGCAAAGGCATGAAGCGCCGCATCTGGAGGAGGAAGACCCAGTAGAGAGCACTGATCTTTCGATCCCTCAGAGGGGGATGGCAAAGGCTCGGATCTGCGGGATACGGGACTGGCCTACCTCTCCTGGTGGGGGATGCAGGATTGGAGGCCCAGCAGGCGCTACCAGCTGATGGCGAAGGTTGCATTGCTATCTTCTGATAGGAATAATTTTTTTATTTTTCCGAAAACAGAACTATGTAAAGGCATTTTATTGCAGGTGGCACTGATGTTTTAATTTGGCGTTCATATGAGTTTTTGATCGTTTTTTTCTGTACTGCGGGTTGAACAAAAATCGCAATTCTGTGAATATTTTTTGTTCTTTTTTTTACGGCATCCACTGTGCGCGTTAATTAACATGGCTTAACAAATAATAGGAGGGTGTATATCTAAAATATAACATTTATTCAAATAAGTTTAAAATAATTTCTCTAAAGCATATAATGACCCAAATGATTATGCACACTCAAAGGTAGGTATATAATATCAAATAATGATAGAACACATCGACTATCCCTATTATGTTCCTCTACTTCTACAACTAAACTTACCTAACAAAAAACAGGGCGATCGCTCCGATAAAGAGCGACCCTGTGCAGGAACCTAGCCCTGTTCTACAAAGCCCCTATTGCACCCTAAATAAGAGTAATACAGTATCTCAGTCAAAAATAATGTCCCAACATGTTTCTACCTTACTATGGCGTCATCAGGGGACTGAAGGATTGCCAGTAACTGAGATTGATGCTCTAAAGGAAAAAGATATATACAGATCACACATTAGTCACCCATAGAAGCATCACTAAAAACAAAGAGACAGCCGGCTATTATTGTATGTTACTTACCGGTTGCTATTGTACGAGGCCAAACAAAGAGACATCAAGGAGCATATGGCTCCAATGTCCGTGGAGGGCTATGATGCGCCAACCAAGCTGTGAGAAAAACCGGGCCGTTTTAAACTAACTCACGGTCACATGACCGCTCACGGAGTTCCGATCACGTGACTAGTGACGACTTCCGCCTCCGTGTCACGAAATGCGAAAGCGTCATAGCAGCACCTCTCTTGGTTACCAGAGTCATTGCCAGCAAAGGAGCGCTTACAGAGCGCATGCCCAAGTATCTGGAATCTGTTTACGCTTCCAGAGAGCGTGTATAACACCCACAATAGCTGCAGGTAAATCGCCAATGTGGGAAGTTATAAAGGCAGCATAGGTTGCTGAAATAGTCATTTTTGCTGGTATAAAGCAATATACTACAATCAAGGATGTCTCTCCACAGGGTAACATACGGGCAACAGATCAAGTGGCACATTGCATTAAATCCCACACAGTGTGAATTCCATAAATTTCAAACGTAATGTATTCAATTATAGAAAACAGCTGAAGTTCAATTGTTCATTCAAACTATCAGGACATGATGAGCCCAATGTATAAATCCAGAAACACTCTTTTTTTAGAAGTTCCAAATCAAAATTGCCTCTGCGGGTATGGGGTAGCATTTTATCAATACTCATAAATTTAAGACCATCATAGGAACCTCCATGCACATTCCACATGTGCCTGGAGACAGATGTATCCCTCCTATTCCTGATGTCTCCTATGTGCTCGCCAATCCTACGTCGGAACTGACGGATGGTTTTACCAACATAGTATTTACTGCAGGGACATTTGATTCTATATATCACTCCTTCAGAGTGACAATTGATGAAATGATTGATTGTGAATTCCTTCCCTGTTTTTAAATTTTTGAAGGTTTTACCAGTCTCAATGAATTTACAATTAGTGCAACCACTACATCGAAAGCAGCCTTTTGGCTGTCTATCTAACCATGTTGTACTGGTGGATGGTCGTGTGTAGTGGCTTGACACTAGACGATCTTTTAAGCTCTTTCCTTTCCTAAAGGTAATCTGGGGACGGGGACCAACCGTTTCTTTAATGTCAGGGTCCATCAACAGAACATTCCAATGTTTGGACAGGATTTTCCTAATTGCCTCGGATGCTTCATCATAGGTACCCACTATTCTTAGGGGTTCACTCTGACTAAAAGACAGTCCCTATTTGTATGTAATGCATGATTGTATGACTCTTTAAGGATCCCATCCGGGTATCCTTTGTCCCTGAATCTGTAATATAGGTCCACAGCCTGTCTCACAAATTCTTTTCTAGTAGAACAATTGTGACATAGTCGCAAGTATTGGCCACGTGTAATACCCTTTTTTTGGGAATACGGGTGACTACGGGAGACATTTATTCAACACTTTCAACTCTCTCCTTCGCCCCCCAGCACCTCCTCCCCCATCTCTCCTATCAGCGGACGATTTTGCCACTCATTTCTTAAATAAGATCAACCGACTCAGAGAAAGTTTCACCCCACAGTCCCCACTGCCCACCTCTAGACCTCCACCTTCGCCACCACTCACCCTTACCCTGACACAGTCCCCCGTGAACACTTCCATAACCTGCTTTCCCACTGTTAGTCATGATAACCTTTCCTCTCTAGTGTCCAAATCCAACCTCACTACCTGTAGTCTTGACCCACTGCCATCCTACCTCATCCCAGACCTCAGCACTGTTATCTTCCCAGCCCTCACCCACCTTTTCAATCTATCATTAACCTCTGGCATCTTCCCTTCCTCATTTAAACATGCGACCATCACACCTATCCTTAAGAAACCATCTCTCGACCCCTCCTCACTGTCCAACTATCGCCCCATCTATCTTCTTCCTTTTGCATCCAAACTCCTGGAACAGCATGTCTATCTTCAACTGTCCTCCCACCTCTCCTCCAACTCTCTCCTTGACCCACTCCAATCAGGCTTCCGACCCAACCACTCCACTGAAACTGCCCTAACCAAGGTCACCAACGACCTAGTAACTGCTAAAGCCTAACGCCACTATTATGTGCTTATCCTCTTAGACATGTCCTCTGCCTTTGACACTGTCGACCACTCCATCCTGCTACAAATCCTCTCCTCCCTTGGTATCACGGACTTGGCTCTCTCCTGGATCTCCTCATACCTCTCCGAACGGACATTCAGTGTCTCTCACTCTTGCACCACCTCCTCCTCCCGCCCGCTCTCTGTTGGTGTCCCTCAGGGGTCAGTCCTGGGCCCACTCCTTTTCTCTATGTACACTCTTGGCCTGGGTCAGCTCATAGCCTCACATGGCTTTCGCTACCACCTGTATGCGACACCCAGCTTTATATCTCTGGTCCTGATATTAACGCTCTTCTCTCCCGGATCCCAGAATGCCTATCGTCCATATCCTCCTTTTTCTCCTCCCGTCTTTTAAAACTAAAAGTGGATAAAACAGAATTCATCATCTTCCCACCATCCCACTCCATCCCTCCACCTGATCTCTCTATCGCTGTCAATGGCTGCACTCTCTCACCAGCTCCACAAGTCCGCTGCCTTGGGATAACCTTTGACTCCTCTTTATCCTTCAAACCCCACATCCAAACCCTCACCTCCACCTGCCGCCTCCACCTGAAAAATACTTCACGCATCCGCCCATTCCTCACCTTGGACAATACAAAAACGCTAGTCCACGCCCTTGTCATCTCCCGCCTCGACTACTGCAACATCCTTCTCTGTGGCCTCCCATCCAGCACTCTCGCTCCCCTTCAAACCATCCTCAACTCTGCTGCCCGTCTGATTCACCTCTCTTTTCGCTACTCCTCTGCCTCTCCCCTCTGTCAATCCCTTCACTGGCTACCAATTGCCCAGCGAATTCAGTTCAAGTTGCTAACCCTGACCTACAAGGCTCTCCATAACCTCTCCCCTCCATACATCTCTGCTCTAATCTCCAGATACCTCCCCTCACGCAATCTCCGCTCCTCACAGGACCTTCTCCTCTGCTCCCCTCTCATCTGCTCCTCACATAACCATCTCCAAGACTTCACTCGTGCTTCACCCATTCTCTGGAACTCCTTAACCCAAAACATCAGACTCTCCCCAACTTTCACCAGTTTCAAAAGCAACCTGAAAACCCATCTCTTCAGGATAGCCTATAACCTACACTAACCCCACCACCAGTACACCGGCCCACAAACATGTCCGCACCACACCTTCTGTCTCTCCCCCTCTTCCTTGTAGATTGTAAGCCCTCACGGGCAGGGTCCTCTTTCCTCTCTGTATCAGTTACTAGTCATTTTTCGTCACCACTGTATTTGTTCAACATTTGTTATGTATGTAATTCCCCTTGAATGTATAGCGCCCTGGAATTAATGGCGCTCTAAAATAAATAATAATAATAATAATACTACTTGTCCAATGTAGTAAGGCATTACATGAAGTCTCCTTACGATAGATGGAGGTTTCAATAGTACCATTTTTCCCTTTAAATACAAGTACATCCAAGAAGGGTAATTTCGATGTTTCTATCTCATATGTAAATCTCAATCCAAGATTATTCTGGTTTAGCCTGTCTGTAAATCTTACAAATTCCTGTTTGGACCCATTCCATATGATAAAGATGTCATCAATATATCGTGTGTAGAATGCAATGTGCTCAACCGATTCCAGAGGTGTATCACCGAAGATCACAGTGTCCTCCCACCATCCTAGGTACAAGTTTGCGTAACTTGGCGCACAACAACTTCCCATTGCCGTTCCTTTTAATTGATGGTAAAATTTTCCATCAAACAAGAAGTAATTCCTTCCAAGTATAAATTTTAGGAGATCGTTCACAAACAAATTTTGTAACTCAAATTGTCGACCTCTCCCTTGCAGAAAATATTGAACGACCTTCAGGCCCAGATCATGAGGAATCGAAGTATATAAAGATTCAATATCTATGCTTGCCAGAAAACATTATTCATCAACTATGATACCATCACGTTTCTTTAAAAAATCCATCGTATCACAAGTGTATGATGACAGTGCTTCTACAAATGGATGCAGTATACAATCAACATACATCCCACAATTTTGTGTTAAAGACCCTATTCAAGAAACTATAGGTCTGCCTTTCAAGGGGGATAACCCCTTGTGAATTTTCGGCAGACTATAGAATGTGGCAATTCGTGGATATTTTGGGAATAAGAAATCAAACGCTGCAGCATTGATAAGTTGGAGGCTTTTTGCTCTAGAGAGAATGTCCAGTAATTCATCACTGAATTTCTGGGTCGGGTCCTCCTGCAGTATCTCATAGCAAGATGGATCCCTTAAGAGACTAAAACACATACTCTTATACCTCAGATGATCTAACAAGACAATGTTTCCCCCTTTATTAGAGGGTTTCACAACCAAATTGCTGTCCTTCTCCAAATTATGGATTGCTTGCCTCTCTTGAAATGTGCAGTTAGAGAAAGATTTTTTCTCCTCCAATTCTTCCAAATCCCTTACTACTTGTGCCAAAAAGATGTCAATACAAGAGACATCCCCCTGTGGGGGCATCTTTTTGCTCTTATGTTTTAAAGTCGTGAAAGGGCCTCTACTTGAGTGTACGTTGTCATCAGCAATGCTATATAACAATCTGACATCCTCCAAAAGATTCTCATTGATCCCAAGGTCAGTACATTCGTGTCTATTTTTTAAACAATGGTATTTATGCCAGCGCATTTTGCGCCCAAATAGATGTATATCTTTGATCCAGTTAAACAAACTGAACCTAGCTGTAGATAAATATATATATATAAATATATAGATATATTTCAATATCACATTAAGGATCGCAAGCATAGACAGTTTGTAAGGGATCTCAGTGACTTTAGAAAGAATAGAGCGTACATTTTTTCAGGACAAAGAGATAACAGAAAAGCAGTAGGGGGTACTGTGTCATTGAGTGATACAGAGATATCTGATTCTGATAGAGAAGGGAGAAATTTTAGAGGTACATCCACTAGGGGAAATCGAGGACGTAGAAGAGGCACACAACGAAGAGGCCAACAGAGGCCTTTTTTGGAACATCAGTACCATCTGCGGGATCGAACACCGACCAGATAGGTGAGGGAGATATTTCTGAACATAAGAAACAGCAGCAAATTGTCAATCTTTCATCACACACTCTCACCACTACAGAGATGAATATTCTGAAAAAAGGTTTAACTTTTGTTCCTACAGCTAGGTTCAGTTTGTTTAACTGGATCAAAGATATACATCTATTTGGGCGCAAAATGCGCTGGCATAAATACCATTGTTTACAAAATAGAAACGAATGTACTGACCTTGGGATCAATGAGAATATTTTGGAGGATGTCAGATTGTTATATAGCATTGCTGATGACAACGTACACTCAGGTAGAGGCCCTTTCACGACTTTAAAACATAAGAGTAAAAAGATGCCCCCACAAGGGGATGTCTTTTGTATTGACATCTTTCTGGCACAAGTAGTAAGGGATTTGGAAGAATTGGAGGAGAAAAATCTTTCTCTAACTGCACATTTCAAGAGAAGCAAGCAATCCATAATTTGGAGAAGGACTACAATTTGGTTGTGAAATCCTCTGATAAAGGGGGAAACATTGTCTTGTTAGATCATCTGAGGTACAAGAATATGTGTTTGAGTCTCTTAAGGGATCCATCTTGCTATGAGATACTGCAGGAGGACCCGACCCAGAGATTCAGTGATGAATTACTGGACATTCTTTCTAGAGCAAAAAGCCTCAAACTTATTAATGCTGCAGAGTTTGATTTCGTATTCCCGAAATACCCACGAATTGCCACATTCTATAGTCTGCCGAAAATTGTTATATTTTAGATATACACCCTCCTATTATTTGTTAAGCTGTTTTGAGGTGTAGGAGTTCTATAGCCTGACATTGTTTGTCAGCAATTGTATTTAATGGGTTAATTAACATGACAGATTTATAGGGTAGGTCATTATACACGCGGTGATACTAAATATGTGTACTTTATTTTTTATATTTTTTGGGGGGCGATTGCCCTTTGTAAAGTGGAAAAGGGCAGTGTACATGTTTTTATTCTATTTTTTGTGTTTTACTTTATTTTGACTTTTTTTTTAAACTTTTTGACATTTTTTTTTTTACTTTTCACCATAGGCGACTTATATCATTGATCTACAGATAACTGATACAATAGAGAGCAGTACATAGCAGAACTACTTTGTAATGGTCTCTATGGCAACTGTCACTCACCATGCCTGGCCATGCCCACAAAGCATTGCGGGGCATGTTGATGTCACATACAGCTTGGAAGTATTTATTCCACTCCCGGGTTGTCAGGTATGCAGACAGCAGTTGCTGCTGCGCCAACAGAAGACAGAAGAAAAAGAATAGATCACGGCAGCAAAGGGGTTAATCACCCGCAGTTGAAGCGCACTCAGTGATGTGGCATGAGGTGAGTTGTTATATACAGCTGGTCCCATGTCACAATCGGGCGGGTCCTGCTTGAGCGTCTGCACGATGTTTAGGATGTACTGGTACATCCATTTGCGGGAAGTCACTTCTCGCTAGGACGTACCGGTATGTCTAATGTTGGGAAAGGGTTAAAGTTCATTTCTTTTAATATAATAACCCCCCCCCACCAAAAACAAAAAAAAAAAAAATGAAGAACAAAATTTGATTATTAACATAACTCAATGAATTGCATTAGTCTCTATAAAAAAGAGAAGTAACAAAATACAAAAGTTACAGTTCTTAACTATGATTGACAGTAATAGCTACTTACAGTAGGTTACAGAAAGTATTCAGACACCTTTAAATTTTTCACTCTTTGTTTCACTGCAGCCATTTAGTAAGATCCATAAAGCTAATTTTTTGCTCATTAATGTACACTCTGCACCCCATCTTGAAAGGAAAAAAACAGAAATGTAGATATTTTTGCAAATTTATTAAACGAGAAAAACTGAACTATCACATGGTCATAAGTATTCAGACCCTTTACTGTGATACTCATATTTAACTCACATGCTATCCATTTCATTCTGATCCTCCTTGAGATGTCTCTACTCCTTTATTGGAGTCTAGCTGTGTTTAATTAAACTGATTGGACTTGATTAGGAAAGGCACACAGCTTTCTACATAAGACCTCACAGCTCACAGTGTATGTCAGAGCACATGAGAATCATGAGGTCTAAGGAACTGCCCAAGGAGCTCAGAGACAGAATTGTGGCGAGGCACAGATCTGGCCAAGGTTACAAAAGAATTTCTGCAGCACTCAAGGTTCCTAAGAGCACAGTGGCCTCCATAATACTTAAATGGAAGAAGTTTGGGACGACCACAACTTTTTTGATCTTACCAAGTGATAGAAAGAGTGAAAAATTTAATGGGGTCTGGATAATTTCTGTACCCACTGTATTTCTTGCAACATTCTAACCACAAATCGAGATTCACACAAGGAGAGACGTAGCAGAAAGAAAAACATGGAATAGTATGATTGACGTTTATGACCTTCTGCTCTTCTCTACAGAAATTGATAGAAGTTTATTGAGTTGCTTTTCTAATGTAAAATTTTTTATGTTAATAATTAAATTTTGTACAGATTTTTATTTTTTTGTTTTTTATAGTAAAAATGGTTATGGATATTGTATAATTTTATATTAATTTTAGATTATATAATTTGTTACTAATTTTAGATTATTAATTTTATATAGTTTGATAATTATCATAAATTACTTTTTATTATTTTACTGATATAAATTAAGAAATGATTTATATTTTTTGCCCTCATAACAATTCTAGTTTGTCTACGACTACTTTGGCCTCAGTCAGACCACTTTTAACTTGGTCTGGCTGTTCTGACAGTCAGGCTGCGTCCCCACTGCACAGGACAAATACCGACCGGTTTGCCAGCCGGTATATGTCCTGTTTTGCGGCCATCCCCACGGCCGCGGGGGGGACGGCTTTTCTCCGCGATGAGCGGAGAAAAGCCCTCCCCCTTCACATTCATTTGCACATATTCCGTCCGAAAACCTGAAGAATGTGCAGGTAGAATGCTTTGCGGCCGGACCGCGGGTGGAAAAAACCGCCAGACGGAAAACCCATGCAGTGGGGACTGCTGCACGGGTTTTCCATAGAACACCATTGTGCTCATTTTCGGCCAGTTTTTCAGGCAGTCTGAAAAACCGCAAACCGCCTGAGAAACCGGACGAAAACCCGTGCAGTAGTTACATGCCCTTATGCTCCTACTTTTGGCATTCCACATTCAGAAATGTGTCTAATCCTACAAATCTGGGGTGACACCCACAAAACATCTTTAGCACATTCAAAAGTGTCGAGCCTGGCACAGAATGCGCCAAAGTTGGGCGTACGACTGTTCTGTTCTTGGGCTCTAATCGTGCCAGAAACTGGTGCAGTCCCGTTCATACATGTTGCCCTAACTCTACAGGATTGTCAGGATAAGATGAGGTCAAACTGAAGTGACATGGTTCCAGAATGTAAGGCAGAATATTGCGGTAACAGACATAAATCTTTCAGAATCATTTTGATTAGCACCGCATATTCTTTGTATTTTTCATGATATTATAGCATTATTATATCTGCATTGTGCAAATTGTGCTGATTATACATTCATTACATTTATACATTAGTGTTTATAAATACAGTGCATTTGCTGCTATAAATACACCGTTGAGTCATATTATTATGACCACTTCTTACTTTTGACATCAACAGTGCGTAGCTCATGAAGGAAGTCACATGTGATGAGCTGGCTTGTTAGGTATATGAGGTGTGCACACATATTTCTCATGGGTAAAAGGGGTGATTTATCAGAGTTGCAAGAAAGGATGATTATTGGCTTTCAGTCCAAAGGTGGCAATATTACTGAAACAATGTAATTGTGCTGCTGTGGTGAAACTGTATTGTGAGTAGACAAGTGGCAACATTGCGAATAAGCAACGTGCAAACTGCAGACCACCAGATGCCATTGATATTAGAAGTGAATGTTGGCTACAAAGGTGTGCTACGGTGGACCGACACGCTATATTTGAGTAGATCTCCCCAAAAATGAACCAGGAGGCTACCAGATGTGTGTCAAAAACAACAGTTCAGAGGACCCTACTGTGTATGGGGCTCTGAAACAGATGGATGGTCACTACAACTCTGCTAGCAAAGATGCATCGGCAGAAAAGGCTTCCATTTTTAGAATTGGTCCCCTGCTGAAGGCAAAGGGTTGGGTTTTTTGCGTCATCGAATGGATAGATATTAGCATGCCAGGCGAGAAAAATGAGAGCCAACACAAGCTGGTGGTGGAAGCATTATGGTCTGGGAAATGTTTTTGTGGCATTCTCTGGGCACACTCATCCATGTGGAAGACACTATTAACAATTTAGGTATGAATCCATCCTTGCAGATCACGAACACCCATACATGCTGATTATCCCAATATGCAAACAGCTCAGCTCAACAAATGGACTTGTAAAGTGGAGGCGGTTGCACGGAAGTTATAGAGCTTACCCAGGTATAGGTCCAATATAAAGAGGGATCCAGCATGCATACATGCAGATTGTCGTTCCTGGATCAGATGGGACCTTCCAGCAAGATAATACATTGCTAGAAATATCCGACATTTATTGGAACAGCATGACAAAGAATTCCAAGTACTAGCCTTGCCCACTAATTTCCCAGACCTGTAACCTATTGAGCATCTGTGGGATCTGCTTGATCATCATGTTCGCTTTATGGATGCTCCTCCACACAGCCTCAGCAGCTGTAGGATGCACTTCAGTCAGCATGGCTCCAGATATCTCATTGAGCCCATCTAGCTGCAGTGGTCATAATGCTGTAACTTGACTGTGTAAATACACTATGGCCCAGATGTATGAAAAGTGTCGCTGTGGACAGTGTCTTAGGTCACGGTGCGCCAAAGTTGAGTTAATGCTTATAAATGTGTCGCATCTTAAGACAAACTGTGCCAAAAAGTGCCCTACACTGTGACAAATTTTATCTTTACCACTCCACTTTGAAAATGGCATGAATAACGACGTATCGTATCATACAAATTGGCATAGACGCCCTCTGAAGAGTGGCGCAGACAAAAGTGTCGGTCTTGTCAGACTTATTCTCTTTGGTGCAAATGCTTTAGGAATATATCGGATATGATGCACGCCATTGTTTCTGTCATAACCAGACACAGCAACTTTCATACAGCTGGGCCTATGGGCGACATGTGTGTATGGGGCTGCGCCAGAAGTCCTGTACGCTATAGTTTTAATCAGGTGCACTCCATAATTAGGCGCATTACAAAGCGGCTGCGGCACTTTGAGGTCGGAGGGCATCCTGGAGGTGTGTCGCACTACAACCGTACGATTCTACACATTTATGACTTTTGAACGGCAAATCCAGGCACATTACTGCTGGAAGAGGTAGACCACATTAAAAGTGGTTTACCTGAGATAGAATTGTCGCTTTGTAGTGTGAAAGCACTAAATCTATGACCCGCAGTAGAACAGGTTCATAGATTCAGGCGCATTCTACGCTACTAACGCGCAAAAAAAATAGCATCTAAGCGCCAAAATACATACATTTCACCCTATGTGTATATATTCGGCAGAATGATTGTACTAGTAGTAAATTAAGACTGGTGGAAATTGTACCCAAATTATTGCAAAAGTGCATATTGTTTAATCAACTGCTGCAACTCACTAGATAAATTATTACATTTTCTCTCCCTTGCATCACGTCTTGGCTGATGTACATTGAACCAATAACTTGTGCCAACAAACTTGTGCTTGTGCATCTTACACCATTTAGATATGCCCTTTTCTTAAACACTCTCAAAAACCATTAAGGTAGGTGTAAAAAACATAATGAACATAACAATTGACCAAAGCTGAGATTTTTTTTAACTTAGAAACATAGAAAATAGGCCGGAGCGTCCAGCTATCGCTCTCCTAGCTTATGCTTTGAAAGAGACTGACTAGTGCAATGGACTCGATAAGTATTCTGCCTATTTTTTATGTTTTCTAGACATTTGTCATATATTAGATTTTAATATATATTAAAGTTCAAAAAATCTCAGCTTTGGTCAATTATGTTTGCTATGTGCATGGGAATGGGAAACCCACATGGACTTAAGGCATAGGCGAATACAACACTATAAATACAGGACTTTCTAAAGAAAAAAAACATAATAAAAACATAATAAATTTGGTGGACGTCACATTTGCCACTTTTGGCTACATTTTGTGGTAGAATTCTGTCCCATTATACTTTGTAAGTCTCCTCTGTTATTTTCTTGTTTTGTATCTTAATCATTTGTACCACTGATTTAATCTGATTATGACCTGCTTTCTTTCAATGACAGGTGCCTTGGATTTCTGTCCTGTGCAACCATTTGCCTGGTGAAAATGACTGTGGCATTCTTGTCGGGTAAACAGCTGTTTACCGAGTCTGTTTCGGCACTGCGTCTTTCTATTTCATCCAGTCAGTGTTCCTTATCAATGTGAAGTCTACGCAAGAGTTCAGAGCCATGGTCCATAACGGGTAACGATTAATGCTATATGTTAAAACCACTGATTTTTTTGTCATCTCTAACACATATGTGCAATATCCTTTATGCCCAATTCACATCACGTTTCTTACCTCCTCTCCCTCCTTTCGGTAGTATCCATCGGGATACATTTTTTACGATATGAACAAAAACGTGACATGAACAAGGCTTTACAGATTGCATCACTCTGTTATCATTTTTGGTCCTGAAAATAAGAGTAGAAACTAAAGATTAGTCATTTTTTTACACTAGACTAGACCACTTTTTAAATGACCTAACATGAAGGGCCTCATGTATGAGATCTCTTTAGGTCTAAGACTTTCTTTGTTGCCAATAGAAGCCGGTCAGTGCTCTCTTTTCATTTCATACAGTGCTCTGAAAAAATGAAAGGGGAACTCTGATTGGTTGGGCAACAAAGAAAGTCTTAGAATTAGACAGTTTTCATACGTGTCCCCTGCACAAGTCTATCTGCAGAAATAGTGCAGAATGTAACTTGCTCTACAGAAAGGGGAACATATTAAAGGGGTTTTGCCACGATCTAATGTTGACATGGGATCCTCCAAAATTGGTATTTAATCACTTTTCTAAATATATGTCATTGAAAAAGTGAAGCCTGTGAGAGCTACAGCCTTCCTTACATGCCCTTAGATATGACCAGGAGCTGACAGGAGCTGATCTGGCCGGCGCTTGCGTTGTTTGTACTTCTTATCTGATGGCAGGGAACATGAACAAGCTTTGAAGGGACTGGGGAGAAAAGATCCTGTGTCTGCTGTATAGAGAATTCACTGGTTGTAATGTAATTATCTGAGTAAACATGCAGAAGCTCCCTGCTCAGCCCTCCTCCCCCCTGCAGCAGCTTGTGAACAAATTAAAGAACACTATGTGCTCAGAGCTTATCTTCTCTCCTGAGCAGATAAGAGGGAGAAACAAAACCCGTAGAGCTTGTGCAGAATACATTTATTGCTCAACTACAGAGACTGAATATCAGGAGCGTGCATGGGAGGTGGAGTGATGACATCACAGAGGAGGAACTTGTTTTTTTAAACAGAAAAACAACGCACCTTTTTTCAAGCCTCAAGAGGGGAGTATCAGCCTGTTAGGTAAGTAACTCACTTCTTGGCAAAACCCCTTTAATAGCAGTGGGTGGAAGGTCTCATTTAACATAAGTGACACATATAGGCTATATGATTTTGGAACACAATATATGCCAAGTTGAGCCCACTTTTTATGGTGTTGGCCAATATCTAAGTATAAATAGTAACATGAGAATGAAAAATGACATAACTAATTTTGTGAGTGTTTGTGCTCCTTTCTTTTTGGTTGTGATGCCGTTTGGCAGTTGTTGTTGCTGTGATGCTTTGCCTTTGAGATGGTGTTACCCAGAGACAGAGGGTTAGGGCTGGCAGCAGCAATGCTGCTTGATGTCTGGTTTGCTTCCCTTACTGGTGTTGCTGTTGTTGCAGCGGTGGTCACCATGCGGTGCTACACCCATAAGTATAGGACCCATTTAAAGAGGTTGCAAGAAGTGGCAAGCAGGCTTATACAGTTTGATAAAAAAGTACATGAAGAACATCTTGTTCATTTTTTAAACTTTTTGCTTAGTGGCAGTAGATCAGTGTATAGTAGATCAATGCATGTGGATGTGCAGCTCAAGCCTTTTCTCTCCCATTAGTATAACTAATATTGTGTTCTCCCCCAAATCAGTGACTTGAGCTGTGAAACAGGGGAACATGGAAAGAATGAACACAGCAGCCATATGATGAATCATGTAACATAACAGGCAATAACATGAAAATATTCCTGCACACATGGCCATGTGGCCACCGAGTTCATGAATGCGCCACTAGTCTTTACAAAACCCACAGAAAAGTTACAGACTGACCAGACAAATCAGTGTTAGCTACGTAATTATAATGTTAGGGAATATAGCATTTATGTTTGAAAGTGGCCAACCCATTTAAAGGGTTTTTTCCACGATCTCATTTCCTACCTCCTGCATCCACCTCTTCAGCTCTGTGTGCTCAGAACGGGGTGTATGTGATTTGTTTGAATTACATATCATGTGACCCAGCAGGATGACATCACCAGGCCTTTCCTCTCTCTAGTCAAAGAAAGGTCTGTTTATGTGTAGCACTGTAAGGCCTCGTTCACACGGCTTATTCTGAGACTGATTGGAGCCGTACTGTGCGCTGTATTTGCGCTGCAGTACGGCTCCAATCCGTCCCAGTAACTACGGTAATCCACAGTTCTCATAGAGAACTATAGATTCCGTCTCTTCTCCCCGGTCCCACAATACGCCGCCGGGGGAGAATGTGACATGCACATTATATACGGCTTTTACGCGCCGTTAATATTGAGTGTCTTTGGGGCCGGCGATATGCCGGCCCCCCGCCCCGCTGCACGGTAATTGCGGGGCGAAGTCCGTCCCCACAATTACGTCGGCAATAAGCCGTGTGAACATTGCCTAAGTAGCTATATTGTAGCTCAGAGGTAAAACTTTTGCCTCCAGGCAGAAGGGTCCTCGGTTTAAATCCCTGCAGGAACCAAACCTGTGGATTTTTTTTCCTTTTTATCAATGCACATACCTGATTGAGGTTTCTTTTTTTATTTATTTGCACTGTTTGACTAATTACTAAGGAGAACAGAGGATGGGAGTAGAATGACAGCACCTGGGTTTGAACACTCAGTAGCTGGCTGAGACGAGAGGTGATGTCTGAGCATGTCTGACTAGGAGTGAGGAGCTCTCAGCCCTGGTCGTATCCCCTGGAGATGAGCTGTAAACAATGGATCACTAAAGGAGAAGCTAAAACGGTCCAGAGTTTTTAATAAACTTCCCATGTCAATTTTACTTTGTGGCAAAACCCCTTTAAGACTATGACCCTGGTAGGTGTTCCAGTACTGGATTACCTCTATTTTTTGTTATGTGATTATTCTCATACTTAACCAAATTGGAATAATATAAGGAGGTTTTTCAGTTTTTGTTTTCTATTCTGTTGTAATTATATAAATTTGAGGGATTACATTTTTTTGTAGCTCACTTGTTGCAGAAGTACTGGTGTCTGAATGTTCTAATTTTAGTAGTTGGAATAGTGGGTGTCGCAAAATTCTATTCTCTCATTTAAAACCCAGGGTTTGAATTCTTTTAACAAGGGGGGGATGCTTGATGCCAACAACTTAACTTTGAATGAAGAGGTGGAATTTTTGTTTTTTTTGTACATTGACGTAGTTCTTGATATAGATGTAGGTCTTGATCTGAAGAAAAGCAAAACTGTGACCTTCTTCAATACAACTTCATAGAACTGCTAGAAGCGAAATGGTAAGCGATCTTGTGTATGGGTGGAACTACCATCAATTTTTTTTCTTTTCACATATTGACAAGCAATATGCAACAATTACATTGATTTTTTTTAATTGGGCGGTTGTTTTTTTTATATCATTTTTTTCCTTTGTACACGACTTCCTGGCTTGTGTCTCTGACTACCCCTCTGTGAGTATCAGCACAACAGTATTTGTTGTGCTGATATTTTCTGCTATGGCCTGAGGGGTTTGAGTGCTATCAGTTGGACTTGAAAAGTGTGAAGAAACCCTCTTTCCAGTGCAGAAAATATTAACCAGTTATCTTATCTATCCCTGTACAGAGAACAATAGAACGATCATTATGTCATTATTTCCCATTAGTAATGAGACTACATAGAGATAAGCAGCACCAACAGTAAAGTGAGATTCGTTTGCCCTGCCATTCAGGAGTTTTATCTCTATATTAATCACAACTAGAACAGGTCATTATTTTATATTTAATTTTTAATTGTAGAGGACTGCTGAAAAAAAAAATCAATACTGCCAAAAATTGTTAAAAAAACGAGGAGTTCCTGGCAGTCAGTCCCATTGAGAATCACCACTCCTCACTCTACAAATATGGCTGATTAATTAAAAGTATATCTGTACTGTGTTACAATACATGAAATCGAGAAGAGAAAAGTAGGGATTTTTAGGGTCCGTCCACACAGCATGGTTTATTGGTCAGATTTTCACACAGTTTGCGGATTTGGAAAAAGTCTGAAAATTATCAGAAACCGTCCTCATAGACTAATAGGAAATCAATTCAGTAGTCTACATTGAATGAATTTTCAGCCGCCAGAGTTCTGAAAAACTTTGAACGTGCACAATCTTCCACCTGGTTTTTGGGCAGAAGATGTGAAATTCAATGGTTATGTGCATACTTACCAACTCTCCCTGATCGTCCGGGAGACTCCTGGGCACCCTGAAGAGTTGGTAAATCTCCTGCTATGGTAGGTTTGCCACCAATCTGGTAAACCACCAGCAGGGACGGTTTTACTGCCAGCAGGCCAGTGCCGATATTTTAATTGTACCAGCCATGTCAAGTACTGGTATATTTTAGAATACAGGCAGTCCCCGGGTTACAGACGGGATAGGGACTGTAGGTTTGTTCTTAAGTTGAATTTGTATGTAAGTTGGAACAGGTATATTTATTAAATGTAACTCCAGCACAAAAGTTTTTTTTCGTTTTGGATCCTGCAGGGAAAGGTTTTTGCATTTGCTTTGCTGTCTTTGCCCCTGTTAAGAAGAATTCACCTCATTTTTACCTCATGTGCTGCTGTGGCTTGTTGGAACTTGTCATTCTACAGCTACTAATCACAAAAATGAGGGTGTCTTAAAAATTAACTTTTAATTGATAATACTCCTAAAATGTATAAACCTCACTGATAGTTATAAAATATGTACAGCCAACACTGACAAAAAAAGCCCAACTGTCACAAGAAACAAGGGACCAACAAGTACTAAACCCTAAAGGGCCCTTAACATTAACTAAACCCTAGCCTGTCATCCAGGAATATCGCCCCAAAAAGGGCGCTCCCATCTGGAACCTAGCCCTCAGAGGTCCCTACAAGTCCCTATGGTCCTGTCCCAACATGTTTTGACCGGTCCCTCGAATACTTCCTCCGGTCACCACAGGGGACAATTTTGGGGAAAATTTAATAAGAACCACAGGTGTACACTTCAAATAAATTCAATTCTAATAATACCACCATATTACCTGTTAGTAGTGGAACTTCAAATTGAGCGCTAGGGATTAAAGCATATTGCATATAGCATATAGTGCTAACGGCACTTTACCTTTGCGTGGTCAGTGCCCTAATATAGATCTCGGGCTTTTCATCACAGATGTGATGCGTTCTAAATGTTATTTTCTTATGCCCATCCAAGTCCCGAGTGCGGGACTCACAGCGTCGGCTGTATGGCTAACCGAGGATTAGCCATGGCTGTATCGGTTAGTCATACTGCCTGTACACTCTTTGGCATGCCTATCAGGGTATGTTCACACGGCTTATTTGGATGCTATTTGCATGTTGATTTTTCAGCGCCCAAAACAGCATCAAAACCACGCCTGAAATGAGGTTTTGAACGAGGTTTCCACCCATACAAAAGAAAAGCCAGAGCAAAAACAGTAGTGAAAAACGCTCCAAAAATGCACCACGCACTATATTCACTAGTGCAGCATATATGGCTGAAACGGGGCCAAACAGTCACAAGTTGACAATGTTTGGTCAGGTTTAGCCTAAACCTATAGGGCAGCTAAACCACTTTATACATCGGAGTACTTTCTTACTGGCTGTGGGTTGCCCTGTAAATAGTGGTGGTACCAGGGTAAAGCATCATGAGATGCTGCCCTGACATCACTTGGTGCAGAGGGACCACATTGTAGCTGGGCTCTGAAGGAAAGATGATTGATATGGTGTTACCCAGCTTGGAAGCTGGTTAGGAGATCCAACGTCCAGTAAAGCTGAATGATACCACATCCCTTATCAGCTTTTCTCCAAAGCTGTTACACAGATGTGATAAAGGGGTGTGGCTTTGCACAAAAGAGGGCGTGTCATGTAAAACAGGGGGTGTGGCCCACTCGAACTATCAAGGCGGCAAGCTGCAATTCAAAATCTCCCTGAAGGCCACTTCCAAAAGTTGGCAAGTATGGTTATGGGGGAAGGGCAAATCCACAAACCGAAGACAGAACTGTGACCCAAAACCATCCAAAAGACATCAAAATACCGTACGGATTCTAAAACAGAATGCCCATTATGGTTACTTTAAACAAACAAAAGTAACATTATTAGAATAAATTCAAAGATACTGATTCTTAAAAGTGGTTATCAGATTTCTGCAAATTAACCTTTCACTGTTTGAGGGAAGGTATGATCAATGATCTGAGCTTTTTACAAAGATGTTGTAAGAGATTGGAAAAGGAAGATTGCTTTCAAATGGTGTTGAGCTTTGAGCTGACATCAGACGTAGTCTGTGTGGACTTTTGTACATATACCTTTTTTGGTGGTACACAGAGTACTTATGTGTCCACACGCTAGGCCTCATTTATTAAAACTGTCTAACAATAAGAAAGTCTCTGTTGCTCATAGCAACCTTTCATTTTTCCAGAGTAATTTAATAAAGAAAACTGAGCTGTGATTGGTTGCTATGGGTAACACAGACAGTTTTACTGTTAGACGGCTTTGATACATAAGGCCCTCTGTGTGCCAGCGAATGCTGCAGGTTCAAGATTTACATGCAGATTTATATATGCAATATACAGATTTACATGCAATATAGCAAGTGAGATGCTGCAAAGCCCAGAAATAATCTGTAAGGAGTGGGACAGGCTGGAAATGTTCTAAAGCATGCCTTGAAATCTAGTTTTCAGCAGCATACAAGTGGGATTTTGTATTGCACTTTTTATTGCAGATTTTCGGTTTGGAATTTGACACAAAATCTGAAACAGATTCATTTTATGTAAACATAGCAGAAGATTGCACAGTTTATAGCTGTTGTCAGTACAGCGATCAGGGGCGTAGCTACAGGGGGTGCAGAGGTAGCAACCGCTACCAGGCCCTGCAGCCTGGTGGGGCCCAAAAGTCCTTCTGCCACATAGGGAGATACCAGTATTGTACATGGCACATGGTAGCTGGGGGGCCCATTTTACTTTTTCCACCAGGGCCCAGGAGCTTCAGGTCACTCCTCTGACAGCGATCATTTTTGCCGATGATCTATCTATTGCAAATCCTTAAAATGTGATGTGTTGGTAGTGTGACTATGAGGATACTTTATTAAATATGAGCATATAATAAAATAATTTGACATAAACATTAACTGTTGGGAGCACGTAAAGGGGTCTTCTCACATTGCTATTTCACAAAGCCTGCTCTTCACAGCCAGCTCCAGGCTCCCACTTCCTGTTCAGGCTGTGGGTGGTTCTAGAGTAGTGATTGGCATATCAGTTCGACTATTACTAGCTGAGCTTGTTAGAAGGACATTGTTAATGGAAGGCTTTAAATGGCAGGGCAGAAGACTACAGAGCTCTAAGGGGTTAAGGTTAGCCAGTAGGAAATATAAACAGCAGGGGGTGAATTCACCATCTCGACCAGGGATCTACAGCAGAGAGAGATGGTCTGTAACCTAAGGAAGCTTGTGTAGACAAGTAGGAGATACAAACTGCTCTAGCTCTGAGATGAAGCTAAATTAGTACAGCTATATATTTGGTAATAGTCTTTAGTTACCTTTGCCTACATGTTTAAAGCTAATCATTGTGGTGAGAAAAGCCCTTTAAGAACCTTGTGCCTTTACTATACACACTGATGTTGGCTTGTAGTGTACTGATTAAATGTTAACATCCTTATATTATTTTGTGAGAAGCAGTTGAAGGGTAAAAGCACATGAAAAAACAATGCAGGTTTTTGTACCCAAAGTGAATACACTATTATAGATCAATATTATACACTGCTATGGGTACCATTCATGCTGTATTATAGAACCAGAATACAAAAATTAGGGCCAACATAGCACGCCTATACCTGCAGGGACCAATTTATGCATTTTTTTTTTGTCTATTACTACAAGTTATTTTCATGGCAAAACACATGGCATGTATGAACATACCCTAGTGTGTTACTTTATCTCCCTCTAGGGCACCTTCAAATGCATGATTCAGCATTTTTAAGAGCCTAATAACCAGGTGTTAGTCTATAGGAAAATGTCTACATACACAGGATTTGTCATGTTATTGTTATAACATTTTTTTCTGATTTTTTTCCCCTGAAGATTCTTAATATAACTTTAAAGATTTCTGGAAAAACCTGTCTAAAAATGAAAAAATAAATACATCAAAACCTCTACTAAAAACACATGTAAAAAAAGCACAAATTGGGTCTGTCTCCACGGCAGGGTTTTTGGTTGAGTTATGAGATGGTTTTCAGATTTGAAAACCGTCTGAAAACTGACTGCATAGACTTTAATAGAAAATCCGTTCAGTAGTTCACACTGAATGGATTTTCTGCCGGACTTTTTTTTACACTTTTTTTACACCGCCAACATTTCAAAAAACTTACAACATGTTCATTCTTCTGCCTGGTTTTCGGGCAGAAAAAGAGCATGCCGATGATGGCGGGGGACGGGCCAATCCGCAAACTGTGGACAGAACCGCCCCCCTAACCATGTTAAAAGACAACAAAATACTGGCTGGATTCTTTAATCAAAATCCGGCCGGTATTTTCCCACTGCCGTGTTGATGCCGCCATAAACTCTTCAGCGTGCCAAAGGTTTTTTTCTGTGCATTTTAAAAAGCAAAAGATACCTTCTGTGGAAGGGGGATTTTCACATAGAAAACGTAATGCAGATTTTGGTGCGGAATGTGCATGTGTTCCACTGGGAACTCGCATTTCATTATTTGTTAATGAGAATCCATGGCATAGTATAGTTCATACTATACACTATGGCTTCCACACAGATTCCCCATTGGAAACCAGATTAGTCTGATAGGAGGCAGATTAACCCTCCATATGGGTTGTTTCACTACAAAAATTAGCTTTTAGCATGTAGGGAATGTTAAATCAAGACTGTTTTCCAAATACATTCCTCTTTTGATATTACCTTGGTCAGAAAAGAGATACTTTATCTGCTCTGAGTGCACACAGGTTTCTCTGGTTGCTGCCCTGCTTTCCCTTCCTGATTAGACAGAGCAGAGAGTGACATTACCAGGACATGTAGTAGGTTGAGAACAAAGTGTGTTATCTCTAACAAACAAAGGAGATTAAGGGTATGTTCACACAGCCTAATTTTGGAATGCATTTCGCCATGTATTTGCGCTCTAATACAAGGGAGATGCGTGCCGAAATTATGGTAATCCATAGTTCTCATATAGAATTATGGATTATACCTCCTCTCCCCTGCTCGTATAATACGATCGTATTGTATGCGCGGGGAGATAACTGACATGTCAATTATTCGTGGCGCTTTCGTGCCGTGAGTAATGCCCTTACTGCCGCAATTCCTGTCTCCTACAGGAGTCTCCTATGCTTGTGTATAACTGGCCTTAGTATTTCTTTATTAGAGTGATTATTTTCAGTTCATTTCCCCCAGAACTGCTGGCACGCACTGCTTGTATGTCTGTGGCCTTTTCGCTGTTATGGAAATAAACTTCATAATTTGTGGACATTGTGAAGATAGTAGTTTCACCACAGTCTGAGACCCACATGTTGAACTCTAGGTAGATTGATGGGTAATCTATTTGCCCCCTTAAAATAAAGTAACGGGCTCAATGTCATGTAACCCCAGTGATAGAAAATTGGTGTTCCCCATCACAGCTGATAAGATGAATGTTTCTATTACAGACTCCTATAGTTTAATGTATTTGTTGGTGACTCTTGACTTTCTCTTTGCAGTATGTATGTTTCTATTACAGACTCCTATAACTGAATATATTTGTTGGTGGCTCTTTGTCTTTGCAGTATGAATGTTTCTATTACAGACACTTATAGTTTAATGTATTTGTTGGTGACTCTTTGGGCGACATTTCCCAACACGCCAACGCCAGTTTTTTGGTCTATTTTGCGCCAAAACCACTTTTGAAGCCATATTCTTGATGTAAATGAATTGTCGTACACCAAACCTAGGCGCATTATATACCGGGTATGACACATTGCAATGCGCCTAAATATGGTGCGCTGTGCGCCTCCATCGCGCAATGCGCCTATTGAGGCCCATTAATGACATGTAATGTGCCTCCATTGCACAATGCCTCAATAGGCGCATTAAATACACTACCAATGATATGCTATGAGCTGCAATTTCAGCAGCGCGCCTTTTTCGGCGCATTAAGTTTTCTATACAAGGTATACCTGACGCCAGAATTTTGAGAGGATCGGACTTTCTGGCGCACTTTACACTGATTTAATGCACCTAAAACTGGCATGGAAACGCCACTTTTCTGACATGTTGCCCTTTGTCTTTGCAGTATGAATGTTTCTATTATGGACTCCTAGGATTGAATGTATTTATTGGTATATATGAAGTACTCAGTGAAGTCCAGTGACTCTTGACTTTGTCTTTCTATTACGGACTCCTATGATATAATGTATTTGTTGGTGACTCATTGTCTTTGCAGTATGAATGTTTCTATTACGGACTCCTATGATTTAATGTATTTGTTGGTGACTCATTGTCTTTGCAGTATGAATGTTTCTATTATGGACTCCTATGATTTAATGTATTTGTTGGTGTCTCTTTGTCTTTGCAGTATGGCACTATGTAGGCGTGTGTGGTGGCTTCTCTTTTGTTCTCATCCAGCTGATTCTGATAACTGCGTTTGCTCACACCTGGAATAAGAATTGGTAAGATTTTACCCTGCTCACATTGCAGATTTTGATATCTTTTCAGCTGATGAATTGCAATTGCATTAGATTTATGTAGGCAGATGATGCTGCCACAGGAGGGCAGTGTAGGCAGTGTCAGTAACATCACTGCCTTTTGCTCTTATGATTAACAACAATTTATCAGATTGCTGTTGAAATGATGTTAATTACTTTAATAACTTTTATTGATCACATTACCTTATCCTACAACATATACTCATATATACAGACAAGGGGCAGTTTTAACAAAAGCAGTCTAACTTGTTTTCGCTAGTAGGAGACAATCAGAGCGTACGGCATACACTAGTGAAATAGGTGGCTCACGTTAGAAGACTGTATTGTATCCACCATGAGGTTTGTAGGAGAGATGATACAGCGGTACCAGGAAGCATATCAATGAACAATACTTTATTGGAAATCCATTAAAAACAGAGTAACCCAACATAGCATAGCAAAACACCCTGAAAATAACGCCGACGCATTTAGGGTGGAAAACCACCCTTAGTCATGGCGTTGCTTTTAGGGTGTTTTGCTATGCTACGTTGGGTTACTCTGTTTTTAATGGATTTCCAATAAAGGATTTTTCATTTATATGCTTCCTGGTACCGCTGTATCATCTCTCCTACAAACCTCGTGGATCGCTTACGGGCTGCTCTGACAAGGATACGTGCGGAGGCCATCTTAAATGTGGTAAGCTGGTCCATTCGTTTGTTTTGCTTTACATTGTATCCACCATCCCTTCCCCTTGATGCTGAGGTGCCGCCATTTCACACTTTTGGGGCTCATCAGTATAGGGTGTACATGCACCATTCACAGTGCTGCAGATGGCGGCATTAGGGATGTATAAATAGTAAAAATTGCCATTAAAGCTTATGTCTTTCTCTCTCCTCAGGCTAACTGGTGCATCTAAAGACAAACGCTGGTATCTTGCTGTCCTGGTTACTACACTGCTCTTCTATTGCATTGCCACGCTGGCCTTCTATTTCCTGTATAAATACTTCACCCATCCTGCTGGCTGTCTCCTGAACAAAGGGCTGATAAGCATTAACATCATATTGTGCATAATCATGTCATTCATTTCCATCACCCCATGTGTACAGCTCAGTAAGTACAGTATATAGAAGGGGTTCTTGTTCTTTGGTCGCTTGACAGGTGAATGACATGAAGAGACAGGCACATTACTCACACATTACTAGCAGGGGTTTAGAATCTCTTTATTTCCCTGGTTTATATAGCGCCAACACATTCCACAGCTCTGTACAGATATTGTCCTCGCTCACATCAGTTCTTAATGGGGCTCACAGTCTAAATTCTAGGGTCCACTACTATTTAGGTAAATTTCATAGAATGATAATCAGTCTATCAGGTGTTAGTTTTGATGCAGATTTCACAAAATTTGGACTCCAGGGATGACATGTATGTACGGGGCTGCACCAGTATTCTGGTGTCCTTTCAGCCCAAAAACTGGCGCAGCCCTGTGCGCTCGATCTGAGCAGGCGCACTCCAAAATTAATTGCATTATAAAGCACCCGCAGCACTTTGTAATGCGCCTGAGATCGAGGGGCGTTCTGGAGGCGTGTCGCTCTACAACCGAACGATACTATTTATAGTTTTAATACGGCAAATCCAGGCTCATTACTGCTGGAACAGGTAGAGCACTTTAAAAGTGGTTTACCTGAGCCAGAATTGTCGCTTTGTAGCTAGAAAGCACTAGAGCAGGTTCATAGATTCATGCACATTCTAATGTGCACAAAAAAATTGCGCCTGGGCGTCAAAAATCATACATGTCGCCCGAGGAGATTCATAAGGTTATTTCTAGAGCTGCAGTTTCTTTTTGTTTTGAATTTTTCTCAATTTGATTCCAAATTGAAAAATGTTTGTCTTCAGTATTGCTCTACTATTGTGTTGAGTTACATCTCCCATAGAGAAAAAACTCGGCTTAGACGGATGTTATTTTTTCCCTAAAAGATTTCAGTTAGAAACGGAGCATCAGAGGTTCCTGGCAGCTTCTTATCTTTTTCCCCCTTCACTTCCATTTATGTTTTATAGTGACACTATCTAATGTGTATTATTTTCCTGAATTGACTAAGTATTACATCTACTTGCTCCCTGAACATGGAATAAGTAAGGGTATGTTCTTGTGTAAACCTAGGTAGAAATCCAGCCAGCCAGCTCTGATCCCTGCTGTTTATCCATTCAGATGCCGCAGGCCACGGTGTCTAAATGACACCGTTCCCCTCTCCGATTGACACTCCCGCAATGAGATCGCGGGGTGCTGATCTATTTCCATGGCAGCTCTATGCCTAATGAAGACTTCTATAGCCGCCATGATAAGGGTTCTATTACTTCCTGCCCATGGCAGAAAGTAATAGAACCACCATCTTGGAACACCATTCTGCTCCCTAGTGGTCAATTACCCTCGGGAGACTAAAAGTCAAAGAAAAAATGTTTTTAAAAGTATATAAAAAAAATACTAAAAGGTCACATAACCCCTCATTTTGCCATTTTAAAAGTTACACATAATTGGTATTGCTGCTTCCATAAAATGTCCAAACCATTCAAATGAAACATAATTTATCCTATATGCTGAACACCGTAGCAGAAAAAATAATTCAAATGCCAAAATTCTGTTTTTTTTGGTCATTTTACATCCCCCTAAAATTGAAAGGTGATCAAAAGATGCATCTATTCTAAAATGGTGCCAAAAAAACTACACGTAATCCCTCAAAAATATGCCCTCACTCAGGTCCACAGGTGGAAAAGCGAAAAATTTATTATTTACAGAAAATAAATACATTTAAAAAAGATAGAGAATGTTTGTATTTTTGTATCTACCTGCAGAATACAGGTAACACATCATATTTACCAAAGATCAAGCACCATAAAAACAAACCCCTGCAAACATTGCACAAGTGCATTTTTTTTTACACATTTCACCCCACCCCACATTTTTTTCGGATTTCCCAGTGTATTATATTGTAAGGTCAATGACACCATTAAAAAGTAAATTGTTTCCTGGAAAAACCAAACCCTCATATGTCTATGTAGATGGAAAAATAAAAAAGTTATGGCTTTTGGAAGGCAGGGAGGAAAAAACTGAAGAGCGATATTATTGTGACCATGTGGCAGGAAGGTGTTAAAATCCATTGTGTGAACACCAACAGGGAAAAATTTGCTGTTTAATTTGTAAATTATTTAAACGGTATCTTTTTATTACATGGTGCTTAGACCTGGTTCACATCTGCGTTGGTCCCATTGGACACTTCTGTCACAGATTCCATTAAAGGGGTTTGCTCACTACAAAAATTAGCTTTCAATATGTAGGGACAGGTAATTTCTAAATACATTGCTCTTTTGATTTTACCTTGGTCATGAGATAAGAGAGATTTTATCTGCTCTGACTGTACACAAGTTTCTCTTGTTAAAAACATAATCTTCCTTCCTGATTAGACAGAGTGCAGGGAGTGACATCAATGGGGATGGAGCTCACTCTCACAGAAGACTCATTATCTCTAACAAGATTAGCTTTTGATTACAAATAAGCAATTGTTTTAACTCCTTGGAGCACTTGAAGCTTTGTTTTCTGTAAATAGCGTCTCCTGCTCTTACGCTTTTGTAATGTCTCAGCTACTTACAGAGAAGCTAAATAAGCTCATCACTGCTTTAGACCCAAACACAGCCTGAAAAAGATGGAGGATAAAAAGCGAAACAGCATGGTTAGAAAACTTTTTAAAAAACGATAGAAAAATACCACAGCATGTAATTTTTTTCTGTTAAAATGACAGACACCACGATGGAAACTCAATGGATCCCATTGTAGTCCGTTGGGTGCCATTGGTGTCTGTCATGTAACAGATCCAGCACTTAACGGAAACTCTGACACAGATGTGAACCTAACCTTATATACAGTAGTACCAATATATTTTGCACTGTTGCTCAGAGATTGTGAATATAAGACCTGCTGTGAATAATGACAATCTGGATGCCCGATCTTAGTTACTAGGGTCAGTTTCTCAGGAAACGAATTAACCTATCAATATGCTTTTTGAGTTTGGGAGAAAATTAAGAATCTGGAGAACATACAGATGCAGATTCTGCCCTTAGTTGGATAAGAGCCTGAGACTGCAGGCGTGGTATTCTGGTCAGTTTTTCAGACGGTTTGCGGTTTTACAAACCATTTGAAAACTGACATACAACGCTCCCCATAGACTTTAATAGAAAATCTGTTCAGCAGTCCCCACTGCACGGATTTTCCGCTAGACGGTTTTTGACACCACCGGTGTAATGAAAATCTTAGAACATGTTCGTTCTTCCGCTCAGTTTTCAGGCGGAGCATGAACATTTGAGTGCGAAGGGGAACAGCTTAAATCCGCAAACAGTGGACAAAAGCCGCCCCCCGACGTGCCAAAAAAGACTAAATACCAGCCGGAAAATCCAACCGGTATTTGGTCTTTGCCGTGTGGACGCACCCTTAGGGACAATTTCTTGTCCAATGTTTTAACAAATAATACAAACACTTCTCAGCCTCATGTAACAGATCTCTTTCCTTTTAAAGTCTGGTCTGGGAAAATAATAGCTGGAATCTAATTTATTGTGCTGACACTTTTTGTTAGAATAGTGTTTATGCCTGAGACTCCGTATATATTTTAAAAGAACCTTATGACAAACCATGTTCTTCAGCAGTTTGAATGATAGCTTCAGATTTCAGGCTGTTTGGGTCAGTCCGATAGCTTATTGCCCTCTGATCTCCAAAGAAATAAACAGACTAGATTTATATTTAAACTATTCTTCTAAACCCCATAAGAGGCCACAGATCTCAGCATCCCTTCCAGTAGTCCCATTGGCACAAATCATATAGTGGGGCCATGTGAGGTCATGACTTTGTCTACTTAGCATGAGAATGGTATTCTCGTATCTTGACATTTGTACCAAAGAGGCTTTGAGTATCCATCTGTTTGATGTTGCATCCCCTGCTGTTACAGAGTGCCAGAATATTTCCAGGTTTAGAAGCTGTGATATCATCTATTGGAAGGGTACAATATACTTCTGGACTAGTTTACAACGCTGAGTTTTTGAATACTTTAGGATCTAATTACCTTTTTATGAATAATCATATGTTCTTATTTTTTTGTTTCACAGAGCAACCTCGATCCGGATTGCTACAAGCTTCAATCATTAGCTGCTATGTCACTTATCTTACATTTTCAGCCCTGTCCAGTAGGCCTCCAGAGAGAAGTAAGTGGAAATCCAAAAAAAGGAGAATAAGTGATGTGATACAGATTATATATCATATTATATAGATTATATATAGATTATATTACACTTACAGGAAAGCCATTTTCATACACAACATTGTATGTAACTTTTTGCTTATGAACCAAAAAATGGCAGGTCTCTAAGAAAAATTTTCACACAAAATCATAGCAATCCTGCCTTTTTCGTGAGTGTGATAACCATTTAACTACTTCATGCTGTTGCACTGTGTGCTCCAGTGTGTACAAGGACTAATTGTGGTTTCATACACTTGCCGTGTCCTTGGTTGAACCTTTGTATTGTAGTGCTGTCATCCTGTTTATAGGTATCAGTATGGGATGACAATGACTTTCCTAGTCTCTATTTTCTACCATAATGGGGATTGTGTTCACTGTGGGAGTTTTATATCAGTCTCCCAGATAGATCAAAAAGTAATTGTCAACACGTTATACTAAAACGTGACCACTCTTTCGCCGGATAAGCTCACAATCAACAAAATGGTCTTCTTTCTTTCCTGTCCTTGCTTTAGGCTACTATTTCCTTTATTACTTTCCTTTGTTTGGTTTCCCCATGCCTTGTCTTTGTTGCCATTTTTATCTGTTAACTGATATCAATGTCTATAATTTTATCCCTGTAAGCATTTGGCTTCCCTCACTTCTGATGGCTTTCCCACCACTTCAATAGTATCTTAGATCTCTATCACAGTCAATGGCTACACTCTCTCACCAGCTCCACAGGTCCGCTGCCTTGGGATAACCATTGACTCCAATCTGTCCTTCAAGCCGCACATCCAAGCCCTCACCTCCACCTGCCGCCTCCACCTGAAAAATATCTCCCGTATCCGCTCATTCCTTAACTTCGAAAGCACAAAAATGCTGGTCCATGCCCTTGTCATCTCACGCCTAGACTATTGCAACATCCTTCTCTGTGGCCTCCCAGCTAGAACCCTCGCTCCCCTCCAATCCATCCTTAACTCTGCTGCCCGTCTGATTCACCTCTCTCCTCGCTACTCCTCTGCCTCTCCCCTCTGCCAATCCCTTCACTGGCTTCCCATTGCCCAGCAACCATTCAAGCTAAAACCTTGACCTACAAGGCCCCAAAACCAAATCCCCTCCATACTCTCTGCTCTATTCTCCAATACTCCCCTCACGCAATCCTCCGCTCCTCACAGGACCTTTTCTCTGCTCTCCCCCCGGTCAACTCCTCACATAACCGTCTCCAAGATTTTCCCCGTGCTTCCCCTACCGGAACCTCATTTCCCCAACACTCTCCCCCATCTCACCAGCCTAAAAAGCAACCTAAAACCATCCTTCAGGATTCCCTAACCCAAAAATAACCCTGCTGTCACTACACTATCCAAAACCCATTCTTCCCCTCACCTTCTGTTCTTTCACTTCCTTTTAAGTGTAAGCCCTCAGGCAGGACCCCTCCCCTTCTTAAACAGTTGTTGTTATTAATTTGTCACCTTTGTGCTTTTTGACCTATGTTATTATAAACCTAATTACACCTCTGGAACCCAAAGGGGCTCAAAAATAAATAAAATAATATCAGGTTTTACAAGTTTATGAACTTTTTCAAATATCTTTCTTTGAAAATGATACCAAGATGAGTAAATACCACCCCTCTTTCTGCCAAAACCATAAATTTGATCTTCTTGGCCCCTTTTGTAAAATGAAAAAAAAGACCACTAGTTTAAAAAAGGGGTTGTCTCACTAACCTGATTCATCTTTACCACAGTCCTTTTTTCTTGGTTTTCTTTTTTGAAATCAGGGGTGTGTTTACTGATTTTTTCGGGGCTGCAGTAAACCCGGGCCCTGTGCTATAGTAACCAGTGCGGCAGCCATCATGAAATTGAACGGGGTGTGTAGCATAGCGACCTGAGGAGCTGTGCGCCCATACAAAGGGATATCTAGGAAAGGTAGGAACTGTTAATGGACAATATTCAAAGTGACTTTTTTTGCAAGATCTTTAACATAAAAAGAAACCCCTTAGTGAACCCCCTTCAATGATCCAACTTGGCTTGAAGTCACCTAGTCTTGACAGTCCCCATAGTGCATAATGGTCATGTGGGTAAAGGGATTCATACATATCCACAGACCTGCTCCGCAACCCAAAGGAAAGTATTGCTGTGAATTGATGATCTTTATTTTTATGGTGCGATCCAAGCTATAGACTCAAGGCTGACATAGAACTTGAAATCTTATATTGCCTTTTCATCCTTAGTGTGACATGTGTGCGCTAACCTGCCAGTTTTTAATGTTTTATGTTTTTATGCCTTTGCTTCAGTTCAGTATTGGGGACAAAATATTACTGTGTGTTTCCCAAGCATCAGCAGAGATGGGCTGCAGACAGAAGATACATCTATTGCTGTTATTGGGGCCTGCATTATGTACATCTGCATCTTGTTCGCCTGGTATGTATAAACTTAGCTATATGTTTTATCAAGAAGTCCCACACACAAAACAGAAAATCAAGCAGCATAAAAGAGACTTTTAAAACTAAAATGTATTATGTCGTTTTAGGCTGCAATTACATATAAATGTCACATTATCTCAAATTAACATAATTTATTATGGAGAAAACTCAACACAAAAGTTGTCACCTAAAGGAATATATGTACTTGAACACATAGTAGAAAAATGCCATAAAAATACATGGACCTTTAAGTAAATGCCAAAAAACTTGAAAAGGAATTTTTAGGGAGTGAAATTTTCCCGATTGAATTCCCTGCAGTATCCAGGCAATACCTCTGATTTTTTTATATCTACTTTCAATTTTAATGGGGCAAACTCACTTCACTCTTGATGGAGCGGAATCTGACAAGGATCTGCTTGAAAATGGATATGGCCATTCGTTTTTTTTGGTGTAGAAAATCTATGTTGTAGTTCACTGTGTAAATTACAGTGCGGACTGCGCTGTTCAACTGAATGGCAGTTGGATTATTTGTGGATTTTACTGTGGAATCCAATGTGGATTCCGGAATCATTAAAATTCGTCTTGTGAACGTACCCTTATTAGCAGGCGCCAGTAATACTCCTTATTTAGCGCTAAGCGCTGAGTGCAGCCCGGCAATTAGCAGTAAATTGTGGTTGCTACCATCAGCCGTTAATGCTCGTACAATAGCGCTGTTATAGTAGATGTGCTGAATGGTTCATAGCATACTGGTTGGAAAAGTTATCCTAGCAGTAGAACTTTTACATAAAAACTAATAAATTGTACATAAAAAAAACCCCTTTCAGCATGGGGAAAAGTGTAAAATTAAAACATTTGAAAAAAAAAGATGCAGACATATTTTTTTGGAGTGATTTAGAACCATTTCCATACATTCATGATCATTTCTTATGTTCCAAACAAGACAGCACAAGTGTTTTTCTTCATATATGAGTAATGTCAGTTTTTTACCTTATTTTTTTTTAAATTCATGAATTTGTCAGAGAAACCTCTCATGACCCACATCTATACACTCATGCCAAATTGTTCTCCTCATTGGGTGTAGTTTATATGGGGTAAACTTGGGTTGTGATATCATTGTTTTGTAGAATGTGTGTAAGAAACAAGCAAACTTGCACATTCATGTAAAGAATTCTTTTGCTGCATTCAGTGGACATAAATATTGCGATACTAAATGGTTACATCATTTATCATTTTGTCATTTCTCTAAATTATCTTGAGAGGAAAATCAGATTACATTAATTAGCTTATCATATGGAGACCAGACGTCTTTGAAAAAATTGACAGCCTTCACTGTACTTTTTCGCCCACCTTAAAAAGGACGTCAGTGCTCCTCACCTCCCCACTGTTCTGTTTATTAAATAATGATATACCCATAATAAAATAATTCTGGAACATCTTATCTTACAACTTTAGCTTGTGCTGTTCCTCTGTTATTCCTCTTAGAAATGTAGAAAATTTACTGGGGGTTTAAAATTTGGGCTTTTCCCAGTAACACAGCTACAGGGTTTTTTATAAGGGCCCTGTTCACACGGCTTAAAAAGGGCCGATTTTGGTTTCCCTAATTACGCGCCGAAGTGCGCCAATTACGGGCCGAAAACGGCCCATTCATTACGGTAATTCACATTTCTCATAGAGAACTATGGATTACGTCTCCTCTCGGGCGGGGAGATAACTGACATGTTAATTACTAGCGGCGTATACGCGGCGCTGATAACTCAAGTCTATGGGCCGGCGAAGTGCCGGCCCCCCGCTCACTCCCCTGCTCCCGCCCCGCCCCCGGTCACACGGCATAATTGCGGGCCGTAATTACGCCCTGCAAAAACACTGTGTGAACATAGCCTAATAGTCATGTCAGGAGAAGTGACATGTTCCCTTTAACCCCTTAACGACCACGCACCTTCCTTTGACATCAGCTGGTGCGGGTCGTTTGTCTGCAGCGACGTCTTTTGGGGTCGCTGCAGACTCAGGGGTTTGCGGCGCAACTGCGCTAGGATCGGGGCTGTGCTACACAGCCTTAACCTCAGAGCATCTCCTTCAAGCATCGGGGAGCGGAGGAAACCTCCGCACCCCGGTGCTTTAACCCTTTGATTGCGGCGGTGCGTTACCGCAGCGCAATCAAAGGGTTCACCTACTCTGTCGGGTGATCGGAACGACCGGTGACCCGACAGAGCCCGGAGAACGGCTGCACAGTCAGCCCTGGGGACCTAGAGTGGTCCCAAAGCTGTCTGTGTATGAAGCCAGTGACCAGGACACACTGTGTGGCTGTGTCAAAGTGACACAGATTAGAATGTATTAGCATATATGAATATGTTAATACATTACTAAGTGTAAAAAAAAAAAAAGTAAAACAGTTCTCCCTTCATGGGATTAAAAAAAAAGTAAAAAATATAAAAAGTGTAAAAAAAAAAAAAAAGAATAAATAATAAAATAAAAATAACTATTTAATAAAAAAAAATTGTGAATAAATTACAAACAAATAAAACCCTACACATAATAGGTATCCACATGACCGTAATAACCTGTAGAATTAATCTAACAAGTTATTACGAGTGGAATGTGAATGGTGTAAAAAAAATGTAAAAAAAGAAAAAAAAAATTCTGCAATAATTTCTAAGTGAACTTAAACTATTCCCCCATAAAGTACAACTTTTCCCGAATAAAACGAGGCCTCATCCAACCGCGTCATTGAAAAAATAAAAAGTTACAACTGTTGAAACGCAATGAGGCAAAAACTAAAAAAATGTTCTGGTCATTAACTACTTTTCAGGCCCGGGGCTTAAGGGGTTAATAAAGTAATAACACAGGAATAATTCACACTCCTAACAGCCACAGCCATTTAAAGGGAACCTGTCACATAGGTGATGCCCCCTTGCCGAGGGTAGCACAAGCTAGTGTCAGACCTGCTGTTTCCAGCACTGTGTCCCTTATTCTGTAAGATGCTGTAGTTTTAGAGCATTTACCCCTCAAATCTTATTCATGAGCAGGTGTTAGCCCCGCCCACTAACCATTATTCTCATGTTTCTACCTATTCAAAGTAATAGGTTTATCAGTTGTGAGGTGGGCGGGGCTAGTCTCACAACTGATAAACCTGACTCTTTTCATGACTCTTCTGGCTGAAAACTGCAGATTTGAGCATTAAATACTCAAAAACTACAGCATTTTAAAGAATAATGGACACAGCACTGGAAACAGCATGTTTGGTACTAGCTTGTGCTTTCCTCAGCATGGGGGGCATAACCTATGTGACAAGTTTCCTTAAAAGGGAGTTATCACCATACAGACTTCTTTAAGAGAATCTGTCTGAGTCTAAAATGATGGCCGGTATCTTTTAAAGGGGTCAGATATAGCAGATAAAAAGGTTTCTAATGCCGTATTATGATTTCACAGATGCGGTTTTAAAATCAGATCCTCATCTATTAGCCAGAGGAGAGAACACCTCCTGGTCTGGAGAACTCCTCTTTTTATTATATGGACACACTGATTTCAATGGAAACTCTGAAATGCTTCATTTACGCAGTGGTGGTAGGAAATTGAACATGTGCTGATGAGTTGTAAAGGTTATAGTTGACCACTGGTGGTCTAAGTAGTCATTTACCCCATGATCAGCTTATTGTTATGGGACCCTTATAACAATAAGGGATTGTTCCATTTAAACAAAACCTTAAATCATGTGCATTAAGCTCTGTAAAAGGTACATGGCTTATGTGAAACAAAATTCTAGCCTTTCTCAAGGCCTCATCCTGATATAACTGTAGTAAATAACTTATTTCACAGTGTTGGTGACTTGTTGATATTCAGTACTATAAGCAGTAATGAAGTCCACTGGGAACTGTTGATTTGACCTCCATTGGTCTAAGTGTTTTTTTTCCATAGATAGGTCATCAGGATGTTGCAGGGAGGAAACGTGTTAAATAAAAGAGAGGCCCACAATTGGCAAAAACATGACAACTTTTACAGTTATCTTAATAAAGTCAGCAGACTTTGCCATCTGTTATAAATAATGGGGCTTACTATACTTAACTGAGCTCCGAGTGGAAATGTGGAAAGGTCATGAACAGAATAGCAAGGGAACCATAGGGAATTACTGGTTCTCCAAGCATGCAAAATATCTTTTCTAATTAAGCCAACGATATTAGAAGTTCAAAACACAGAGGCCAGCAGCAGCTGCCCTCTGGATATGTGTCCTCCAACGCACGCCTACTTATGGCCATTTGCTAAGTCTGTGGCACTGTAAATACTTCTAACTATGTTGTATTGTTATGCAGCCAAGCCTTTTACTGCCGCTGCTGTTAACACGGGGGAAGAGCCAGCCATAAAAAGTTGACTGTTCCTATTAAGATAAGTGCAATCATTAAAATCTCTGCATTGCACATAAGGATGGAGAGTTGCTTCTTCTCTGGAACATTAGAGATTGATCTACAGTTGTTTAGAGAGTAAAATATAAAAGGATGGTCTGTCACCCATTGTTTGCTGTGGAGGGACCTGAATGACAGATCTCCACTGAGACTTGTGGTCCTGAATGTCTCCTGTACAGACTGTGTGTGTCTTGTACTTAGCACACTGTTACTGCTACTAACGTCCAGCTTCTACTGATTTTATTTAAATAAACTGAAGTCCAGATCTGAATAGCGTCTTCATCAGTGTAGAGCTGGGGTGCCTGAGGTCCACCAATGAAGATGATGCTTGAGGCCAACCCTACAGCTACTGTACATGGCTGCACATATTAGGCTATGTCTACACTGCACTGGAAAACGATCGTATATCCGGCGCGTTTCGTTTTTTAAAAGCGCAGAAGATACGATCCTTCCTGTGGCCCCATATACGGCAATAGGAAAGACGAGCTGCTGTCTCTTTTCTCTGCCCGTCTTTCGGCAGCGGCGTATTATACAACATGTTGTATAATACGCCGCGCTTCTCTTTTACTTGCCGTCTTCCCATAGAATTGTATGGGCGGCGTCAGGGAAACGAGAAGCGACTGCGGTTTTTGTACAAAGCGTGACAAAAGCCGCGGTCCTACATTAGAGAAAAAACGGCTGCTTTTGGGCCATTTTTTGTCCGATGCAGTGTAGACATAGCCTTACACATGACTCTTGCTTTCTGCCCCTCTTTTTCTGCCTTTCTCTCTGAAAAGCAACCCCAGGCCTGCTGTTCTCAGAGGCCCCACATGCCCAGGAGTCCACCGGAGGATTCCTGTGCTCCCCTGTGGACCACTCTGAGCCTTCAACAACAAAAAGGTCCAGCTTCAGTCGAGTAGGTAGAAAAGTAAAAAATAACTTTTATTCCTCGTGCATTATAAAAACATGATGATGTACAAAAAGTTGCTGTGAATACTGGCTAACGCGTTTCGGAAGATTATTCCTTAATCATAGCCTGTCTAACATAATAGTGATCACAGTTAAATAGCAAGATATTCGGTCACATGAACGGGAAAGAAAATTTTTAACCCTTACATGCCTGACATAAAATTGAAAATAAATAAAAACAAAAAGAAAAAGAAACGCCACAGTAACATCAATAATGGCGTTGTGTCTCTTATTCATTCCCGCAGGATAACGTGAACCTAGTTGGTATATCCACCACGTTTCCCTGTTTAACAATTTTTTGCGATGGTCACCACCTCTAATAGGTTTAAACACCCTTTCTATACCACAAAACTCGAAAGTTGAAGAATCTCTATCATGCTTTTCAATAAAGTGTTTGGAAGCCATTGACATACCGATTGTTAATGGTTTATGAAAATCTGATAGATGTCGCCGAATTCTGGTTTTTAACGGGGTCGAAGTGCTTCCAACATACTGTAGGTTGCAAGAAGTGCAGGTAATTAAATATATCACAAATTTGGTGTTGCAATTAATGTATGATGTGATGTTATGCATGATGTTATTTACTGTAGAAGAAAAGGTTTTAGTGACCTGTATGTAATTGCAAGAAATACAGCATGAGTGGCCACATCTATAAGATCCTTTCTGTGATAGCCAACAGGGAATATTAGAAGAGTCATCTGACAAGTACAGACTAGGGGACAACATAGACCCTAAAGTTCTACCTTTTCTTGGAACAAATTTAATTCCATCATTTTCTAAAAGTTGTCTTATATTATTCTGTGTGGAAAGTATAGGTAGATTTTTCTTGATTATTGTAATGATTTGTTTGTATTGTGGACTATAAGGAGTGGAAAATACAACTTTGTTAGAGAAATTTTCTTTCTTGGATTTATTAGCTGTCAGCAGCTTATCACGAGACAAAGCAATTACCTTATTTCTAGCTCTATCTATACTCCAACGTGGGTAGCCTCTGTTTATTAGCCTATCACACACTTCTTTTTTCTTTCCCGTTCATGTTACCGGATATCTTGCTATTTAACTGTGATCACTATTATGTTAGACAGGCTATGATTAAGGAATAATCTTCTGAAACGCGTTAGCCAGTATTCACAGCAACTTTTTGTACGTCATCATGTTTTTATAATGCCCTAGGAATAAAAGTTATTTTTTACTTTTCTACCTACTAGACTGAAGCTCGACCTTTTTGTTGTTGTTGGATCGTTGGAGGCTTGGTTCCGGTTTGTCCGTGCTCGTTAGAGGGGTGGAACGCTGGTGGTGAGCTGCAACATATCGTGTTTTGCTTGCTGTCTAGTTTTTGGAACTGTTACGTGCTCCCACCATGTATGTGTATTATTCAAATTGCTAAATATAAGAGACAAAATTAAATATTGATGATAAGAAATACACATACTATTAACGATTACAAATTCTTAAATTGACACACTTGCTTATAAAACATTGAAGTAACATGTCTCAAACACCCGCGAATACGCCCACCGCAGATGACTCTGATTTTGTCCGGGTTTTTTCAGCCAGACTTAGAAAAGCTGCAGACATTTTTACATGCAGCAATGCGGGCAATAGTCAAACCTTAAACCAAGATTTACATACAGCTATGATTAAATTAGAACGCCTCACATGCAAAGAGTTGTGTCTCTGGTGGGATCAAACCACATTATGCAATTACGTTGATAAAAAAATGATACCGTGCGGATTGTGTATTAAGAAGTTTCCAACTAACCCTCTTCCTAAAGAACTTATGGAGGAGTGGAACTCAATATTAAGCGAATGTTCAATTAATTTGATGCAACTTCTGATCAAAAATGAAGACACAATGAGAAGCACTCTAAATCAAGAAATATCAGAATTTAAAAAGCAAGTTTACAGCCTTTTAAAATTTTGGACACCGCAATATAAAACTTTCCCATGATAAAATTTTAAATTTTCCAATGTGCAAAAGCGGGAAAGATTTCCTTTGTAAAATAAAAGAGACGAAACTTTAAAAGGGATACAAGGGGACTACTAAAAATAAACGAAAAAACACCTGGCAACATAGGTTTCCCCCCCTGATATTTTAAGAAAAACCAGGGGGCAATACAGCCCAAAAGGGACTTACAAAAAAAATTTGCCAGTCTCTTTTCGGGGGGGCTTGACATTCGCAGAGGCCCTTCGGGTAACTCTATGTCAGAAAAACCCTTTCAGACATTTCCCCCTATCAAAATTTTCCAGAAAACCCTTCTGCACCAAAGGGAAAAATTTAAGGGTGCCGAGCGAGTTCAGTTTAAAAAAAAAACAAACCCAGAAGAGTGGAAGAAAAAACACCCCCAAAAAAAAAAAGGGGAAAAAACACGAAGAGGGCGGGCTTTGGGACTCCCCAAGTGATTAATTTGTCTAGCTACATTCTAACAGAAAACTAAAAAAATTTCTTTGTTTTCCCAAAGGTTTGGGTTTTAAACCCCAAAAAAAAAATTTTTGCCTTTATGCAACCATTTTGGATATAAAAAGGGTTTGGGCAGTAACTTAACTCTAAAAAATCATTTTCTGGGAGTCGACCCTTGAGAATTGTAATGTTTTTGGGTGAGGGGGAAAATGAACCACTTGAAAATGTATTTAAGTCTTTGGGGGAAAATTTTGCAACATTTTTTTACACACGTATTTTACGCGTTGAAAAGTTCCCTTTGGCTTTTTACACTGTCCTTTCCCACACAAGTTAAAAAAGGTAGAAACCCTTTCAAATCCCTTTAAATTTTCTCGCCCTATAGGTTTGGGGAACCCTTTTTCAAGGGGAAATTTTAGAACGAGAGCAAATTAAAATTAAAAGGAAAAAATTTTAAAAGGGACCCCTTTTGGGGTTTCAATATGTCAAAAACGGGAACATACTGCCTATTAGAATTAAAAAAAAAACACGTTTTTTTAAAATCCCCCCCCGGGCGGGCCCAAAAGGAGGGGCTTTTGTGGTACTCAATGCGGGAGGATTGAAAGAAAAAATTAAAAACTTAACATTATTACAAGTTACTGCCCCCCCTATCGCCCCCCCCTCTTCGGGAACCTAAAATTTATTTCAAAACCAAATTAGGAGGTTGTTACAAAAAGTGGGGATTTGGGGGTTTTTTTCCAAAATTTTTGGCAAAAAAATTTCTTGGGGGAATTGCCTTCACCCCCTTTTTCCCTTCTTTTTCCAAAGATCCCAAAAAATAGTTTTCCCACCCCCCTCTCGGACCAAAGGGGCTAAAAGGGTTTTCACAAGGAAAAACCCACTTGGACGGGAAACGACGCAATTTTACAACCTCTAGTTTTTGGTTTTTTGCCGGGGTTTTTAAAAAACCCAAAAGTTTTGGGAATTCTATTTTATCGCAAGCCCCATGGGGTACAAAATTTTTCCTTGGTTATCGTGTGATGGAAAAGGGTTATTTTCCCCTCTTTTACCCCCACGTTCGGGGTCTATCCTATTTGAATCTCATCTGATGCGATTTACCCCACACTAAAAAGAGGGGGAATGGTTTTTGAAAGTTATGGGGGGTGGGATTTTTTACTAAAGCAAAAAACTTTTTATTGTTTCAACAAAAAAATTTTTCTTCCCGTGGGCTCCTCAAGGGGACCCAAAATTTTCTCCCCCCCCTAGTTTAATATTTTATGTCAGCAGGGGAAGAGAGGTTTCTTTTTTCCCTTAAAGACTGTCCAAAAAACTCCCCCACACCCGTGGAAAGGGTTCTTATTTTGAGGACCGGCCCCGGGTGTGGGGGGACGAATCTGAGGTAAAAATTTTTGGGTTTTACATTAATTGTAATAATATAAACCTTCAGTTTACTTTCGTTTGGGCCAAAAACTAAGGTCAACTTTTTGGACAAAAACCACAATGTGGTAACACACGGGGGGACCCATAGAAAATTCTTAAACCCTTATCGTAAATTTAAATGGCAAGAAAAAAAAATTTTTTACAGGCAGTTTCATGTTTTCCACCCTATGTGAAAAGGGAAAATCCCCCAGGGGGAAAGAGTTGTTTAGAAAAAAAAAAAAGACACGTTCGTAGAACACAAACTACAGGATTTAAGAAAAAGAAGTTTTTGGGGGTTTTAAAAAACCCCCCAATTGGGGGTATAGATAAGCTAGAAATAAGGAAATTGCTTTGTCCCTTTTGATAAGTGCTGACAGCTAATAAACCCAAAGGGAAAAGAAATTTCTCAAAACAAAGTTGTATTTTCCACTCTTATAGCCCCAAAATTTCAAAAAATCATTACAAAAATAAAGAAAAATCAAACCTATACTTTCCAAAAGAATAATATAAGCCAACTTTGGAAAATGATGGAAAAAAATTTTGGGTTTCCAAAAAAAGGTAAATTTAGGGTCAAAGTTTGTTCCCCTTTGTCTTTTACTTGTCAGAGACTCTTCAAAAAAACCCCTTTTGGCACCTCAAAAAGGGATTTTTATAGTTTGGGGGCCACTCATGCTGTTTTTCTTGTTTTTACCAAAAGGTCACTAAAACCTTTTCTTCTACAGTAAATAATATCATGCACAAAAATCACATTTATACATTAATTGCAATACCCAAAATTTTTTTGGGTATATTTAAAATTTTCATGCACTTCCTTTTCAACTTTCAGTAGTTGGAAAACTTTGACCCCCTTAAAAACCTAATTCGGCGACATCTTTTCAGATATTCATAAACCCTTAAAAATCGGTTTTGTCAATGGCTTTCCAAAAAACCCCTTTATTGAAAACATGATAGAGATTTTTCAACTTTTTGAGTTTTGTGGGATAGAAAGGGTTTTTTAAAACCCATTAAAGGGGTGACCATCCAAAAAATTATTAAAAAGGGAAAAATGGGGAATTACCAAAAAAGGTTCCCCAAAATTTTCCTGTGGAATGAAAAAGAGCACAAAGTTTTCCACCATTAATTGATGTTTTCTGGGCTTTTTTTTTTTTCTTTTTGTTTTTTATTTAAATTTGCAATTTTAGTAAAGGGATGTTTAAAGGGGGAAAAAAATTTTTTTTCCCGTTTTATGTGACCCGGTATTTGCCCATTTAAATGTGATCACTATTAGTTAGACAGGTAGGGTTAAGGAATAATCTTCTGAAACGCTTAGCCAGTATTCAAAAGCAACTTTTTTTACGTAAACAAATTTTTTTAAAAAATTTCATGGGTGAATAAAATTAATTTTTTTTCTTTTCTAAAATACTGACTGAAAGTGGACCTTTTTGTTGTTGTTGGATCGGTTTGGGGGCTTTGGGTTTCCGGTCTGGGCCCAAAGCTCTTTGGGGTGGAAAAGGGTGGTTTTGGGTGCAACATATCGTGTTTTCTTGCACTTTTGAGCCCTTTTCTTGGGTTACGTTCTTCCGAAGATCAAAACCCAAAAATTGCTTCTGTTCACGGACATAAAACAAGATATAAAACAGAAAATTTATTTATTGTGGGATTGTACCCTTTTTTCCCCAAACCTGGGAGGGCCCATGCTGGCAGAACACTCTATTAGCATTTTCACCCTATCATATGCACAGACAGACACATACAAAAAAGAAAAGTGGGGGGGTAACCAAAATATTTTGTGTACAAAAACCCAAATTTTTTATTCAGGGTGATGGAAAAACGCTTGTGCCTGTCATAAAGTAACATCAGTGGTAAAGTGAATGGCCAGTGATTGAAAATCAAAGCTCTCAGTCGGGCAACTAATCACAGCACAGATGTGGACATCGAAGCAAGAAAAAAGCTTTTTGCAATTTGGGGAAATTTTCAAGGGGGGGTCGTTTTTGGCAGTAAAAACAAAAAGCCAGGTGAACAAAGATTTGGCGGAAGGGAACAGGATTGAAAACCATGAATACGGGAAAGTCCCAGGAAATCAACCCGGGTTTAAACCAGAAGGAACTATGGGTACTTCAAACCACATTACTTCTTTGGCTGCTGAAACCAGACGACAAACTAAAACGCCCTTATGCATTGACTTGCAGGGCTGATTGGAAGACGAAAAATTTTCTGCAGGGCCCGGTTTTTATTTATGAGGGTTTTCCTTTTTTCTTAAGTGGGGAAATCTAAATTTTTCCTATATTTGGAAAGTGGGGTCAGAAATCCCCTTTGTCTTTATCGAGTATTGGGGGACTTTAAAAAGTTAAGTTTCTGGTGGGGAAAGAGCCGGTTTTCAGAGTTTGTTCCCAAATTTTTTTGAAAAGGATACGTCCATTTGGGTTGGCCTAGCTGGACTTTTTAAAAAGGGAAAGGTTGATGTCACAGATTAGAGGAAGATCTGCCAAACATACTTTATCACTATAATGGTGCACTACCACATTCCCATTTGGATGTATACCGATACCTGGAAGAAAGTTTAATGGAACATTGGGTTAGTTATGCGGAAAAGAAATTACCAATTTTTGTGTTTGTTTCCCTGGGCTGCCCCCCAAAATAGCAAAACCCGCAGTTCTTTCTTTTGGGAAATATATTAAGGGCTGTGGGGCCCTCTTTTGGAAAATGTATTTTGCTCCCCCTACCCCAAAAATTTTAAGGGCCTGAGACAACCCATCACTGAAAAAGTGAAGTCTGTACCCAGGGGAAAACTTGGCAACAAATGGACAAAACCCCGGATTACCACCAAAAACATCTGCTTTTTTCACCAAAAAAAAATTACTTTTAAAAATCTAATTGTATTGTATTGTAAATGTTAATTTCATTTGTGTTATGTTTTTCTTATTTACCCGTAACGGGGTTGGGGCCGCGGGCCCCTGGGACGGGCCGCGGTTCCCCACCCGGGGTTCCCCCCCCGGGGGCCCCGGGGGGAAAGGGGGGGCCCCGCGGACCGCATTCCCGGGCGTGGGCCACCCACCCATACACTCACCTGGCCCTGCTCCCCTCCGGTCCTCTTCCCCCCTTTCCGGCCGGAAAGCGCGTTTTTCGGGCCCCCTACACGTGCGCGCGCGTTCACGTACATTTTTAAAAAGGGGCAGGCCGGTAATTGGGGAAATTTTCCGGGGGGCCGTCCCCCATATAATTTTGCACCCAAAAGCCCCTTTTCCCCGCGGATCTATGTTGTTTGTTCCTTAGCTAAAGCGTTCCCTAAATGTTTTTCCCCCCCTACCGTTTTACCAGAACCCCCTTTTCAAAATTTTTTTCCCCACTCCGGAAACCCCTTTCCGCCTGCCCTGACCTTTTTTTGCCTGTCCAGACCCGAAACCCTTGCCCCCCCTGCCCTGGGCCCTTTTGGCCGCCACGGGCTAAGATTCCCGGGGCCCACCTTCTGTAACCCCCTGCACCTCGGCGCCACCCGGGAAACAAGCCCCGTCAAGGGGGGGGGACCCCGGTAGCCTCACGCCGCAGCAAGTCCCTTTCCCCCTTTTCGGCGGGGTCCCGGTTTAAAAACCCGGGGCTATTAGAAATTTGTTCCCTGGGATTTGGGTTAACTATCATCGCTTCGGGGGTCCGGCGGGTCCCTACCCAGCCCCCACAGTTTTAGACCAGCCATGGGTCCCCCCAAGGTGGCCCCTGCCCAAACCTCGCAACTTTGACGTTTGGTTTTCCCAGCATCCCCAGCAAATCGCAAAAAAGGGACGCAGTTGGGCCCGTTCCCCCCAGATGGTCAGTCCTCGCATCCCCGCAACAGTCTCCCAAACCTTTCGGCTCCCTTTGGTGATCCGTCTACGTCAGCCCCTTCATTGGCTACCGTGGGGGCCCCAAACTTTTGGGTCCCCCTTTTTCCCCCTTTAGTTTTCCCCGGGGGTCCCAAGCTCTGCCCGGGGTTTTTAATTTCCCCGTGCCCTATGCAATAGGGAAATGATGGCGGAAAACCCGTTTTTCCCTTTAGAGGGCTAAAAGTGGGCCCTTTGTTTTGGGGAGCCTACTTTTTTGGGGAAGGCCCTGGGCTTGGGCAACTCCTCCCTGGGGCAGGAACGAACCCCTTTACTGGGATCTACAGACCTTCCTCCCGGAATTCCGCCCCCCGTTTACGAGGAGCCGGGACGGGCTTCCCCTGCTGAGGGCCGCCCTCTTGAACCTTCGTCAAGGCGACTCCTCCCCTGGGTGACTATCGGGACAGTTCCGTAAATCTGGCTTCGGAGGGGTCTGGGGGGAAAAGGTTGGGCCCGCCCCTCTGTGCCCCTTTTTAAAAAGGGCCTGTCCCCGCCGGGTTAAAGTTTGGTTTTTGGGAGCAAAAAGACCTTTCCCTCCTCCCGATGAACTTAAAATTTATCAAACAACCCCTATTTATGTAATTTAGCAGAGAGGCAGGGGGAGCCTGCGTCAGGAAAGAGACATGCAAGGGCCCCGTCGGGGGTTTATCTGGCCCCGGTTTTTTTTAAACACACCCCCATTACTGTCTCCTCAAGGCCCCCGAGGTGGAACCCCCTGCTAGTTGGCCGGGGTTCATTTATCGGAAAAGGAGCTGAACCGTCCCCCGAAACCCAGAAGCTATTTCTACTGCGCCAGCCCCCGGGCCATTTCCGCCAAAAAGCGGGGCCCTTACTCCCCACGTCCCGGGAAAAGCTCAAAAACCTTTGGAGGGCCCTTTGGAGAGGCGGGGGGCCAAGGGTTTCAAATTTCCTTTTTTTCCCGTTTTTTGATGCCGTGGGGTTAAAAATTTTGGGGTGGTGGTTTTCCCTTCCGGGGTTTTGCCTTCCTGGGAACGGGGGCCCGCCGGGAAAATTCATCCTTGGCCCTCAATTTGGGAAACCCCGGGTTTCCCCATACCTGTTTTTCCCCCGGGGGAGAACCCCCTGCTTTTTCTTTGGTAAATGGGGGACCCTCCGTGACCCCCTCCATACATAACCCGGCCGGTGACACTCCCTGTGGGGGTCTGATTTAAGGGGAAGATCACGTTCCCCTTTTGTCCCTTTCTTCCTCGGCGGTTTCCCCTTGGGGGTTTTCCCCGGCTTTCAAAAGTCACGCCCCCTTTTCCCCTCGATTGGAAGAAGGCGAAATCCCGAGTTTGGGGGCCGGATTTCCAGAACTGTTGCTTAGGGGGCCACGCCCCGGTTTCCTAAAAATTTTTGCCCCGCTTGTCAAGCCCCCTTTCCCCGGTTTCCCGGGGGAGTAAACCAAAGGGCTTGGGGGGTTTTCTCCCAGAAAGAGGGGTTTAATCCGCCCCCGCAAACCCCATCGGCCTTACGACTGTCCTATTTTACCTCCCGCCCGGGAAACCCGTCCCACCCCCGGGGGGGGGGTCAACCCCCCCCGTCCCTTTCCAAAAGGGCCAGGCCATGTCCCCTACATTGGGAGAATCCCCAGAAAAGGGTTATTCGTAAGTCTTCCTCCCCCGCCGGGGCCCGGGGTTTTTTTGCGTGCAGAAGAGGGATGGTTCCCCCCCCCCTCCCTTTTATGATACAGGGGTTAAAAAAAGATCCCCCAAAAAAACCGCAACCCCCCTCCCACTGATCTCAGAGCTTTTTGAACCCTCTCAAGGGGGGCTAAAGTGTTTTCCAAGTTTTGGGTCTGCGAGGAGCCTATAACCTCATCCCAATTCGGGAGGGGGGTGAGTGGAAGAGGCGTTTTTAAAACCCGAGATGGGGCCCTTTTGAGTATCTCGGAAGCCCTTTGGGCTTGTAACCCCCCGTGGTTTCCCAAAAACTCGGTTTTAAAGATTTTTTTCCGGGATTCTTGTACACCTGTGTCATAGTTTTACCTAATGACATCCTGATTTTCCCTTTGATCTTCGGAATCACCGGGGGCAAGTACGCCAGGTTCTGGGAAGTCTGCGCAGCAAACCGATTGTAAAGCCCGCTGGGGGAAAATTTCCTTTTTACCCTCGGGCCAGCCCTACCTTTTTCCCCAGCTACATAGTTCGGCTGAAGGGCCCCCAAAAATGGGGCCCAGCAAAATCTCCGCGGGGAAAATGCAGTGGCCCCCTCCTTTCGGTTTCGGGGAAAACGCGCCCCCCTGGGCTTCGCGAACTTTTTTACCGAAAATTTTTTTCCCCCCTTTCCACCTTTTGGGGGCTCCTATCGTGGCCCTTACTAGGGAAAAATTTCGAACCCCAGAGGTGGCCTCCGGAAAGGGCCCGGGAAAGGGGTTTGTGGATTTTAAAGACGGCCTTCTCCACATGCTCCTGTCTTGGGCCGGCCTGTTCCGAGAGGCCCCTTCCCTTGGAGGTGGATGCCTCTTCCGTGGGGGCAGGGGCGGTCCTCACGCAGAAAGCTCCAAAGGCAAGGGTTTCACCTGTGGGTTCCCCTTTTCAAAGACCTTTGCCGCCCCCGGGTTAAGCAAAAATAGCCCTTTGGGGGCCGGGAACTTGGCCCTCAAATTGGGCCCAGAGGGGGGCGCATCTGGTGGAGGGGGCTCGTTTATCCAATCAAAAATTTTTTGGAACCCCCAAAAAAATTTTTTTTTAAACTTTAACGGCCCAAGCTAAACCCCCCGCCCAAACCCGGGGGGTCTCTTTTTTTCTCAACGGGTTTTACTTTTTAAACATTTTCCCCGGGTGCTGAGAAAAACGTCAAGGGGGGTTGGGCCCCCTCTCGTGCCTCGGACTGGGCGGGTGAAGAACCCGTGTCACAACCCCATTTATTTCCCCCGAACGGTTTTTGGGTTTAGTGGGTCCCGCAGGGTTTCCCAAAAAATCCCTACGGGGAAGGGGCATACGTTTCCGCCGGCACTCAGGAGGGGGATTCCCGGATTTGGGGGGATAGCTTTCCCTTGGGGGCTGGTCATCTCCCCGGGGCTCGGGGGGGGATTAAGCTTTTATCTCGCGGCACTACTGGTGGCCGGGCTCTAGCCCAGGGTGCCCAAAGGGCTACCCCCTCGGGCCCGTGTCACTTGTGCTCGGAAAAAAGGTCCCAAAGCCCAAAAAAAAGGCCCCCTGGGGCCCCTTTTTCATCCTCTGGAGGGGCCTGAAAACCCATGGACGCACATAGCTAAGGACTTTCCCTCTAACCATCCCCTGGGAATTTTGGTTTTCTGGGGGGTGACAAGGGCCGGTTTTTCCAAAGATGTCCCACTTTTTCCCCTCCCTGGCCGCCCGTCTGCCCCAAATTTGGGTTGTCCCTTTTCTTCCCGGGATGTCTTCCGGGTTCATGGGCTTTTCCCTCACACATTGTCCCCCGACCCCGGGGTTCAATTTTTTTTCCCGTTTTGCCGTGCGTTGTGCTCCCATCTGCCCCCCCCCCCCCCCTTTCAATTTTGGGTTCTCATGGGGCCCATCACCCTCATCCAAAGGGCGGGGGAGAGGGGAACTTTTTGGGGGGGAAAACCCGCGTCACTTTGTGTCCGGACGTCAGGAAAAAATGGAACCCAGTGCCCCCCAACCCGGGGGGGAAATTTGGGAAAATAAACCCTCGGGACTCGGATGCGCCGGGGTCCCCCCCGTTTTTTTTTGATAGTCCCATGGCCGGCCCCCCCCGCAAACCCCCCCTTCCCCCCGCCTCCTAACCCCAATTGTCCCGCTGTAACGACCAGGTTGGGATATCAAGGGCCCTGGCAGGAGACGGGGAATTCTCACTTCGGGGGCCCCTTTCCCCTTTTGAAGTTTCAGGCGGGGGGGGGGCAAAAGGAGAAACTGCCCCGACGTTTCTTCCTTTGGGGGCCAAATTTGGGGTTCTTCAAGAATTTGCGCCTGAAGGGGGCCCTTTTTCTTAAATTGGGCCTCGCTTCCTCGGACCCCTTTAAGGTTCTTTGGCAGTTTAACCCTGTGACATACAAGTCTGTTTTTTCCCCTCCAAACTCTCCGGATCCACAAGGCCCCTTTTTATGTGTCCCTCCCCTTTAAACCTCTGGTGCTGAAAAAGGGTTTCCCCCTCCCGGAAAAAAATGTGGCGCCCTTTCCCCGTTGCCAATTTCCCCTGACATCTTGAGGTAAAAGGGGCATTTTTTGCTATGAAGACCGGGCGTGGGGCCACCCGTCCCAAAAACTACCCGGCCTCGCTCCCCCTCCGGTCCTCCCTCCCCTGCCGGCCCAATGCGGCCGGGCGCGTTCCCCCAGGCAGGCGCGGGGGAGGGTTTACGGGACATTTAAAGGGACAGTGCACCGGTAATTTTGGGGTTTTTGCCGGGGGCTGTCCCTATATAATTTTTGCACCAGTCACTCCGCTGGATCTATGTTGCCTCGTGCCTTAGCTAAAGCGTTCCCTAAGTGTATTCTCGCCCTACCGTGTACCAGACCTCTTGCTACGTTTTCCCGACTCCGAACCTCTGCTGCCTGCCCTGACCTTTCTGCCTGTCCACGACCACGAACCATTGCCGCCTGCCCTGACCTTCTGCCTGCCCACGACTACGATTCCCGGACTACGCTTCTGTACCTCGCTGCACCTCGTCCGCCACCGCAAGAAAGTCACGTCAGGGGGGACGACCTGGTAGCCTCACGCCTCAGCAAGTCCATCCCGCTTTGCGGCGGGCTCTGGTGAAAACCGGGGGCTACTTAGATTCCGTTCCCTGGCGTGGCTTAACTATCATCGCTTGCGGTGGTCCGGCGGATCCACTACCCAGCCGTCACAATTACCATCCTTTTTGTACAAGTGTCAGAGAAAAGTAGTACAAAAATAACAAACAAAACATCATGTAACTGCCCATACATCTGAGATAAAGTCCACCATATTTTTTTAATAGGTAGATGGTAATAAACCACAGATAGACCCATCTTGCATCTTATTTTCAGAAAGAACAACACAATCTTACATATTTAAATTCAAAAAGCTCTTACATCTAACATCTGCCATCAAGGAATTATTGGGAGACCCACAAACACACTAGAAAATGGGGTCCACCCTCAAGATTGATGGGTTTGGACAACTTTTATCTCATATGTATAATCAGCTTTACACTGAAACTGATATAGTATAACTGTGTCTCCTATAGGGGATTTATTAACAGGTATTCTAATCAGTTAGAGAACATCTCTAATATCAGAAGTCATTGCATTATGAGATGTGACAAGACTTACAGTGAGTAGCCAGATTTCACTGTTTCAGCTTTCAGCTTCCCAACAAAACGTCCTTTTCCGTTGAGTGTTTTATGACTTTATAACAAATAATTTTGGGAGTATAATAAACTGATCTGTAGGATTTTCCAGCACAGGCCTATGTGGCAATTTCCACTGAAAATGTAAAATCCAGCTTGACACTCATTGTAACTCTTCTTAACTGAAAAAGTTGGAATTAACCAAATGCGGATTATTGTCAAATTTGATATTGAGCAGTGACATTAAATAGTGGTGGTTATTAGTATTAACTACCCTGTCAAGTACATAACTGATCATGAGACACACTATTAGATTAAAGGGCAGCACAAGATAGTATCAGACCTGCTGTTTCCAGAGCTGTGTCCCTTATTCTGTAAGATGCAGCAGTTTTAGAGCATTTACCCCTTAAATCTTATTCATGAGCAGGTGTTAGCTCCACCCACCAAAGGTACTCGCCATGAAGTTATTCACGGGTTTTTACCTATTCAAAAGTAATGGGTTTTTGTCTTTGAGGTGGGCGGGGCTAGCCCCCCGTTTGGGCCGGGGTTTAAAAAAAACTGACTCTTGAAGGATTTCGAATGATTTCTGGTAAAAAATCAGTTTGAGCATAAATACAAAAATCCCAATCTTACAGACCGCGCGGGAAACGCGGTCTGTCACTAGCTTGTTCTGTCCTCAGCAAGGGGGGAAAAACTATGTGACAGGTTCTCTTTAAGTCATTTTTTTAAGAAATTGTCATCATTATCAATAACACTTCTTATCCACAATTCTGTTTCTTTTATTGTATGACTCCATAACATATAGACTTTAGAGATATCACTAGAAGTAATTGTTGACTGTATGACTATATCAGTGTCTTACTTCATTCTGGGGAATTTTAACCTACTCTTTCTTACACCACTACATTTCATGGAGGTTTATGGGCATTCATTCATACACAGCTCTTTTAAGGTGCCGCCCCGCATTTCATTTTTTGAGGTTTTAAAAACCCTTTACTGGGCCCATTGCACATCTTTTATTCTTTTTTTTTTTCAGCCCTTCTTTGTAATTTGTTGGTGCTTGGGATCTTGCCGTTGCATTTGACTCTAGAATACTTTGGTATACAGGGAAGTTTATGGTCAACTCAAGTTGCCCAGGTTCAAGTAACATTCTTCCAGCATTCTTGTGATTTGTTCAGATGCAACCTTGCAAAGTTAAGTTGTGCTGCCATGTTCTTTTTAGAACAAAGAAGCTTTCTCCTGATAAACCTTCTAAGCATGCCATACTTGTTCAGTCTTTTTCTAATTTTATTGTCATGAACTTGAACATTTAACATTTGAACATTTTTGCTACATGAGGCTTGTAGAGTATGAGGTATAGTTCTTGGGTTTCTTGCAATTTTCAGAGCATTGTACTATCTGGCCTTGGGCTGAATTTGCTGGAATACCCACACCTAGGAAGATTGTCAAACACCTTAAATATTTTCCAATTGTGAATAATGTTTGCTCCTCTAAGATCATTGCTGATGTCTTCCCCTCTTGGCATTTTTTTTTAACTCACACCTGAATACTCCAGACTAGTAAACTACCAAAGTGTCTACTGTTATAGTGGTGGTTACGCTTACTGATGAACAATTGAGCGAGTAAATTTGATTGATCTGACTGCAACTTGTCTTCTTAATTACTATGGAAGTAGCAAGGGGTATTTTATTTTTCATACATTGCTTTTGCATTTTGACTTAGTTTTTGTTATATAAATAATGACAAGATGGAATATGCTGTGTGTTGTTGAGGTTATACTTATCTAAATTTTAGACCTTATAAGGACCAGGGGTGACAAGTATGATGTTGGTGCAAAGAGACCAGGTCTAAATAGCTTTAAAGCAGTGTAGAATGCACCAGAATGTATGAACCTGTTCTACTGCGGGTCATAGATTTGGCGCATTCTAGTTCCACTTCTACAACTCAGGCTCAGGTAAACCACTTTTAACTTGGTCTACCTGTTCCAGCAGTAATGCACCTAGTATTGCATTCTTACAGTCATAAACTGTGTGATTTCTTATGGTTGTGGTCTGGCCAACATGCTCTAGAGCGCCCCCACATCTTAGGCCCATTACAAAGTGCGGCAGATGCTGCAAAATGCACCTAATTTTGGAGCGTGCCTGCTCGTACATCTAGAGAACAGGGCTGAACAGTTTTTGGGCTGAAAGAACAACAGAATACTGGCACAGCCCTGTACATACATGTCGCCCCAGATGTTTTTGATTATGTTGTGCTACATAAAACCATAGAGTTCAAAGATGGTGTACTTTCTTCTTCTTATGATTATATATTTGAAGCATCCTGTAAACTATTTAAATATAATAAAAATATTACATTCAAAGTGCCATCATAAATACAAAAAATTGCTTAAGGTATACAAACAATATTTATAGGTACACGAAGGGTAAGCTCTAGGATAATGAGAAAGCTATGTGACTGAGAAAACTTTCTTCACGTTAGTAACAGAAATGGGAATTGGTTATTTTACTGAGCCTCAATGAACTCTTTCCGTCAAAGAAGCAGACCTCACACGATTCCTCATTAGCTGATCTGCCTTCTGCTAGACTAACTGCTTCCAAGCCTCAGCCCATGCTCAGCAATCCGGCTGACATAAAGCAGAACAATGGAAGGTTAGAAAAGTCACTTTGCTAATGCATAAACATACATATAGTCTGTTTTGTTAAGTGAGATGGGAACAGAAGATTTTACATTATGAATATAAGTTGAGATGTTTTCTTTTGAAACCAGTTTAATATATCCTCATAAATGAGCATACTGGGACTCTAAAACTTTTTCCCATATACCAGGCTCATTCTGGGAATATCATTGCCACTCTTCACATGTTTCCATTCTGCTACCATCTTCATATTTAAAGGGTACTTTAACGTGGGGAGATTTGGTACAGGAAATCCAATAGGGCTAGCCTCTCATAACCTGATGCAGCCTCAAGCTATGCTATGACAAACTTAATAAGGTGTTGGGTGTTTTGTAGCAATATATCAAGATATTATAATTCTCTATAAAGATTATAACTGATTTTGGATCGGAGTCTCCCTTATAGGGACAGGTACTCAGCTGTTTGATAGGCAGAGGTACTCTTTTGCTGTTGTTTTTTTCTGTCCCGTGATACCTATCTAGAGATAGGCACAGTGCTTTATTTTGGAGCTTTTGTGGTGTCTATCATGATATATTATTTACATTTATAAAAGTTGTGTTTTAGCATCAGTGTATGTAGAGTCTCCAAAACTGTTAGAAATTAAAATAAAAATAAAAAAACAAAAAAATAAAAAAAAGTTTTTTTTAATATTTTGGGAGTGATCTATGGCCAGTGGTGTAGTGACCGGGCCCCTGAGCCAAGGGGGGCTCACGGGCCCCCGCTCGCCACACACTGTATATAACGATCGCTGCCTGCGCGATGCATGCGGCGACTGGATCTAAGCGGCCGATATACACTAATGCCGGGCGCTTAGCTCAGTGAAGGCGGCTACTCCTCTGCCCTCTGCCGCACAGCCGTCACTTTGCTGTGCGGCCGAGGAGCTGCTAGAGGAGCTGTATCTATATACCTGCCTGTGGGGATCTATATCTATATACCTGAGTGAGTGAGGGGACCTATATCCATATACCTTCCTGTGGGGACCTATATCTGTATACCTGCCTGTTGAGACATATATATATCATATTATATATATATATATATTTAGATATATATATATTATATATACATACACACACCTGTCTGTGGGGACCTATATCTATATATCTGCATGACGGGAACTGTATTTATATACCTGCCTGTGGGGACCTATATCCATATACCTGCCCGAGGGGACCTATATCTATATGCCTGCATGAGGGAACCTAAATCCATATACCTGCCTTGGGGGCCCTGTATCTATATACCTGCCTGTGGGGACCTATATCATATACCTTCCTGGGAGGGAGCCTATATCTATGTACCTGAATGAGGGGACCTATATCTGTATACCTGCCTGTGGGGATATATATATATATATATATATGTCTGTGGGGACATATATCTACATACCTGCATGAGGGGACCTATATCTATATGCCTGCCTGTGGGGACCTATATCTATCTATTTACCTGCATCTGGGGACTTATTTCTATCTATTTACCTGCATGAGGGGACCTATATCTACATACCTGCATGAGGGGACCTATATCTATATACCTGCCTGTGGGGACCAATATCTATCTATATACCTGCATCTGGGGACCTATTTCTATCTATTTACCTGCATGAGGGGACCTATATCTATATACCTGCATGAGGGGGATCATTATATCATTTTTTACCTGCATGTGGGGGACCTATATCTATTTTTATACCTGCATCTGGTGACCTATTTCTATCTATTTACCTGCATGAGGGGACCTTTATCTATATACCTGCCTGTGGGACCTATATATATATATATCTACATACCTGCCTGTGGGGACCTATGTCTATATACCTGAGGCAGAGCCTGTGTACAACTGCTATCTGCCGCTATATGGGCACTGTATGGCAGTAATATACAGTCTGCAGAGCCTGTGTACACTGGTATCTACCACTATATACTCACTATATGGCGATAATATACAGTCTGCAGAGCCTGTGTACACTGTTGTCTGCCACTTTATGGTCACTGTATGGAAGTAATATACAGTCTGCAGAGCCTGTGTACACTGGGGTCTACCACTATATGGTCACTGTATGGCCGTAATAGTGGTCTTAGTGTAATAGTTTATATTCAGTAACAGTACAATGGTTTTATCACTCGCCTTATGGTGATGATATGTGGTCAGGTAGTGTTTTTTGGTTGTATTTTTTGGCCCTTTGGGCATTATATTTGTATTGTATTTTGGTTATTATTGGTTTTTGGGTTTTATTTATATTGGTTTGAAAACAGTAACATTATGGTGATATTAGTCACTACATAGTGGTGATAATGTGACCCTTGTATAATTACTGACCCGCAGAATACAGATAAATGTCAATTGAACTATTCAGCATAAACTCCACAAAAAACTAATCCTATGAACCAAAAGGCACAATTGTTTTTTTTTCCTGTTCACCCAACAACATTTTTTTTATTTTGTGAGAGTGAGGAGGAGGGGACAGACACTTTTGGCTGTCTAACTTGTTTTTCTTTGGCCCCATTTTAAATTAATTATTTTCTACTGGACAATTCCTTTAAATATAAATTATTTTCTGCAGTTCGCTACACCGCAGCCATCCACCATGTCAAGTAGGGAACCTGTTGTTGAAAAGTACTGGTCCACAGATGGTGTCTGGGGGTAGGAGGGCCCCAAGCTGAAGTTTTGCACCCGGGCCCATGAGCCTCTAGCTACGCCCCTGTCTATGGCTTTTGATCATTGTGGGGTGGGTCCCCTTTTTCAACAATTAATCCAGTTTGTTGATATTTTCTTATACTTACAGCAATGAAGCTTCCTACCTAGCTGAGATGTTCGGTCCATTGTGGATGATTAAGGTCTACACCTATGAGTTCCAGGTTAGTAACTATCATTTTGTATTGGAGAGAAACACATTTTGGTGCATCCAGAAACTTCATAACCTAATCGCTCAGCACTGAGTCATTTACTCACATTTCCTTCCTGGTGGGTAATCGTTCTGCGAGCTCAGGATTTTAAGAGGTTCATTGCTAGTTCAGATCACCATATCCAATTGAAGAATTATTGTGGTAAATTGAGCAGCAAGAGAACAGTGATACACAGTGCACTGAGATGTCGTCAGGTCTGAGATGAGATACACTGGCTGCAATGTAGGAGGTTATACTGTGTAGCAAATGTGATTGTACTACAGATTATGTATCTATACATTTACCGTACGTTCTCATTTTATCCAATTTATTTGTAGAAAGCATCCTGCTGCTTCTGCTGTCCAGAAGAGGGCGAGGAAGGAGGTGATACAAACTTGTTTCTTTACGGATATGAAATTAGATCCAAACACACTTGGATATTCCGCATTGTGATGATCAAAGTATAAGGCTGGGATCTCACCCTGTGTTTTTGTTGCGGTTTTCAATTGCATAGAAAATGGAAACAATTAAAAAAGCATGCTTTTTTATTAATGCGAGTGGTTTTATAACTAACCCTGATTTGGAACACAGGTAGAATTGGAGTCAATAAAAAAGCATGCTTGCATTTTTGTTGCATTTCTATTACATAGTTTGTAAGGCTGAAAAAAGACAGACGTCCATCCAGTTCAGCCTATTGTGCTAAAGTGTGCTGATCCAGAGGAAGGCAAAAACCCCAATGAGGTAGAAGCCAGTTGTCCTAATTTTAGGGGAAAAATTCCTTCCCGACTCCAATCTGGCAATCAGAATAAATCCCTGAATCAACGACCCTTCTCCAAAATCCTAGTCACCATAAATTATTATACAATAAACGCTCTATTGCATTTTTCAACTGCGATATGAGAACCCAGCCTTGAAAATATTTCCATAATCAAAATCTGTCGATGAGAATAAATCCTTGGATTAACTCCCCGTCCCCAGATATCTAATGACTATACACTCTAGAAATACATCCAGGTACATATTTTCGTGAGTTCATTGTGATAAGTTTTGCTTGCAGAGTTGCATACAGTAAAAAAAATCCCTTTTATGGGTATCTGAAAGCAGCTTATTACTCTCTCCTCATAGAAATAAATATGCACAGTCGATCATGTGTGTTTATTGGGGCGTTGAAAGAGATAGCTGACTGCTGAATATATTTCCGCAGGTGTTTTCTAATGTTCCCCTCCAACCTTGGTGCCTGATATTCAGAATTATCAGGGACAATGATTTCATTGTTTGCTCCTTGTCACTCCTTTGCCCATCATCATTATTGCCAACTAATCTTCTCTTTGCATGTGCAGGGCTGGGTGACTACCCTAACATGTGTGGCAGGGTCAGCCAACTCCAATGGCAAATCTCTGCTCATTCAACACTGTCTTCAATGAATCACTTCCATAAACAAGTTTCAATAGTCTACTATCAATTCAAGGCTGATGGGCACTGTTCTCTCACCAAAAACCCAAAAGGGAAGCATTCATCATATCCTGGCATCTACATCATGATCAGCAGCTTGGGCACAGTGTCCAGTGTGTTGTACAAAGAAATTCAAAGGCAGGCATTCATTTTGCTTCCTTCTCCAGTCTTGCCCATTCTTAGTTTAAAGGCCAGCACCCAGGTCTGATTACTGTACAGACTTCATTTTGTAACACCAGTGATTGCAGGTGCACTGAAAGACCAATTTCTTAGGCCTTGTTCACATAAAATTTGTTGACGCACGCAGATTATGATGTGTAATGCGTGTGGGATCGACATCCCATTCTTTTTAATGGGAATCAACTACGGCATAGATTTTTCCCATGTTAATTTGAAATCCACAATGTGTAAAAAAGGTAAAATGGGACTAATCATTGTTCAAAACCGCAACTAGATTTGCAGAGTACAAGGCAAGGATATTCCAAAGATATATAAAGGATTTTTCCAATGTATAAAACAGTCAAGGAAACATATCCCAACATTTTAAGGGGCTTTTGGCATTTCATGAAATCCTCTTTGCGGCCAGCTTGTAGCTCATTACGAGCCAGCCTCAGAGAATGAAGAGATGGCCGTGTTTGTACAGCTCTCCTCTTTTCATTCTCTATGGGAGTTCTGAATATATCTAAGCACATTAGCATGGCTATACTTGGGACTCCCAAAGAAATGAATGGGGGAGAGCAACACATGTGTGGCCATCTCCCCATTCTCTGAGATCAGCTCAAAGCAAGCTACAAACTGGAAGAGGTTTACAAGGTTGAAAAGCAGATTTTTAACTTTATCTTTGTTACGGTAGTACCTGCGACCCCCGTGTAGGGTCGCGGGCACACCCGCGACGCCGCAGCGTCTCCTGCTGCGGTCGGTGCCGCAGTCCAGCGCTCGGGTTACGGACACCCCGGCGGCTCGGGATCCCACTTACCTCGCCTCGCTCCTGTGTCCATCCCAGCGTGCGCTCCTGCTGTCGGCCGGACAGGAAAATTTATAGGGACAGCACGCAGGTGATTGGTCTCACCTGGTGCTGACCCTATTTAAGCTCTGCCCCTTCCTGGGCACATTGCCAAATTGATAGTGCCCTGTGCCTGTGAGAGGAAGTGTTCCAGAGAGTCTTGTTCTGATTACCGTGTACCGTACCTTCTGCCTCCGTCCTTTGATCACGAACCTTAGCCACCTGTCCTGACCTTCTGCCTGTCCCCGACTACGAACCACTGCCGCCTGCACTGACCTTCTGCCTGTCCCCGACTACAAGCCTGCTTCATGATTCTGTACCGCGCAACACCTCGGCTGCCACCGCAAGTAAGTCACGTCAGGGGTAGCGACCTGGTAGTAATCCGCCGCAGCAAGTCTATCCCGCTTTGCGGCGGGCTCTGGTGAAAACTGGACCTACTTAGACTCCGCTCCCTGGCGGGGCTTACGCCATCGCTTGTGGTGGTCCAGAGGATCCACTACCACCTCCGTTACAGTTCGATTCGGCCATGGATCCCGCCAAGGTGCCTCTACCGAGCGTCTTTGACTTCACCACCATCGTGGCCCAACAGTCGAAGCAGATGGCTCAACAGGCACAGCAGCTCAACCAGCTGTCCACTATGATGCAGCAGCTCCTCGCTACGCAGCAGCAGCAATCGGCTGCTGTGACGCCTTCTGTGGCAGTCGCTCCGGGGATGTCCGCCGGTCCTAACCTCCGGTTGTCTATGTGAACGAAATTTGATGGAGACCCAAAAGCCTGCAGGGGCTTCATCACCCAGTGTTCCCTCCACGTGGAACTTATGGCAGGACAATTCCCGTCCGAAAGGTCCAAGGTAGCCTTCATGGTCATTCTTCTCTCCGGGAAAGCCCTGGCCTCGGCGACCCCCCTCTGGGACCGAAGCGATCCGGTCACTGCTGATCTAGTGACGTTCCTGCAGGAGTTCCACAGCGTCTTCGAAGAGCCCGTCCGCGCTTCGTCTGCCGAGACCGCATTACTGAATCTCCAGCAAGGGAACTCCTCCGTCGGTGACTATGCCGTGCAATTTCGCACACTTGCTTCGGAACTCTCCTGGAATGATGCAGCATTGTGCGCCACCTTTAAGAAGGGCCTCTCAAGCCAGATTAAGGATGCCCTCGCCACCCGGGACCCTCCATCTTCCTTAAGCGAGCTCATCCACCTGGCGAACCGGATTGACATCCGTTTCTCGGAGAGACGTGAGGAGCTCCGCCAAGAGCGTGAACCTATCCGAACCCGTCGTCTACCCTGTCTTGCACCGGTGTTCCTTCGGCCTCCACTGCCTCCATGGAAGAGGCCATGCAAGTGGACAGAGCCCACCTGACTCCGCAAGAGTTGACTCGACGACGTGAGGGGAACCTATGCCTCTACTGCGGCAGTTCCGAACATCTCCTCAGGGGTTGCCCACTCCGTCCGCAACGTCCGGGAAACGCTCGCACCTAGGCTTCGTAGGAGAGGCGTCCCTAGGTGTGAGCAATCCCTCTCCTGGGTTTATGCTGCCAGTTCTGGTCAAAACCAATTCCGGAGTCCCGTTCCAAGTGGCTGCCTTCTTGGATTCTGGATCCGCCGGGAATTTTATGGACGCTGCGTTGGTGGCCAAGTATCGTCTCTCAGTGGTCCGCTAAGACCAACCCTTTGTCATTGCGTCTGTCTCCGGTGAGCTTCTGAACGACCCCATGATCTTTCGGACAGAACCGGTGGTCCTACAAGTAGGAGCTCTACACAAAGAGAAATTCGCATTCTTCGTGCTACCCCACTCTTCCTCGGCTGTCTTCCTGGGGCTTCCGTGGCTGCAGCATCACGCCCCTATGCTCGACTGGAAGACGGGTGAAGTCTTGCGTTGGGGTCAAGACTGCCAGTCTCGCTGTCTAGTGGAACCTCGCCGGGTGCGCCCCTCTTCTTCTCTTTCAGCTCCCAAGCCGCTGTCAGGTCTGCCACAAGTCTACCAGGACTTTCAAGATGTCTTCTCTGAGAAGCAAGCGGAGACTCTTCCTCCACATCGTCCCTACGATTGTCCGATTGACCTGCTGCCTGGGACTAGTCCACCCCGGGGTAGGGTCTACCCGCTCTCTGTACCCAAGACTCAGGCTATGTCGGCCTACATAAAGGAGAACCTTCATAAAGGCTTCATCCGTAAGTCTACTTCCCCAGCGGGTGCCAGGTTCTTCTTTGTGGAGAAGAAGGATGGGTCCCTGCGACCGTGCATTGACTACCGCGGCTTAAACAAGATCACCATTAAGAACCGGTATCCATTGCCACTGATTGCTGAACTTTTTGACTGTCTCCGGGGAGCTAAAGTCTTTTCCAAGCTAGACCTGCAGGGGGCCTACAACCTCATTCGGATCCGAGAAGGTGACGAGTGGAAGACCGCCTTCAATACTCGTGATGGGCACTTCGAGTATCTTGTGATGCCTTTCGGCCTATGCAACGCCCCAGCAGTCTTCCAGGAGTTTGTTAATGACATTTTCAGGGATCTCCTGTATGTATGCGTAGTTGTCTACTTGGACGACATCCTGGTGTTTTCACCTAATCTGGAGGCCCACCAGTCACATGTACGCCAGGTCCTGAAACGCCTGCGTGAGAACCACCTCTACGCCAAACTGGAAAAGTGCCAATTCCACAGAACCAGCCTCCCGTTCCTCGGGTACATAATCTCGGACAAGGGTCTGCAGATGGACCCCGCTAAACTGTCGGCCGTCCTCCAGTGGCCTCGACCTGTCGGTCTTCGGGCCATCCAACGTTTTTTGGGGTTTGCGAACTATTATAGGCAATTCATCCCTCATTTCTCAACGTTGGTCGCTACAATTGTGGCCCTAACCAGGAAACTTGCCAACCCCTGACTTTGGACGCCAGCCGCCGAAGAGGCCTTCTCCAAATTAAAGGCCGCCTTCGCTTTAGCACCGGTTCTATCCCGTCTGGATACTGAGTGCCCTTTCTTCCTGGAGGTCAACACCTCTTCCGTGGGCGCTGGAGCAGTTCTCACCCAGAAGGGCCCTAAGGGCAAGATTCGGACCTGCGGGTTCTTCTCTAAAACCTTTTCACCCGCTGAGAGAAACTATACCATCGGTAATCGGGAGTTACTGGCCATTAAGCTCGCCTTGGAGGAATGGCGCCACCTCCTGGAGGGTGCTCAACATCCCGTCAACATCTTCACCGATCACAAAAACCTCCTTTACCTCCAAACAGCGCAGCGGTTGAACCCGCGCCAAGCCAGGTGGTCACAGTTTTTTTCACGTTTCAATTTTGTTATACACTTTCGACCGCCAGAGAAGAATGTCAAAGCGGATGCCCTGTCTTGCGCCTCCAATATTAGGGTAGAAGGGGAGGCGAAGCCTCAGCATATTGTACCCCCAGAACGTCTGATATCCGTGGCTCCTGCAAATCTCCAGCGCGCACCTCCGGGTAAGAAGTATGTGCGCCCTGCACTCCAGAAGAGGGTGCTGAACTGGGGACATTGTTCCAGAATTGCCGGACACCCAGGGTTCGAAGGTCGTCCTATCTGATTTCACGTTTTTACTGGTGGCCGGATCTAGCCAAGGACATGTAGGAATTCGTTGAGGCGTGTACTACTTGTGCTCGCAACAAGTCCCCACGCACCAAACCGGCGGGTCTGCTGCAGCCTCTGCCCCTTCCTAACAGTCCTTGGGTCCACATTGCCATGGACTTCATCACCGATCTGCCTCCCTCTGACAGTAATACGGTTATCTGGGTGGTCACTGACCGTTTTTCAAAAATGGCCCACTTCATTCCCTTGCCCGGTCTCCCTTATGCTCCTCGACTTGCCCAGCTATTTTTTAAACATATCTTCCGTCTATATGGACTCCTCCTCCACATTGTCTCGGATCGGGGAGTACAATTTGTCTCAAGATTCTGGTGAGGCCTCTGTTATCTCCTACAAGTGTATCTGGACTTCTCTTCCGCGTACCACCCGCAATCAAATGGACAAGTGGAGAGAGTGAACCAAGTCTTGGGTACCTATCACTTTGTTTCCGCAAGACAAGATGATTGGTCTGGTCTGTTGCCATGGGCGGAGTTTTCTTATAATTCTCTGGACTCTGATTCCGCTGGGGCGTCCCCCTTCTTCATAGTCTTTGGTCGGCATCCCCGCCCACCCCTTCCACTGCCCTCTGCCTCCTCCGATGTCCCTGCGATGGATAGTCTGGTCCGCAACCTATCTGCTGTTTGGAAGGAGACGCGGCAATCCCTGCTCCAGGCCTCGGCCCGTATGAAGGTCCAAGCGGACAAGAAAAGAAGACTCCCTCCTTCCTTTGTCCCGGGGGATAAGGTATGGCTGTCTGCCAGGTATGTCCGCTTTAAAATCCCTAGCTACAAGCTGGGTCCCCAGTTTTTAGGTTCCTTTGAAATTCTCAGGCGCATCAATCCAGTGGCCTACAAGCTCCGGCTCCCTCCGACCATGCGCATCCCAAACTCCTTCCATGTCTCCCTACTGAAACCGGTCATCCGTAACCGGTTCTCTCGGTCACTCCACCAATGTTTTTGCCATCAAAAAAATTTTGGCCATGAAGACGGTTAGGGGGAGACGATTTTTTGGGTCGACTGGAAGGGGTTTGGGCCGGAGGAAAGGTCGTGGGAGCCGGAGGAGAACATCCTGGATCGGGGTCTCTTGTCTAGGTTTATGTGGGCCAGAAAGAGGGGGAGGCCAAGGGGGGGTACTGTTACGGGTGTTCCTGCGACCCCTGTGTCGGGTCGCAGGCACACCCGCAACGCCGCCGCGTCTTCTGCTGTGGCCGGTGCAGCAGTCCAGCGCTCGGGCTGCGGACACCCTGGCGGCTCGGGATCCCACTTACCTCACCTCGCTCCTGTGTCCGTCCCGGCGCGCGCTCCTGCTGTCGGCCGGGTGCGCGCGTGCGGCACTGCAGGAAAATTTAAAGGGACAGCACGCCGGTGATTGGTCTCACCTGGTGCTGACCCTATTTAAGCTCTGCCCCTTCCTGGGCACATTGCCGAATCGATGGTGCCCTGTGCCTAGAGAGGAAGCGTTCCAGAGAGTCTTGTTCTGATTACCGTGTACCGCACCTTCTGCCTCCGTCCTTTGACCACGAACCTTAGCCGCCTGTCCTGACCTTCTGCCTGTCCCCGACTACGAACCACTGCCGCCTGCACTGACCTTCTGCCTGTCCCTGACTACAAGCCTGCTTCACGATTCTGTACCGCGCAACACCTCGGCTGCCACCGCAAGCAAGTCACGTCAGGGGTAGCAACCTGGTAGTAATCCGCCGCAGCAAGTCCATCCCGCTTTGCGGCGGGCTCTGGTGAAAACCGGACCTACTTAGACTCCGCTCCCTGGCGTGGCTTACGCCATCGCTTGTGGTGGTGCAGAGGATCCACTACCCCCTCCGTTACAATCTTCAGTTCTGACAGGCTTCTAAATTAATACAGTCGTCCCTCGCTATATCGTGGTTCACTTATTTTGAATTCACTGTATCACAGGTATTTATTTTTAAATCTTATTTTGTATCACAGAGATTTTGCTTTATGACGTGATTTTGCGGTATTTAGGTACAGTATTTATAGAATATCTAATTGTAATTATTTTTGCCTAAAAAATTAAAAAAATGTAAAAAAAATAAAAATGTTAAATTCAAACATATTAAGCGAATATTAAATCGAAATAAAATACAGTATGTATTTAATCGGCAGATGAAAACCGTACTGTACACAATGGAAATGCAGTATGCCACTACCGCTTGTGAGATTGTATACACTATTGGCTGATGGAATAAAAGCCCACCAAAGACAGCACTGTATCCTGGGTACTGATTGGCTCAGTGACCGTAGAATCGGTCACTTTGCTCTTCCACACTGTGCCCATTGACATATGATTGCAAAAGGTTTATAGGAGAGTGGGAAGGGCTTATATAGCCTTCAAATATATCTAAATAATAAAATAAATATAATGCCACTACTTTGCAGATTTTCACCTATCACAGGGGTCTATGGAAAGAAGCTCCTGCATTTAGTGAGGGATCACTGTAATTCAATTATTTTGTGTTTTTTGGTTTAATAGCTCTTAAGTTTACTTGTCACTAATGGAAGCTATTTTTCCAAGTACAAATCTGCTAAGCATAGTTTACAGATTTCTTGTCCCTCTGCAATGTCCTGGCTGGTTTTTTTGGGCACTATGTCGAGGGGTAAATGTAAAGCAATAAGTAGAGATAAGCGCTTGCTGTTTGAAGACTGGGTAGTCACTGTTTACCTTCTCTATTAGGGGAAAAGAACTGCGAGGAAGATGTGGACACTGGAGGTGGACAGACAGTTATACATGATGAGCATGAGCGAGTAATCTACAGCTACTCCTTCTTCCACTTTGTATTTGTGCTCGCCTCTCTCTATGTGATGATGACGTTGACCAACTGGTTCAGGTGCGCATTCCGAACATTCCCAGGTGCTTAGTCTTCTTGCTGGGCTGTGTGAAGGGCCTGCTGAGAAATAACTCACTGTGATTTACAGTATATTTACATAAAACCAGGAGAGCTCTTCTACGTTCATTTGTGGTTCTTATGGATATTCTCTTGTTACAAGTTGTTTGAGCAAGAGCAGCAACTTGTCCCATAATAATGTATCTTAATGCCCAGTATTCCTTTGTTCTGATTTGGAAATCATCCAGGACTGTAAGTGGTGTAATTCCATGTTCCACTGTAGCTGGCCTTTGTTCTTATATCTAGAATTGCATTACAATCTTTACAGTAAAGGCCAAAAGGAATTGTGGGTTGTCATATCAGGTCAAAACACTTGGCATGAAAAAAGTTCTGTGGTGTTCCTTCTCTTGCTAAAATAATATAGATTTATATGTTACATGAAGTGTCTAATAATTACCATGTGCTTAATTACCACAAAATATCTTGTTGACATATTATCTAAATCCAGTCTGTTCCTGATCTGCATAGACATGACCAGAATTGCACAATATAGTATATGAATCATATCTTGCAAAACCCGGATGACACAATGTTAAGGATTATAGAACAAAGTCGTTAGGAATCTATCCATTTTCATCTATATAGTTAGATGATTCATACGTACAAAATTAAGAAACTTTCTAAATAGCCTTCTTTAAAAAACGTCCTACCATTTAGCTTCTGCAGCGTGTGTCACTCCTTCACCTGGCTGACTGTCCTGCCGAATCTCAAACAAATCTGTTAAAGCACTGCTTCTGATTTCTCTCCCTGTCGCTACTCTCAGTGTTACAGATAACAGTAGGAAGGGGAGGGAGGTTGTTCACAGCAGATCAGAGCATGGTTATACATAGAGCTACAGCTCACACAGGCTGTAGATCAGGAGGAAAGTGCACACAAGACAGTTTGCTAGTGGGAGACTCATTTAGGCTGTTTACAGGTGCAAAGAAAAAGTAAGGTACCCATGGTAAACTGTAGACTTCTAAACACAGAAACCTTAATTCGACATATGCTACTGGAGGAAGCCACCACATGCGAAAAACCTGAAACTAGGAGCAGGGTTAAAACTGAATATCAGAGGTATGAAAATGATGTAAAGAATATTGTAGAACATGCTGCCTTCAATACACACTGATAACCTGTCCTAAGAATAGGCTACTAATATTTCTGGAAAATCCTTTTACAGTCTGAAATATTTAGAGGGTAACTATTCATGTATATTATTATAGTGATGTTTACTGTACAATAAAATCTAACAATATTTAATTCAGTGGTTTCACATAGAAAAAATAGTCAATTTTCATCACGGTATATTATGATTTACTGGACCTACCCTTCTGGGCTGTGTACTAGCTAACGGCAGCTTGTAGCTATCACATCTGGTATCCTCCCCAGCATTGCATAGAAAAAGAAACACATAAAGCTGGCAACATCCCAGTTTCATTATTTATCTGAAGGGTGGAATGATTTTTCTCCTGCTGGGTCTTACTGGTTCTTAGGTGATCTTTGCAGCAAGTAAATCTATACTTTCTGTGCATAGAATGGGAGGGTATCGCCCCAGAGTAGCCAAAGGGCAAAACAATTAGTTCCAGAGTGCTGCGGTTAGAAAGTCATACACGACACTGATAGCTTGCCATGTGAACACCTCATAGTGAGTAATGCTTAAGTATCTTGGTGACTAATGTTTGACAAGCTGTGCATTCTCATGCAATGTTTTATAATTACAGCTATGAAGATTCCTCCTTAGAGACCATATTCACACATGGAAGTTGGCCTACATTTTGGATCAAGGTAGCATCCTGTTGGACATGTGTTTTCCTTTATTTGTGGATTCTCCTGGCACCAACATGCTTTTCTGGAAATGGACATAGCCAAAGCAGTGGCCCACCACAACAAATACTGAGACGAAGACAGTTCCGTAGAGTCACAGTGTCCAAGTGAAATGTCCTAATCCCCTCATATGATTTAAAGACATTGTGATAGGATTTACAATGGGCATGTGAGGTCAATGCTTTAACATAAAGTGGGGATTAACACCATGGAATACACATCCAACGTGATTGGATTGTTCCTACTTTCATTACTAGGTAAAAAAAAACAGAGAACTTTAAAGAGAAATGGCCTCTTTGATGGCATTGGGGTGGAACAAGAAGTCTAAGGCCATTCCTTTCCTTGAGGCCCCGGTGACAGTGACACGGACTTTCAATGTAACATCAAACATTCTTATGAGTATAACTGTTCCGAGTTCATTCTTCAGACAGTTTTATGTTTCTTATACATAATAAGCAGAGGAAAATGCTAGCTTCATAGTTTGCCATTGATTCCACAGTGGAGTTCGGACTACTTAGAACCACAACTTGTTTTTCACTGAGTTCTTCAGCTTCAGATATTAATTTGTTCTTAATCTCCAGGTGGATTTCATCTAGGTGTTACACATCAGATGACATTAGATGTAGCTATATGTATTAAGGGTAAAAGCAATGTATTCTGAGCCCCGCCAGGGCTCAGTAGGTTAAGCATCACTATAAAAAATCTGTAAGGAACTGACATTCATGCAGTGACCCTTGCAAAAGGTACCCAAAGCTCTCCAAGTGAGTAGAAATAGCTTGTTATGGCTCATATTTGTAATACTCTACAGTATGTGTTGAGTGTCAGTGAATGGCCATTAGCTGTTAACTAATCTAGTGATTCCAAAGTTTTAACCTTTTTTCTGGCCACATGCCAAACACGTTTTGCAAAGAACATATCCTGGGACCAAGAAATGTAAAAGTGACGCCTGCAAGCAACACAATAGGACTTACGAACAAGCTGTGAAGTCTGCATACCTCTGCTCTCATCTATACATTATGGGATTACTGCGCCAAAGCTACCTGATGTGTTCCATAAAAGCCCAAAGCTAAAATCCTGGGAGGGAATTACCTTGGCTTGCAAGGTCAGACAGGATCTGCCATAACTTGAGAGCCGTTGTCCTTTGTATAGTAAGCGGGTCAATGTCCATTATTTATAGCCACAGTCACTGGCTGGAATACAATTACTGTTTACATGGTGGCATGACAACACCTTTTCCAGGCATTGTATAGATATATTGGGAAAATGGGAATTTCCTTTTACTTCATTCTTTTGCTGCCTAGGCTTCATTTAGGATTATGTAGAAACATCAGGTTTTATAATGGCACAAACCGATCCCCATTTATGTATACTGAGAATTGGTCGACACTAAAAGCATCACCTACACATTTTGCAGTTTAGGGGGTTAAATTAGCCACAATCCCCTGTTTTTTTTGCTTGTGATTTGCATGATGCATAATAAGAAAAACACAATGATGGAGCTGACTGCCCAGAAAATATCCTCAAACCAGAAGTTTAGGACCACCCAGGATAATCCAGTTATGTATGTGTCTGCATGCCAGAATCCTGCCTCAGGGTACCGTGATCTACACAAATGATCTATGAAAACATCAGCATTTTATGTATGCCCATTTTCTGCCATATAAAAATCACTATGTTTTTCCCAAACAAAGTCTGTGCCAACATTTGTGACAATTCATTGTGTTTATGCTGCTCTTACCAACGTGTAAAAAAAAATTTGGTGGGATTTAGCAGAAAGACCCAATTTAATCACTATAGTTTAACTCAGAGGGCGGCTTCAGTTATAGCAGAGGTATATGGCAACTCATAGCAGGTGTAGATGTGTGTGTGTAGTCCAAGACACTGAAAGATGCACCAAAGTTACTAAGAGGCCTGTGCCTCTCAATACATTTGATGCATGTTTTACCAGCAAACTTTACATTAATACCATCATACCATTCACACGGTGCAGTAATATGGCGGTTAAAAATCACACCTGCGCATGTATTGGACATGGTTTTGCTAAGCGATAATTGCTTATGTGGTTTTTACAAGTTAAACACATTTATTTTACATGTTTTACCTGCAAAGACCAAATAGTTAATTACCGCAACATAAATCATCGCTAATTGCAGTAAAAATGCACTTAGTTTTTCCAGGTTCGGTTTTGATGCGGTTGAAAACTGCAACCTAACTGTATCATATGAATACCCTCTTAAATTATTAAAGGGTCTGTATGTATGTAACATGTTTTTATTTTCCAGAAACAGTACCACACCTGTCCACACCTTGGCCCTCATTAACTGTTGTGGTCTAAGGTAATGTTCACATGGCTTATTTCAGAACCTATTTACGTCGGATTTCCGATCGTAAATACGTTCCGAAATCAGTTGCAAATAAGTGTCACTAAATGTGGCACGTATTTGGCACTGATTTCCTGACGGATTCACAATCCCCATTCATATATGGGGTGAATCCGTCCGGAAATAAGTGACATGCTAATTGTTTTTCCGGACGGATTGCGGCCGCAATCCGGCACGGAAATACGTGTCGTCTGAACGACGACACGTATTTCCCATTAAAATCAATGTAAAACGGCCTGTTACTTATTTGTAACTGATTTCGCAACGGATTTAATATCGTAAATACGGCTGTAAATCCATTGCGAAATAAGCCGTGTGAACGAGCTCTAAAAGTTAGACAGTGTCAACTTAGACAGGCAGTCTAAAATGCACCAGATTTATCAGTGACTCGTGCCGATTGAAACATTGGTGCAAGTTTAGGATATTTTCATATGGCGTATTTTGCGCCAAAATATGCCCAAAACAGCTTTCTATACCCTTCTCATAGACAGCAATGTAAAATACATGACGTGTAATTTACTCTTGTAATTTTCTGTGTGCTTGAAAATAATTGACGACAGTTCTTAAAGGCCTATACGCGACGTGAAATAATATAATATAGGAGGCATAAATCTGCCTTGGGTATTACGCCTCATTTTCGTGTTGAAATTAGCAAGCACGTAATTTCAATGATGCAACAAATGCGTTTTGTGGCACTCAAATGTATGCGATGCAAATACAACGTGTGCACATACAGGTAGACTTGTCTAACCTTTTTGACCAGTTTGTTTTTTGCGTAGCTATGCCCACTTTCCTGTGGGGCCACACCTATTGTCTGTAAGCTCTTAATAAATGTGGCTGGGATATGCCACCCCAGGGATGTGACACTTTTGGTGCTTTTTAAGAGGTTTTCTGGTGCAACCACATTAGGGCCCTAGTTTCATTCACCAGTAGTGCTCAGTGCAATAGCTGGAGAAATAAAAAGTGGGGCACTGAAGCCATGTTTTTCTGATGCTGTACAGTCTCCTTAAAGGGGTTGTCTCACTACATTGATTCATCTCACCCCAGTCCTGTTTTCTTGGTTTCACTTTAAATTCAGGGGCGTGTTTACTGCCTTCCTGGCTGCAGTAGAAGCCAGGTCTGTAGCTATAGCAACCAGTTCTGGCAGCCTATTAGGCTAGGTCAAACAGGTCTGTAGCTATAGCAACCTGAGGAGCTGATGCAGCCCATACAATAGGGGATATATCAGAATGTCAGGCAGCATAACGAGGAAGTAACTCATGGAACCTATCCTACTTCCTGTAGGACTGGTTTCTGCTGAGGAAGGAGCCTGGCTGCCATTTTGTTCTTCTATAAGAATTATCCCCTAGACAAAAACGAGCAGACTTTTCTAATTAAAGATATTTAGGAAGTTTTTCATTATGACATGTAATTTATGTAATTCATTTTCTTCTATTCCCGGAGAACCCCTCTAAGCTCTATTGGATCTAAGAGTTTCATTTAAGAGAAAAACTTTACCAACTTATTTGTGATGCAGCTAGCACATGTGTGCAAGCTAATACCCACAGGAAGCTGCAGATGTCAGATTTTCCACGATTAGAACCGCTTCTGATACTGTGGTTTGGCAAGACAGAGTGTTGTGCCTCCAGTGAATTGCACAACTACGACAGGTGAGCGGGCCCCTGTACGTTCTTTTGAATATTTGGGGTAACACACGAGGGAGCCCTATCTGTTTTTCCTTTTTGTTTCCTTTATATCACTGTATGTATGAGCCACAGTAACCATATGTACTTGCTGCACTGTACTTGCCGCAATACCTTGGCAATTCATAGAACAGCAGGTATATTCACATGGCTGATCTGGATGCCAGATGCAATGTCGGTTCAGCTCTGATTCCAAGTCAGAGGCAACGTCCAAATTTCCAAATTTGACTAAAATTCACATCTCATTGTTTCCAAGTGAAAATCAACATCACAGTGAAGACGCCGCCGATTTGCAACAGATGCTAAAAAAAAAATTACATGTCTATTCTTTAGGCAGATTCTATGGTAGATTTCAGCACTAAAGCGGCCTCTAAATTAACTTAGAATCCATACCAGCAACTAAAAATTCACATCTAAAATTTGCTCTTCACTAGCCTGGATTTTAGATGTGGAATCCACGCTGATTCAGTGCTGAAATTTTCAGCGTCCAAAATAAGCCATGTGAACATAAATGAAATTCCACATGCAATTCAACCCAAGCCAGCTCCACCTGTGAACCAATTGTTTTAGTCCCTTATGCAGCTATAGTAATTGTCTTTGAAAAGATCATTAATGTCTGTGTATAAAGTGACTATAAACTGGATCATCACTGTCACCTGTATCATGAAGTGTATGTGTGTAGCAAGGACAGCAGTCTGCAAATCACTTGTTCAATTGTTTCTATCGGTTATATTCTGGTTGCCTAAACAGGCTGCAACAATTTACAGAATCCAAAATGTAATAGCTTCATTAAAGATTTTTGCTATCACTTGATGGTGCTTTCACATAGTGCGTTTTTGGTGCGTTTCTAATGCGTTTTTTGTGCAGGAAGGCACATCAACTAATGCTGTACTTTGCTGCACAAAAAACGCTGCAAAAATCACGATTGTACCTTGATTTTTGCCGCGATTTTTGTACAGCAATAGTGTTGAGCGATTATTATCGACAAAGTTGAAATCGGCACAGTTTTTATGTTGATCGAAATTTTAGATCATGCGATAATTTAGGTAAAAATCGTGCATAAACTATTAAGATCGCGCCATTTTCGGCGCATCCTGTCATTTTGGCGGCCAGCAAATCACTTACAGAATAGACAGGTGAATTTGGTGTGCGACGTCATGACGGGGATTGTATGGTTTGCGATTGGCGGGAAAAATCACATGCCCTCGTTTTACATAGAACAGCCCTTCCTGTTAATGATCAGTGTCTCTCACGTCTCATAGCAGAGGACGTGCGCTCTGATTGTGTCCAACAGCCCAGCGAAATTATTCTATTTTTTCACAGAGAAAGCTCTACGTTAGCTGTATCCTTACAACTACAACTAGATCAGAGATTGAAGATTTTATGTAGTTAGGGAGAGAATTTTAAAAGGGAAAGCATCTACCGCTGAAAAAGCCCGCCGGGGGAGGGGGGGAGCGGAGGAGGGGCCCCCGGGGGCCGGAACACAGACAAGCTCTATAAAGAATACTGGATAAAGTTCACCAAGACTTAGTGTAGACATTGCAATAGCTTTATTATTAACAGTTTTCTATTGAAATATTTCCTGGATATTGGGCAGCCTATTCTTATAGTATACACATCTTTTCTAGTAACTGCAGGTCTCTTTGTTAGGGTGCAAAACTCCACTTTTATTATCAGTAAAACATTCAGATAGGTGTTCATTTTCAATTTTACCCATTCCACCATTGTTCATATATCCACCATGCACTTAAATTTGAAAACAGCAATTTTATAGTCACCACAGGTGAATTGAAAGGTGCCAAAAATATCTTGTATTATACGAATACATAACAGATACGTGTTTTTTGACTTTGGCGCACTACAGCTTTGTTCATTGAGGCAGCATCCACATAAATATGAATACAGCAATTTTATAGTCACCACAGGTGAATCGAAAGGTGCCAAAAATATTTTGAAATTATACGAATACATAACAGATACGGTTTTTTATTTTGGCGCACTACAGCTTTGGGTTCATTGAGGCAGCTTGCACTTAAATCTGAATCCAGCAATTTTATAGTCACCACAGGTGAATTGAAAGGTGCCAAAAATATCTTGTATTATACGAATACAAACAGATATGTTTTTTGACTTTGGCGAAACTACGCTTTGTTCATTGAGGCAGCTTGCACTTAAATCTGAATCCAGCAATTTTATAGTAACCACAGGTGAATTGAAAGGTGCCAAAAAAATCTTGTATTATACGAATACATAACAGATACGTGTTTTTTGACTTTGGCGCACTACAGCTTTGTTCATTGAGGCAGCTTGCACTTAAATTTGAATCCAGCAATTTTATAGTCACCACAGGTGAATTGAATGGTGCCAAAAATATCTTGTATTTATACGAATACATACCAGATACTTTTTTTTTGACTTTGGGGGCACTACAGCTTTGTTCATTGAGGCAGCTTGCACTTAAATTTGAATACAGCAATTTTATAGTCACCACAGTGAATTGAAAAGGTGCCAAAATATCTTGTATTATACGAATACATAACAGATACGTTTTTTTTATTTTTGGCGCACTACAGCTTTGTTCATTGAGGCAGCTTGCACTTAATCTGAATCCAGAAAATTTTAAGTCACCACAGGTGAATTGAAAGGTGCCAAAAATTCTTGTATTATACGAATACATAACAGATACGTGTTTTTTGACTTTGGGGGCACTACAGCTTTGTTCATTGAGGCAGCTTGCACTTAAATCTAATCCAGCAATTTTATAGCCCACCACAGTGAATTGAAAGGTGCCAAAAATATCTTGTATTATCGAATACATAACAGATACGTGTTTTTTGACTTTGGCGCACTACAGCTTTGTTCATTGAGGCAGCTTGCACTTAAATTTGAATCCAGCAATTTTATAGTCACCACAGAGGAATTGATAGGTGCCAAAAATACCTTGTATTATCCGAATACATTTCAGATACGTGTTTTTTTCACTTTGGCGCAGGCCAGCTTTTTTGATAGATCTACTTTGCAGTTAAATTTAAATCCAGCAATTTTGTAGTCATCACAGGTGAATTGATAGGTGCCAAAAATACCTTTATTATCCGAATACATTTCAGATACGTGTTTTTTACCGTTGGCGCCGGCCAGCGGTGGTGATAGAGCTACTTTGCAGTTAAATTTGAATCCAGCAATTTTTGTTTTGATTTGAGGGATTTGAGAATAGCTGTGTATTTGCCGTCTTTTAATAAGAGACTTTCCAAACCTCTTCCATACCTTCTTAAATTTTTATATTTCTGAAAATGGAGCGAAATTCAGGTGTAAACGAGCAAAGAGGGGGGTAGGACATTGAGTAGAGGTATGAGAGAAGGGCTCCTTCCAGTGCTGGCGACAACAAAACATGCCAGCGGATCGTCAGTTGCAGGACCGTCAGGCCCGTCATCACTGTGTCAGGGCCCTGGGGAATCTCAGTAACGAACAGCATCGCCAATCGTTCTTCAGTGGTTAATGCAACCTGCATCCCGCACAATTGTCATGTTTTTAATTTTTGGGGGCATTTTGCTGTGAAATGCAGCTAGACACAGGTCCTAAATTTTAAAAATGTGGTTTCTAACAGACATTTGTTCTTCACAATTGTCAAGAGTGGCTCAAGGGTGTGGTGCTGTCAGAAACAGGGAAAAAGTAGACACTGTTACTGGACACATATTGCAAACTGACTTGTTTTTGCAAGATCTTTAACATAGCTATCAATCCTTGTATTGAGACACCCATATAATACAATTAAAAAAAGAGAAACAAAGACATGGTGGGATTCCATCCAATTTTAAAATTGTTTTCTAGAATTAAACTACAAAAAAACTTGCATGTACAAAAAAGCTGGGAAAAAAAAATTCCTCTGAATTGTACAAAGGGAGGTACAGGAAAAGTTGACCAGATGTAGGTTATTCAGAGGACATGGGTATGGAGCACGGACAGAGAACAAAATACAGAGACAATTTCCTCCAGCACTTTTATAAAAAAGAAAAAGAATGCCAAGAAAAAGGGCACCTGGGTGGAACAGGAGCGTTAATCACCAGTATTTCCAAGTGAAGCTCAATTGGTCCGCCCCTTAACGGGGGCAAGCGCTACCCAGACAGGGGCAGTATATTTTCCATTCAACTAAAATGGTGTTCAAAGACTCCTTTTCCCGGCCACTTTTTAATTTGGGGGTCAGACAGGTTTAATGGTCATACTGCGGTCCAGGACAGGTATAGGTCAATGTCCAGTTCAACTAAAATGGTGGTTGAAAAACTCCTTTTCCCGGCACTTTTTAATCTGTGTTCAGACAGGTTAATGGTCATTCTGCGGTACAGGACATATATATCAATTTCCAGTTCAAATAAAATGGTGGTTGAAAGACTCCTTTTTCGGCACTTTTTAATCTGTGGGTCAGACAGGTTTAATGGTCATTCTACGGTACAGGACAGATATAGTTCAATGTCAGTTCAACTAAAATGGTGGTTGAAAGACCTCCTTTTTTTTCCCCGGGACTTTTTAATCTGGGGTCATGCAGTTTGGGGCTCATGCTGTGGCCCAAGACAGGGATAGTCAATGTCCAGTGAAACTAAAATGGTGGTTGAAAGACTCCTTTTCCCCCCACTTTTGAATCTGGGGGGCATGCAGGTTTGGGCTCAGCTGTGGCCCAGGACATGTATAGTCAATGTCCATTCAACTAAAAAAGGTGGTTGAAAGACTCCGTTTTCCGGCACTTTTAAATCTTAGGTTTCATGCAGGTTTGGGGCTCATGCTGCGTTCCAGGACAGGGAAAATTTAATGTCCATTTCAAGTAAGATGATGGTTCAAATCATACTGCCTTCTGGCACTTTTTAATTTGTGGGTGATGCAGGTTTAAGGGTCATGCTGTGGTACAAGACAGGGATAGTGAATGGTGTGTGATTTTTTTTCTGTGGCTTTTATAACCTAAAGTGGGTTTCCTAAGATGAGCACGTACCATTTGACTGTTGTGGATGTTAATTCCAGCTTCTCCAGCCCTGTTTGGGTGTAAGAATGAAGGTTGTTGTTGCTCTCCCATAGACTTTAATGGTCATCGCTCATAATGACCACTCACTATCGACTATCTGTCGATGATGGTCGACTACGACCATTTGACCGATGTCGATGGTCGACGTAATCGCTCAACACTGTACAGCAATGTACAGCATTAATTGCCGTGCCTTCCTGCACATAAAACGCATTAGAAACGCATAAAAAACGCACCAAAAACGCACTGTGTGAAAGCACCCTAAGTTTATAGGGTATCTTAATGCAATATAAATTAATGGAACTCTGGATTGTACCTATTGAAAGAGGCTTCCCGGTAAGAACAACCTCCTATTCAGATTGCAGATTCTCAGGCCAGCAGCTGGTTTGCACATGCTGGAAAGAAAACAAAGTGTTACAGGAGCCCATTGACATCAATAGGTGTCAGTTGTCTCAGTGGACACCTGCAATCTCGCAGAGCGGAGAGGTGTGCTGGACATGACATGACTTCCCAACTGGGAACAGGGAACACCCCTCTATTAGATTAACATGTCCTGTTCGTGTTGTGCGCATCTGTTCCTATTTGGTTCAATACTAGTTCGACCAAACTTGTTCAAAAATTTAGATTTGGGATGTCTTGAATCTGAATATTTTTATCTCACCCCAACCCTAACCATATCCTTAACCCTAAATTTGGATTAGGATAAGGGTTTTTAGGGCTTTTCAAAGGTCAACTTACCCTTCTGCAGCACTTCCAGATCAAGCAGCGCTGTTGCTCCGCAATCACTTCCCGCCTAATGCATGTGAGACCGGAAGTGACGATGGAGTGGAAGTGATATCTAAGAGATGTCGCCGCAGGACCCGTAAGTTAACCCTAAAAACCCTACCCCCAACTTAGTGTGAGGGTTACAGTTAGAAACATTTTTTTGCGGATTTACAACAAAATTTGATTCAAGCTTTCAGATTCGGGTTGAATTCGACTTTGACCCAAATCTGAAGCGATGCACCAGTCCTGATATAGCAAATTGAGTCTAATATTAGCCTATTAAATAGTTGCACTAAGCCCTTTAGCAACCTTTTTGCAAAAACCATAAACATCCCCCCAGCCTCACTTACAAAAAAAGCGGCAAGACATTTGTTCAACTTTTTTTTAATAAATGCGTTGTAAACATATTTCATACATACAGCTTCACTCATACTTCCACACGCACCTCCTTTTATACATATAACCTCATATAAATAAGTAGGTATTCTTGCACATTAGTGCAGGACTCTTGCTGCTTTAATAAGTGACAGTTCTTTCTCCAAAGCATGTGAAAATAAATTATGCAATCTGCATATGCATCTTTGTGTATCATCTATAAATATATGGCTGAATATACATTTTAATACAATCTGGTAAAAAAATAGGATGTCTAGAAATGGGATCTGGTTTATAAAACGTAATAAATGTAAGGAAACGAGATAAAACTTTGGCAAATTCCATGGTGAACACAACATCCATTGACATGTGAAGCAGAATAGTAGATTACAATTTTACAGAATTGCTGTATTATACGGAAAACAAATGTGTGTCCGTCCATACACCCATCCCACCCATGTATGTATATAAAATTACTTCTTGTGTAATTATGAGTGTATTAGTGCGCATTACTCTTTCATATTCCTATTGGAGATATGTCCCTCTGAGAATTTCCGTTTTTAACAGATTGGCATTGATAATACCATGTTCCACCTCCTAGCACCATTATGAAATATAACTTAACATCCCAAATAGAGATCTGTCTGTGAATACGTGACATTGTAGTACATATAAACAGTACATGCCATCTGTACATAGCAAATTCTTTACAGCATTATTGCCTATCAGAAGGGTTATTGGTTCAGTTTTGGGTGTGTTTGGTACCCATATTTGGCACACTCTTGGTCAAGGTCTCGAAGCATTTTGTCCTCCTTTGGTTTGTATGGTCGCACAAAACTGTCCGTTTCAAGCAATATCCTGTTAAGAGTCTTTTCGTAGTTGACATGCCTCCTGGCCATCAGAATATATTCCCGTTTCTACAGTAAATTGGGGCAGTCACAGGTGTTAGGGACCCACATGTATTCCCTCCTCAGGATGGGGAAATTGTTCTTGTAGGCAATTACCACCTGAACATCATAACAGGTTTCCTTCCCTACAATCTTTTTGCTGACAATTCTCCCTCGGAAAACTGCAAAAAGCCAAGTGAAAACATTAAAGCTTATTAGACTGCAGCCAGGCAGAATCAGCTCTTCTGTTGGCAGAAGAATAAAGGAAAGTGATTTAACTTACCAAAGTCCTTCTGACAGTACTGCTTGATTTTGTTTTGCCGTCCCTTGACTTTCCTGCACTTTCCACATTTATCTGCAATTAGAAAATTAATCTGGTGATTTCTCAGAAGAAGCCAAAAAGCAGCATGAACATAAGATAGTCTTTCAGTTTTTTTTCACTCTGATACTACAAGAGGATGCAGGTTTTTGAACCCCTAAACAGATACCCAGCAGGTGAGTCTCATGTATCTGCAGGGGTAAAAACAGCTTTTCTTTTTTCTTTTTTTTTTTTTAAATGTACTGACCCAAAAGTATTAAATACAAATATGTTTCAGAATGACAAAATTGCGTTGTAGCAGAACATTACCTTGTTCATAATATAAATTAATAACGTAATAACTTTAAGCCAAAATTCTGTGCATACTTTAAATCTGCTTGCCCTGTTGCCATCATAGCTGGCTTTTCTAAGATAAATTATCAGCTGGGAGCCCCTCTGTACACAGGCTACCCAACATGTTTCACAGCTAGACAGCAGCAGGCTTTAGTCACTTAAAGGGGTTGTCTCAATACAAGGATTGCTTTTTTTGTTAAAGATCTTGCAAAAACAAGTCACTTTACAATATGTGTCCATTAACAGTGTCCTACCTATTCCTAGATATGCCCTCTTGTATGGACTGCAGCAGCTCCTCAGGTCACTATAGCTACAGACCTGTTTGATCTTTCCTAATAGGCTGCCAGCGCTGGTCTCTATAGCTACAGTCAAACTATAAAGAAAAAGGGAAATGTCTTAAAACATAACTTTTAATAAATAGCTATAAAACATCATGACAGAAATTGTCTCTCGTAGCCAATACGGAAAAGGCTATACGGACCCTACCCTAAGAAGATCAAGGTGTTCGCCCTTGTATGTTTTATAGCTATTTATTAAAAGCTATGTTTTAAGCCTTTTCCCTTTTTCTTTGTAATTCAATTTTTTTCTGTTGAGGGGACGTTGCCTTCCTTACAACTTGTATCTGTTGTTTTGGCTTGTTCACAATAGCTTCAGACCTGGTGTCCTCAGTAGCTCATCACTGAAAACCAGTAGAAACCAGTAAAGCTAGTAAATACGCCCCTGAATAAAAAAATGAAATCGAGAAACTGGACTGAGGTTGATGAATCGATGTAGCGAGACAACCCCTTTAAGAGAAGATTATGAGGAATACTTTAACTTGCAGTGCGTTGTTACTATCAAAATTTAATCTTGTAAAGTTGGATTGTGCATTTGTATTGCGAATGTTTTTGATTTTTGGCTCCGGTCCTTTATGAAGGCACTGAGGCATCTAAAAACTTTTGCAAAAATAGAACAGATCTTGGCAGCACAAAAAGTGGAGAGTCTTTTTTTCCCTGTCTCCTTTGCCAGGATTCAATAAAACGAATATATAAGAGCAACACAGACTACAGGTGCAGTAAAGGAACCCCTATTTATTTATGCCAATCCATTGTTTCAGCCATGTCTAAATTTTAAGTTAAAGGGGTTTTGCTACGAAGTAAAATTGACGTGGGAAGCTTGCAAATGAAATAACAAACATTTTCACCATTCATTATTATTAAAAATTCTGCATTGTTTTTGTTTTAGCTGCTCCTTTAGTGATCCATTGTTTACAGCTTGTCTCCAGGGGATATGACCAGGCCTGAGAGCTCCTCAGTCCTGGTCAGACATGTTCAGTCCATGTAGAAGAGAAGTTGATACAGCGAAGTTGGGTTATGTTCCGTTAAAATCCAAAATTTTTTTATTGGTTTAACAGAATAAAATTCATTGCAAATCCAAACAATGGCACATCCCCTTAAAAAATATATCAGCCAAAGGTACAGACCTCATGCCTTCTCTCAGGCAGCTACTGATGGTTCAAACCCCGGGTGCTGTCGTTCTACTCCGTCCTCTGTACTCCTTAGTAATTAGTCAAACAGTGCAAATAAATAAAAAATAAACCTCATTGAGGTCTGTGTATTGATAAAGAGAAAAAAAAAAAAACAGGTTTGGTTTTGCAGGGATTTGAACCTAGGACCCTTGTGCTTGGAGGCAAAAACTTTACCTCTGAGCTACTCACAATGCTTTACATAAACAGACCTTTCTTTGACTACAGAGAGGAACGGCATGGTAATATCATCCTTCTGGGTCACATGATATGCAATTCAAACAAATCACACACGCCTCCTTCTGAGCACACAGCTGAAGAGCTGGATGCAGGAGGTATGAAATGAGATGGTGGCAAAACCCCTTTAAAGGGGTATTCAAAACTAATAAATGCTTGTATAGTCCATTGAGACATGATTAAAAATAGAAAGAAAAAATGTACCTTATAAACCCACTCGTTCCAGCATCATGATACCATTCAAATTTCACATGACCCTGCACCAATCACAGGCTGCAGCAGCCATGTGCTGTGTATTCAGCAACAGACCACTGTGGCCTGTGATTGACTTTAGGGTCACATGAAGAGTGAAAGAGGATATCATCAGACAGGATCACTAGGAATGCCGGCGGCACTTGAACAAGAGGGTTTACAATGTAAGTTTTTTTTTTTCCTTCTATTTTTCATCAGATTCATGGTGGAATAAAATCAGCACCACAGTTAACAGTGTGAATTGTAGGGTGGATTCCCAATGAAAACAATACGGTTTACATGTTGAATGTGTTTAAGAAATCCACTGTGTAAGCATACACCATAGTAATCACATAAAAGTAAGCACCGAGGGCACAGTCACCATGTTGTCGAGAGCTGGTCGTGTTGATCATGGAGTCTACAAGCTTTGACTTCTGAGCAAGAACAAATAATCCTTTCTTGCTTCAATTCCACTGAGGTAAAATATTCAAATCCTTACTTAATGAAACCCTCCAGTAAAGGTCTATGTTGAGTTGACAGGTTCCTTCTAAACTTCCTCTACAAGGATCACCTGTTCTACAGGGTTCATTTCTCTAGTCTTGTATCTGAACACATTTTCCACTACACAGGAGACAGAACCCAACGCCTGAATCATTATTGCTGCAGCCATAAAATGTGACACTGATATATCTCAACTATTTCCACTTTTATCAGTCTGCTGCATTATCATCTGAAAAAACAAGGTCCCGAGCCCTCACACACCCCATTCCTTTCCACACTGTTGGGAGTTTACCATACAACCAGGTTCGGGAAATGAGCACCTGGCACAGTACCAATGTGTTTTTGCCAAATAGCTGACATCCTGACATTTTTTTTTCCAGATAATTTTCTGCATCTTCCCCTTGCCACTCCTGAAATGATATCCTGCTAACAGATCAAAGGTAACATTTACAAGCAGCCAAGCAGAAAGTATGAGGGAAAATGGACTCCGACTCTGAATCAGGAGTACAAAAAAAGGAACACGAGTATATTTATATATCTGCATCTCCCTTAGGGCAATGACTATTTATAATCATGTCCTGCATAACCTGTAAAGTGTTAAAGAGGACTCATCATCAGTTTTCTGATATGAAACAGGCACAGAGGACTGCACAGAGCTTCCAAACAATGTAAGAGGTTACCACTCTTCATTCAAGATATACATCTATAGGAGACCTAGGAAACCCAAAACTGTCCGGTTGCTGGTGGCAATTTTTGTCTACTAATCATCTATTGTGGCACAAACATTAATAATGTTGTGTCAGGATACACATGGGGGAAAACATTTTATTGCAAGATAAGAAATTAGCACTGATGTCTTTTATCTGCTCTTTCGATGTCAATGCACATTTGAGTAACCAAGCAGAAAGGTTACTTGGACCATCTAGCCGCTTAGTTTTTCTATATTTCTGGGCGCTTATACCGATTCTTTATAGTTTGGCAATTATGCTTTCATACACTAATCATAGCAAAATGTTACTCTTTTTCCATAGGTTTTCATCCAGTCCACAGTGGGCTCTTAAAGGGGTTTTGCTACGATGTAATGTTGACGTGGGATCCTCCAAAATGGGTATTTAATCACTTTTCTAAATATATGTGGTTACAAAAAGTGAAGCCTGTGAGAGCTATAGCTTTCTTTACATGCCCTTAGTTACTTAAAAGTTTATATTAGACACGACCAGGAGCTGATCTGGCCGCGCTTGCGTGTTTGCACTTCTTATCTGATGACAGGGAACATAAAGGAGCTTGCAAGGGGCTTGGGAGAAATGTGCAGTATATGAGGCTTTCTGTTGTATAGAGAATCCTCTAGTTGTAATTATTTTAGTAAACATTGTAGACGCTCCCTTGCTTCCTCTCTCTCCAAGGGGCTTGGGAGAAATGTGCAGTGTATGAGGCTTTCTGCTGTATAGAGAATCCACTAGTTGTAATGTAATTATCTTCGTAACCATTGCAGACGCTCCCTTACTTACTCTCTCTGCTCGGACCCCCTCTCTCTTCTCATTCAGCCGTTCATGACACAGCATGATTTGTTTATTTTCTGTCCTGAGCAGATAACAGGTAAGGAAGTCGCTTCGTGGCAAAATCCTTTTAAGGCTATGTCTAAACAGCACTGGATTTTGGTAGTTTTTTCAGTGGATTCAGTATTTTGAATTCACCGAAAATCTGACCGTACCCAGCGCTGTGTAAGCCTCAATAGAAAATCCGTGCTGTAGTGTACACCGCACAGATTTTTTACTTAATGTTTCCAAAACCTAAAACTGTCCGGCAGAATATAGAACATGTTGTATATTCCACCATCATATTTCCATGCAGCTCATGTAATGGGCCCGCTGGGTATCCGACTGTGGTTTTTAGTGCAAAAAAAACGGCGGCGCGGTCCAGCAATGTGAAAATGCCGGCGGTTTTTGCAGCTGCCATTTTCAAATTGCTGTGTAGACCTAGCCTTAATTTGCCATGTGATGAAAAAAAAAACTGCGCATGACAGTACTATTCAAAGCATAATCGTATGTGCCGAGGGAAAAACTGTTAGCATTTCCATTTCCTTCAAGTGTGGGAATACAGCGCTTGTCTGCAGCATTGCATGATGTGGGTAAGGACCATGTCCCTTAAGTGGCTGCCAATAGCCCCCAGAGACGCCATATAACTGATTATTGGCAGCTGCATAGCAGCATGTTTTTTATTCACATCACAGCCGTGCCCCAAAAGTGCTGGGTATTCCTACCCTTATAACAAGTCAGGCACTTGTGTGTCCATCACATGGCCATTGATAGATTTGCTGAATCACAGCAAGTAAAGGTCTTAAAATACTGAGAGGAATGGATGCAGAAAGTAAAGTGGAAAATTGCATAACCTTGATTTGCAGAGATGTTTATATCCCATTAAGCCAGAATTTATGAAATTAACAAAAGCCATCATTGGTTTTGTTCAAAGGACTAGTATAGTGATATATGTCGATTTCCATATTATTTAATATGCTATGTACAACCCTGTCAACTTTGGAGGTTCTGTTCAGAATCTCTGTCCCAAATTCCATTAGGAATGACCCTATTTTCTTCTGGTAAAACAGACACCATGACAGAACCCAACAGACCCCATTGTAGTCTATAGAATCCATCAGACACTACTGGTGCCCGTTGTAAAATGGGTCTAGTTCAACAGAACCTCTGATACAAAAGGGAAACAGGCCTAAATACATACATTTACCTCATTTAAACATATAGGAGGACATGTATGAAAACTGTCTTGGTCTAAGACTTTCTTTGTTGTCTAAGCAACCAATCAGAGCTCCCTTTCATTTTTCCAGAGCACTATATGAAATGAAAGGGGAGCTCTGATTGGTTGCTATGTACAACAATGAAAGTCTTACATATAGACCATTGTCATACATGAGGCCCATAGTGTGCCATTTAAACCATTTATAATTAGGAAGAGACTTTCTTTCCGTTACAACACTCCTGGTTGTCCTATTAGCCTAAGGGTATGGTCACACGGTGTATTGCGGTGCAAACCTATGCGTGCCGCAATACGCCTGCTGTTGAAAGTACTCGCTGTCCAGCGCATACTTTCAACAGCACAACAACCCCGCCTCCTATTCACTTTGGTTTTCCCAGGCACGTAAGCGTCCAAAGAAGCGACATGTTACTTCTTTATATGGGGGAATACACCAGATTATCATAGCATTCTCGGAGTGCTATGATTTTACCGTGTTTGCGGGGCATACTTTGGCCGCATTTACTAAAACCATAGCTAGCTGTGACATTTCAAACATTTAGTTATCTTATATACATTGGCATAAAGCCATAACTCTGTGTCAATACCACATACATGGGGCCACTGCCATCAGTGAGTTTTGCCAAAATTTACTTGAAGCCTGGAAGTTCAATGTCCGTCATAATTAGCTTAGCAGCCTAAAAGATTTAAAGGTTGCAAACCCAACATATTTGTGATGGAAATAAGTAGGACTAAGGCAAGCGTTGCGGCTCAGTGTCACATTCCCAGTGCTTGATCAAGGAAGCAAGAATACCTTGTAAATCGAGCATAGAGTTGTGTTAATAAAAGTGAAATTCTTTAAGATATCTCAATGTTGTATGGTCAGATACATATAAAAATACCGATGGCCAACATTTTGGTACATGTCAATCATTTCTTTTATCCGCTTATCATTGTAAAGAAGACATAAACTTGATGATAGAAAGGAAGAAGAAACAGAAACATTAGTAGTGTAGAAATGCACCTGAATCTATTAACCTGTTCTACTGTGGGTCAAAGATTTGGAGCTTTCTAGCTACAAAGCGACAATTCTGGCTCAGGTAAACCACTTTTAAAGTGCTCTACCTGTTCCAGAAGTAATGCGCCTGGATTTGCCATACTGAAGCTATAAATGTGTAGAATCATACGGTTGTAGTGCGACACACCTTCAGCACGTCCCCGGGCGCTCTGTAATGCGCCTGATATTTGCGTGCACCTGTTTAAAAATAGAGCGAACGGGGCTGCGCTAAACCTCGGGCTGAAAAGACACCAGACTTTTGGCACAACAGCCCTGTTCAGACATGTCGCCCATAAAGTGTAATATGAAAAGTGATCTACTATCACTTAAACCACAACAAAGAACATAAGCTTTTACTACAAGTTCACAACTTCATGATAACAGGGCTTTAGTAAGCATCAAACTTCAGGACACCTCCATCCACCTCTCACATAAACCAACAATGTCAAAACCCAATGCTGTTCTCATAAAACAGACACATGGAGGAGGCAGCTACACCCCAATTTCTAAGGTAAAGTAAAAAAAAATGCTACATTTATTTTAAGAAGAGACCATAGGATAATAAGATAATTTTCCTAACTTTTCAGAAAAATGTTCTCTTGGGTGGCACTGTGGAACAGTTTCATCACAGCTAGGTGGGTCTACAATAACAGTCTTCAAGGCATTCACACCCATAGTGTTATGAACAGGTATCCGTTGCCATGTTATGAAGCCCATCCCATAGTGGAGAGGCAATCTGAGGACTGAGTTCAACTAAGGAGAACAGGGTGGAACTTTACACATATTCAATACAGAACCAAGTTGTAAGATAAAAATAAAAAAAAAGATTTTATGCTTTTTAAAATGTTTAGAGCGACATGTATGAACGGGGCTGTGCCAGATATCTGGCGTCTTTTCAGCCCGATATCAGATGCAGCCCCGTTCATACATTTTTAAATCTCCCGCGGGAGGCGGGGCGCACTAGAACCGTAGCTTTGCTATGACATTTCTGGGTGCATTACAGCTGGAACAGGTAGAGCACTTTCAAAGTGGTATACTTGAGCCAGAACTGTCGCCCGAGCACTAGAATGTGTCTGATTTATGACCCGCTGTATAGCGATTTCATAAATCAGGCATATTCTAGACTTATGTGAGGTGCATGAAATTTGCTGTGTTAACGCCAAATTTCATAATTCTCACCCTAAATTTGTATATTAAGCAAAAAGAAAATTTCTTACTTTCATAGAAACTTTAGAAGGTCTGCAAGTTAAGTAACAGCAATCATGAAAAGAAAGCGGTTCTAGTATTTGATCTTTTTGTGGCTCGGTCTAAATTAAACCCTTGGATTCAAAGGTAATATTTATATTCCTTTATTGATGAGTAGCATATAACTTGTGGTAGCAGACATAAGGCGTGCTCACATCTCCATTTTTCCTTTGTTTAATATATGTCTTCTGACATCTGTGTTAAACGGCATAACAGTGGCATCCATCACCCAAAGGCTATTATGGGATGTTTGGATACCATGTTAGCTTCTTCATGACATATGTGATAAACACATGCCAACACAGAGTATGGATGACAGATGCCACTATTACAAATCTGTCACCCAAAGCCTATAATGGTATCCATTTACCAAATGCACCATGAAAATCTGTTGAATAGCTAATGAAGTATCTGTTAAATGGATGCCTGTTTCAGATACCCTAGTTTGGCATCCATCACTCATAGACTTATATGGTATCTGTTCAACAGATATGTTTTTTAATTACTTGCCGATCGCCCTTTGATTGTAAACATCTGGGTGGTGACTGTATAGCTCTCCATGGATGTCCTGGAATGTCAATCTAGAGAGCACAGCTGTACACTAAGGGTGTATTCGCGCTTTAATACGGCCGAAATGCACGGTAATTCATAGCTCTCATAGAGAACTATGAATTACGTCTTTCCCCCCCGGCGTACGATATGATCGTACTGTACGCCGGGGGAAAGAAGTGACATGTTACTTCTTCGTGGCTCTTATGTCCTGCTGATAATGCAAGTGGATACAGTCACCACCCCGTGCTTTAGAAGTATGCACTGGCCAGCGTGTACTTCTAAAACACACGGCATATTGCGGCGAGTATAGCACGTGCCCCAATACGCCATGTGAACATACCCTAATTGTACAGCTGTGCCGGTGGAGAGTCTGCTGCCAGCAACAGCTGGGATCTCCACTAAAAACCCAGGGACGGTTTATTACCATCCCTGTCTTCCAGATTACTGCATATAGAAACTAGCAGGAAGTCTCCCGACTTCCTGGTGCTAGTGGTCACGTGACTACCCGGGCTTGATAGTTACAGATGCTGCTGGGTCTTATTAGCCCAATATCAGCTCTGCAGTTAGTACAGGGGATTGTTTCCCCTTGTATTTCCACTGTAACTGAGGCTAATAGATCAGCCCCAGTTACAATGAAAAAAAAAAATCTAGTAAGTGATAAAAAAAAAATGCCCCCCAGAGGTCTTTTTCTGCCCCTATGGGGGCACAATATGTAAAAAATTCATAAAAACAGACATACAATAAATTATTATTAAAAAAACCATTAAACAGCCCAAACCAGAACTTTTAGACCCTAAAAATTTATATCCCCTATAAATAAATGTTCACGACAGAAAACTGACAAATTACATAACCAATTTTAGTGCCCCTTTTGCTGTTAAAAAAATTGAAATTCAAAAGTCTGTTTTTCACATTTTTTAATTAACCATTTTCTCTTGTATTAAAATCTAATGTAAAAATTACACAAAAATAAAGTCTAACATATCATCTAAAAAAAGGCAAAAAAAGAAATAGAATAACCGAGTCCTTTAAAGAATTTTTGTGTTCAAACCAGCGTGTACTAAGAAAAGGGAAAATGTGCCTGATAAGAAACTGATTAAAGAATCCTGAGGTATAGAATCAGCTAGTCTGTCCAACTTTTCTTTTTCCGGCATATTCCTGAATACTGGCGAGATGGAACCAAAACAACGTTTTTTTGGGCTCTCCTCTGACAACAGACCTCCTATTGACATATTTAGCATGTATATCAACAGATTATACACCAAATATAGGGAAAAAAAGGTGATGTGATTGGGGCCTTATACTTCCACTTAGCCAGAATAAAATTTCTAAATATCAGTATAATGCAAAGTAACTAAATAAAAAAAAAACGAATATAAAAGGAAAAGTAGGGTAGTGTCCATGATTCCACCTCTTATTTATAAAAAAAAGTTTTAGAAAAGCAGTGCCCTGGCTGGCAATAGTGGGCACCTATCCCACTTTTTTAAAAGTGGGGTAACTTTTTCTGTGCATCGCTTTTGACAATTCTCCCTCATTAAATGTTAAAAAATGTCCAGCATAGGACGTGGTTGATAATAGTTTAATAACATCACTCTTTACCATCTCTTTTAGATTCTTCAATCCTGTTCAGTTCTATGTTGCCTCTTTCTTGCCGGGCTTGGGGAGGCCATTTCTTCTGTGATGTCTGCAGTAGCTCTGCAAAATAGATGGAAATTGTAATTATTATTCTAATGTTATTGGCCATTGTCACTGAAAATTTTCATAAATATCCACCATAACATATCCTACCAAGTTCTAAAAAGAAATCCTTAAAGAAGTGTGCTTGGCCGTTTCCATAACTGCCATGGAAATTAATGGAGAGAGGCAAGACAGCAACCTCTCCATTTATTCCCCATTGGAATGCAGCAAAGTCCAATTCTAGGGATTGGTGTGCTCCACGCACTTCTAGCGTATACTGTGGATAAGCCATACATGTGAATGATTAGAATACGCCTTTTAAGGGTTAGAGTAGTGGGCACGATCAGCTCCTAGAGCTGAGAACTACCCTGTCAGTCAACTGCTCTTAGTTAAATCATATTACTCTATAAGTACTCCTTCCAAATGTCCCCTTTATTGTACGATAGGCATATAAGACAGTCATCCCAAAACTGGTTTCAGGGGCTTCATGGCGTGAAACTTTTAGGGCGACATTTCCCAACACGCCAATGCCAGTTTTTTGGTCTATATTGCGCTAAAACCACTTTTGACGCCATATTTTGGATGCAAATGAACTGTCGTACACCAAAACTAGGCGCATTATATGCCGGGACTGATACATGCGCCTAAAAATGATGCACTGTGTGCCTGCAAAACTAAATGCGCCTATTGAGGCGCACAGCCTATCATTACAAGGCGCATTTCACATTTTACATATGTGTTAGGCGCATTACAAGTAAGTGTTAGGTGCATTTCATATACTTGTAATGATAAGCTTTGCGCCTCCGTGCGCGATGTGCCTCGATAGGGGTATTACATATGCTTCTAATGATATGCTATGTGCGCGATTTGCACTAATCGCGGCACAAAACATTTCATTGGTAGAGTATGTAATGCCCCTATCGAGGCACATTGTGCATGGAGGCACATAACTTATCATTACAAGTGTATGAAATGTGCCTAACACATACTTGTAATGCGCCTAATATATACTTGTAAAATACGAAATGCGCCTAAAACATATACCCGTGTAATGATGTGCTATGTGCCTCAATAGGTGCATTTCGTTATGGAGGCGCACAGCACATCATTTTTAGGTGCATTATGTTTACTATGCAAAGTATACCTGACACCAGACTTTTGATAGGGTCGGACTTTCTGGCGCACTTTACACTTATTTAATGCGCCTAAAAACTGACGTAGCAACGCCAATTTTCGGACATCTCGTCCTTAATTCTGGTGTGGGTCCAGAAATTTACAGCATATCATTCAGATGTGCCATAAATGTCAATGATGGAAATATGCCTTTAAAAGGTTATAGTAGAGGGGACTATCAGCTTCCAGAGCCAGACTTTAAGTGGGTGTATGCTTTGCTTGGCATCCAGCTGAAACGCAAACTTGTGCGAACAGCCCTGTGGGCAACTGCTCTTAGTTAACACAGGCACATTACACAGCTGTTACAAAACCGATTCCAGGGGCTTCATATTGGAAACTCTTAGGGCGACATGTATGATCGGACTTTACCCCCGATTTCAGGCGTATTCCACTTTCAGCTTTGCCTCGCATGAAGGGGCGGGCAGTGGGCACGGTGTGGGCGCGGGGTAGGTGTTCCGGTAGGCGTTACGAAAAAAAAATATTAAATCAATAAATCATGTTTATTTCTTTATTTTCGTTAGCCAAGGATCAATAGTATGGGTGCAACGAAAATAAAGAAATAAACATGATTTTATTGATTTAATTTTTTTTTCTTTACCCCCATATTATTAGTCATTTTATATACACATCGTGACAACTTCTGTAGTGTTATAATTTGATTTCGCCCATGTACAGTTTTATTTCAGATTGCATTAGAAAACCCATAGGAGCGTCGCTCGCTCTCCCATTGGTCCAAAAACCGGCGCCTCTTTTAACTTAGCCAATCACAAAGGGCGCTCAGAATTTCTTTTCCCCATAGAACTCTATGAGAAAGTAGCTCGCGCTCTGATTGGCTAAGCTGGACGAGCCCCCGCCGCTTCAACCAATCAGCTCGTTTCTGCATTTTTACTGTATTTTGAACTGTCCCGCCTTTGAATATGATTGGTCAATTTTTCTCCATAGGATATAATGGGACATTGTCGCTCCTATTCTGATTGGCTTCTGCCGACCAATGAGAATAGCTTAAACAATTTGAATTACTGTATTTCCCGGCAATTCTCTCTATTGCAATTCCCTATGTAGCGCCGGTCTCGGCGACAAACACGTTGTTCGGGTTTTTAACTGCTTTATTTGTAAAGAAGGGTTCGGCTCTTTATCTGATAATGTTTTACATTTAATAAAAATAATTTTTTTTATTAATACTTCATGCCGCACGGCGCTGAGCGCCGAGATTTCAGAGCATCCATCTCTCCATAGACTATAATGGGAGAAGTAGCTCGCACTCTGATTGGCTGGGATAGCCAAGCCCCCGCTAGCTCAGCCAATCAGCTCTTTTCTGTCTTTTTACTGTATTTTGAATTATCCCGCCGTGGATTCTGATTGGTCTAAACTTCTCCATAGACTAGAATGGGTCTTTGTCGCTCCTATTCTGATTGGTCAATAATTCTCCATAGGTTTTAATGGGTCTCTGTCGCTCCTATTCTGATTGGCTGAGCTAGCCAAGTCCCCGGTAGCTTAACCAATCAGCTCTTTTCAGCATTTTTACTGTATTTTGAACTATCCCGCCGTGGATTCTGATTGGTCTAAACTTCCCCATAGGTTTTAATGGTTCCTATTCTGACCGGTTTATGCCGACCAATCAGAATAGCTTTCTGAATTTGAATTACTGTATTTCCCGGCAATTTCCAATATCCTAATTCTTGAATTAGGATATTGGAAAGTGATTTTGTTTTATGTATTTTTTATTTTTTAGGTTTCAGCTCTTTTCCTGAGAATGTTGAACGCCTTTATAAAGGCGATTTTTGATTCATACTCCGCACCGACATCTGGAATGATTTCTTGCTGTTCCAGCCTGTCTCGCATCGGAACTGTTTTTCGGCGCAGTCCCGCACGGCGCCTAAGTCCCGCACTGCGCCCATGTCCCCGCACTGTCCCCCACACACATTGGCGAGGCGTAGGGAACTTTTGCCCGCATGTATGAGTGCACCTCCTCGGACGGCGTATCTTAGGCGCAGCGCCGCACTGCGCCTCGGTCCCTGCACTGCGCCCCACACACTGGCCGGGCGCGGCGGACTTTTCCCCGCATTTATGACCGCACTACCTCCGGCGCCGAATCAGAGGCGCAGCGCCACACTGCGCCTCAGTCCCGCACTGCGCCTAACACACTGGCGAGGCGCGGCGGACTTTACATGCTATGTATGAGCGCGCCCCGCCCCGACATAAATCAGGCGCAGATTCCGCCGGGAAACTGGCGGAAAGGTGCTCCCCGACCCAGCAGGATTCATACATGTCGCCCTTAGTTCCTATTTATTTAACCCCATTTGGGCTTCTTTTCTGTGCACTTGTACCACTAAAACTTTATAATGCAAAGGGAGACTGAAAGTTACAGAAATGAGCATTGATACCACTGTCTGTATAAGCTATATGTATGCTGATCAATGTGTGCTACTCTTTAACACTCTGTGAACACTGGTAGTTGCTGCAAGTATATCTGCAGATCTTCAGATGTGCTATGTGTCAGAAGACTATTTCAGTTGTATTTAAAGGGGTTTTGCCACTATCTCATTTCATACCTCCTGCATCCAGCTCTTCAGGCCTATGTGCTCAGAAAGGGGGCGTGTGTGATTTGCTTGAATTGCTTATCATGTGACCCAGCAGGATGACATCACCAGGCCTTTCTCTCTTTAATCAAAGAAAGGTCTGTTTATGTACAGAACTACAAGTAGCTACACTGTAGCCTAGAGGTAAAGCTTTTTACCTCCCGACACAAGGGTCCTAGGTTCAAATCCCTGCAGGAACCAAACCTGTGGATTTTATTTCTCTTTATCGATGCACAGACCTCACTGAGGTTTCTTTTTTTAATTTATTTGCACTGTTTGACTAATTACTAAGGAGTACAGAGGATGGGAGTAGAATGACAGCACCTGGGGTTTGAACACTCAGTAGCTGCCTGAGAGGAGAGGTGATGTCTGAGCATGTGCGACCAGGACTGAGGAGCTCTCCGCCCTGGTCGTATCCCCTGGAGACGAGCTGTAAACAATGGATCACTAAAGGAGCAGCTAAAACAAAAACGGTCCAGAATTTTTAATAAAGATGAATGATGAAAATGTTTATTATTTAATTTGTAAGCTTCCCACGTCAATTTTACTTCGTGGCAAAACCCCTTTAATGACCGATCTTTTGGAATGTTGCACATATCAAAGAAAGCACAATAATAGACTGCAGTAGGCATCTTTATCAAGACACAATCTAGGATTTTTATTACATAAGTGAACATGTACATGATGCATGTAATGGGTATGTAGGAGTCAAGAAGAGAACTAGCACATACAGCTGTTACTTCCAGTCAAGCAACATCTAATGATTTTGTGCCTTTTTAAAAGCTCTGAAGTAGCGACAAAGTCTGTCAAAAATTTTACAGCTGTTCCCTGGTTCATTAACAGCCATCGTCAGACTCCACATGGTGCTCTCTAGAGTATGGGCCATTAATCTTCATCACAAACGGTTATCCCAAACTGCAATGTCAATGGCATGAAGAACACACTGGATGTTTAGATTAAAAAATTTCAGCAGAGGACAAGGTTTAACATTGCTGCATAATGAAAGCAGTGTTAGACTATTCAGGCAGGAGTGTGCCCATTCCCAAAGTGATGTTTTGATAAAATGAGAGCCAGCAGGAAGACACTGTACAATTCTCTATGTGAGAAAATATGCTAATAACATACAGCAAATAAGTAAGACCTTCTTCACATCTGCGTTGGAACCTCCATTGCAGAGTTGACACCGGATCCGTTTCACAACAGATACCAATGGTGCCCGACAGACCTCATTGACTACAATGGGGTCCCTTGGGCTTCCTCCACAATGTCTGTCATTTTCAAGGAAAACATCGTTCCTAATGGAATTTGCGATGGAGGTTCTGAAAAGAAACTCCAAAGCAGATATGAACCAGGCTTTAGTAAGTGGCATTTTATAGTCAGTTTTTATCCTTTTTCAAGAATAATATTTAGAAGAGCCATGGTGCTTACCACTGTGAACTGTTGTTACTGGACTTGGAGAGGTAGGACGTAGAGTTGGTGATAGGGCTGTTTCCACAGTTTCTTGTAAGGAGCTGCGGTCTCTCTGGTGGTTTATATAGTAATTCTTAGGAAGCCAATACTCATATTCTATGCCCGAATTCTGCTCTGTGAAGAGGACCTAGGGGAAGAAGTATTTTATAGAATTTCAAAAAATAAACATGAATGTATGTTTGAATGTAAAATCAGATACAGAATTATATAGGCATACAGTGGTCCCCCAAGTAACAATGGCCTCACTATTTTCAGCATACAATGGGCCCACATAACTGGAAACCAAATGGCACAAACACTGCTGATCTATAGGACATGTGATTGACTTTAAGATCCAACCAGTCAGCGTTGGTATTGCACAAGTAAAACACCTGCATTGCTATATTGGTGATCTAGTAGCGCCTCTCTACAGTACAGTGTGGTACTACCTGTTCTTTACTGCTCTTTACATGTGCCAGGATGAGTGGCTTCTTTGGGCACCAGGTGAGAATACTGGTACATTGTATGTACAGTACAGGATCATAAAAGAGTTCCTATCCTATCCACAAAAAAAAAAGTGCTGGAAGTTATATGCTTAATTTCTTTACTCTTCATGGTTCTTATTTTGGGTCAACATTTTGAGGATTTCAAAACTAAATTACGGTACTAGTTTTCCATAAAGTAATAAGGAAAAAATGCAACACTCACAATCGAGAAATAAATAAAAAAAGACTTTTAATCCAATATCTCCAAAGGCAACATTTTGAGCCGAAACGTCGTCTTTGAACATGTTGGAATAAAATATTTTTTTGATTTATTTCTCCATTGTGAGTGTTGCAATTTTTTCTCATTACTGAATTGGAATTGTAACTCTGGGTATTTTTTTGCTGGCACACATATGTATAATTTTTTGGTGTTGGAAGTGCCGCTCTTTTCCTTGTTTATAAATTTTCCATTGAGTTATGGTACAGCTTTTACAGTTTATAAGTGACCGTTTTTTCGCCGACAAGTCAACTCTACGAGTTCATCGATAGTCCGATGGTAATCTTCAGAAATGACTTGGAGAATTTTCAACACATTTTCATCAGCTGGGGCAGTGGAATGATGGCTGGAACGAGGTTGATCACTAATTAACATTTCACTTTGTTTGAAACAGGAGAGCCATTCATTAACTTGTTCTCTACTTAAAGAAGCTTCCGTGTTGGCTGTCGGTAGCATAAACTATTTCCGCTGCTTTATTTTCCCAAAATGTAACGTCGTCTCACAGCTGCACGTTGTTCTTATGAATCAGCGGTCAGAAAATAGGCAAAAAATTTATTAACGCAACCTTCTTCGACAACATTCTGCGGGCACTCACCTAGTGACATTGCTAATGGGGTGCCCACCGGAAGACTATTCCTGTTTATTTTGGTTACCTCCTCATTTATGAAAACATAATCAAGCTGGTTTAGATATGAAATGAATAATGATCACATGCCAAAAGTTTTCTGAATACGGGTAAAAAACAGTAACCTGTTCTCAAGAAGGATTCTGCGAGATTGCAAAAAACAAACACGCTTATAGACAGAAAGAAAAATTGTGGAATTACAAAAATTAGTAATGGGAAAATAACTATATGACTAATGTAATGTATATTAACTGATGGAGATAAGGCAGTTGCCAGCAGTGTGAATGGCTAGTTTTGTTCTGTATTTTAAGAAAGTTTTAATCATAGTACTTTTGGGCAGGGCCTTTAACAGTTTTGCTTCAGTCATTTTGAAAGCTGATGTTTTAGGTGAACTTAAACATTTAGTAAAATCCAATTTGTGAGTGCTGCACCTGTAACTGATTTGTTTAACCAGTCATTTATAACAGGAGATGTTTCTGATAGTAAATATTGTTCCCATCCATAAGAAGAGTACTGAAAAAAACTGATAACTACAAGCTTGACATCTGTAGTAGTAAAAGTCATGGAAACTCTCCTTACAAACAGCGTTGGGCAGTGAAAATAAAAAAATACATTTTTTTCCAATAATCTCCCATTTTAGCTAAAATTTTTCATTTTTACAAGGATACTGGTAAAAGCACTCCAACATTTGTTACACAAATTCTTCCAAGGATGGTAATAACTTGTATGTGGGTGTAAACTGGGTGTTTTGGCCCAGAGCACAGCATACAATCAAAGTAGTGCATCTGGCTTTCAGAACACAGATTTTTCTGAATGGTTGGAGGGTGCCATGTCGCATTTGCAAGGCATATTTTTTTGTATATGGACCTGTGTAGGGGCTTGTATCGTGTGGGCTGAGTTGACATTTTAGGGTTCATGTGACTCTTTGATCACCTTTTATTCTGGATTTTGGGAGGCAGGATGAACAGTTTTTTTTTAATAGGGTACTACAGCCATATTAAAATATTACAAAAAATAAACAAAAACCTATAATCACCTCTCCCCTCACCACTATGCAATTGCCGCTCTCCACCAGTCTTCTGTTTTCTTAGGCCTCGTTCACACGGCTTATTTCAGAACGTATTTACATCGGATTGCCGATGGTAAATACTTTCTGAAATCAGTTGAAAATCAGTTGCAAATAAGTGCCACTAAGTGTGGCACGTATTTGTAACTGATTTCCCGACGGATTCACCATCTCCAATCATTGTAGGTGGTGAATCCGTCCGTAAATAATTGACATGCACATTGTTTTTCCGTCCAGATTGCCGTCGTCAATCCGCGGCGGCAATCCGGCACGGAAATACGCGTCGTGTGAACGACGAGCCGTATTTTCTATTGAAATCAATAGATAATAGGCTGTTACTTGTTTCTGACTGATTTGCCGACGGATTGACGATCGTCAATCCGTCGGCAAATACGCGGCGAAATAAGCCGTGTGAACGAGGCCTTACAGTCTTCTGTCAAAGGGGAAGCGTCACCTGCCTGCCATTGGCTGATGTCACTGTTTGGAAGTTCCATCAGCCAATGGAATGTGACCCCCACAACCAATCAGCAGCTACAGTAATAATGTCTCATTCGACAAAGAGTGACGGACCCGAGGTGAGTATACGTTTTTTTTCCATTGTAATTGGGCAGCAGTACCATATTAAAAAAAATCATTGGACATTCCCTTTAAGAAAATGGAACAGGTTTAAAGTACAAAAATAGTGGAATGTTTCAAGAACGAAACGTATCAAAAAAGACTTAAAGCCTGGAGGACAGAAGAGAAAGGGGGATATGATTTTCCACTTTCTATACTTTAAAAGCTTTCTGAGGAAAATGTCTTTATTAAGAAACTGAACACAAGAACAACAGGGCACAATCTAAAATTAGTTGGGGGGAGTTTACCATCAATCTAAAAAAAAAAAAAAGGTTAGTAGATAAAACTTTAAGAAGATTTGGTTGAAAAATAAAGAGTTATTAAATATAAACCTACATGGGATAAATATTTATATATCAATAGATAAAATATAAAGGAAATAACATACAGACAAGATGGATCATGTGTCCTTTTCCTCTGTCAACCTTCTAAGCTTCTAGTATTGTTAAGTCACTTAGAATATCTGCTTTAGTTCTGTGTTTCAAATTATACGATTTTATGTGGGATGGCCTTAGTATCCTCTTTCTCATATGGTCATATAATGTACACATACTTTCATACAGTTGCCCAAATATCAATGCTGTACAGTGCTACAGGAAAAACAAGATAAAATATGCTGTACAAGTAGCAATACCTATCTGAATACTGCCATACATTGCTCAAATAACAAAAACAATATTTAAAGAGGGTTTGCCACTTTACAAAATCCCTTCCAAGCCAAGTTCATAGCTTGCTAAGAGTTCCCTTAGAGAATGGGGAGATGGCGATACTTGTGCAGTTTTCCCTGCTCATTGCTATGGGAGTTACACATGTTGCTGAGCGAGTGTGCTTGGGTATATTTTGAACTCCGATGGACATGTAGAAAGGCGCAAGCGTGGCCATCTCCCCGTTCTCTGAGACAGTTCATAGGAAACCATGAGCTGGGCTCAGAAAGGATTTTGCAAAGTAGTGAAACCCCTTTAACGTTAAAAAATACTGTAATGCTACTACTGTTGTTTTGTTGTCTGGTGATTACAGATATGGATTAGATAGTGGCTAAATTCAATAGTTCGTGTAAATATTAACACTTGAGTATAATGTGACAGATCCTATACACGGGTTTTCCAAGCCCACCACTGCACAACACATATAAATAGCGGATACCGTGCTTCCTTAAAACCAATTCCACAAATATGGACTATATATGGACATGCTGCTAAGTTTGTGGTTTAATGTCTTATCAGATGTGTTAATAAAAGAAGGAATTGGTTTTAAGGAAGCACCGTATCCGCTATTTATATGTGTTGTCTGGTGATTACAGATGCCAAGTATGGTGGCCCTTTCAGCTGAAATGGCTCAGGTGCTCTATGTGACTGTTAATATAGATCAGATTTTTTTTTTTTTAGTTCTTTCCGTTGTGATTGCAGATTTGAGATGAGATGTCTGGAGGGGATTATTAAATACCGGTGCTATTTTTGTGTGTTGGTTGCCTAGATACATTCTTGTACATAATGGATTATTATGGCATGTGAAATTGTAGTTTGATTTAGGGTCCTGTTTCTGCATGCTGACTATTGATTTACATAACATATGACTACTGTAGACAATGCACTTTATGTTGAAATGATATGAGGAGAAGCTATTCAGACACTGTGCTGTGACACGTATCTCTCTGTAAACTAGTTTAATCATTCTGCTTGACTGATGTCAGACACAAGTTTTTCTTTAGAAAGTTGTTGCATATGTATACAGTTGTAGCAGTAAAATTAATGTACACTATATTGTTGCACAATATAATACACATTGTTTATTAGTCAAATATCCAATTTATCTTAAAGGAGTATTCCCAACTGGGGAACTAGGATTTCGCAGCATGCCAGCTGCAGCCTCGAGGTACAGAGAGGTGGTCCATTCACTTTCATGAGAGTTCCTGTACTCAGAACTACATAACAGGGGTATTCCCACCTCAGTGGACACCTCTTTCTGTGGACACTGTACCGGATACTAAATGTGCATTGTCCAATCTAAATGTAAAAGAAAAAAAAGTGCAGCTGTACTATAAAACAAAAAAAATATTGTTGCACCATTTGAGTGATAAAGCTGTTGGCGGTGCCAGGAGTCTCAGTTTACATTCTTTCTTGCAGTTGGCACATGACCACTACAACCAAGGTTGCTAAAGTGGTCATGTGCCAGTCCCTTGACTTCACTGCTCAGGAGGTGAAGGGTGTGTGAGTAGTAATGTCAATGGAATGGTATGTGACCACTGCATCCTCAGAAACTGCACCTGCTGGTGTCTGACTGTTTAGTCATAATTGCATCCTAGCCACATGGTAACAAATGAATTCAGAAGACTTGGATCAGGACCCTACCTCTCCCCAGTTCCCCAAACTAGCTTGTATTTTAGCAACCAGTTAACTGGCCTGACGCCAACACTGGTTACGGTTAGTGAACTGTCTAGGACCAGTGAAGAAATGTAAGATTCCTGGTGGTCTAGGGCAGTGAGAAGGTTAAAGTGGTTGGTCAATTAGGAACCAAAATTATTTATATTTGCCAAATGCCAGAATAATGAGAGAGAATTTTTTAAGGCATTTTTATTACTTTCTGCAAAGTCCCTGAAAAGCATCCCCAAACCGGCTATTCTCAGTGACACATCTTGTACAGGGGCCCACTCGGGGTTTCCTCTGCTCCAGAGGCGTAACTTGAAGCTCCTGGGCCCTGGTGCAAAAAGTGAAATAGGGGCCCCCCCAACTACCATGTGCCGTTTATAGTACTGGTGTCATCTGATGTCGAAGAAGGGCTTTTGAGCCCCTTTGGGCTGTAGGGCCCGGTAGCGACTGCTATCTCTGCACCCCCTGTAGCTACGCCCCTGCTCTGCTCACTTGTTGGTCAGTTCAAGCCTAACTCCACTGTACTTCTGCTGCACTGTACCTCTGCAGCTTCTGCCTCCTCCACACATAGAGTATTATCAAGCGAGTCCTCAGAGAAGGCCCACTTGAGGATCCATCAGTGAGTGACCTGATCTGATAAATAACATTTTCTTTGACATAATGTGGATGGTCAGTTATAAATGCATCACTGCCCTGGGGAAAGGATGGCACCAGGATACAGTATAAGAAGACAAGCCATAGGAGGCATTATGATGCCTGGTTCCTGGCATCTATGTGGATGTTACCTTAAGGCATCATACTACCAGCCACACATGTTTTGAGCAACATGACAAAGAATTTAAGGTGGGGATTTGACCCCAAATTTATCATATCTCAATTGAGCAGCTGTGGGATGTGTTGGAAAACCATGTCCAATGCCTTATAGGATCTAGTGCTAAAGATATCTTAGACACCTTTAGAAATATTGTGCAGTTCATGCATTGATGAGCAAGATATGTGGCAGAGGGGGACCTATTCAGTGTCCATGTGTACAGTGTCAGACTTACTCACTGGAGGACCAGAGAATCTGGAGCTGCTCGGCGAAGGAACGGGGAAAGGCGAGTTTTGGTTTTATTTAACACTCATTGGACCTACATATCTACCTACAGAGGCTATAAATATCTACCTACAAGGAATCTATAACCACATGGGGCCTATATGACTACCTACAAGAAATCTACCTACAGGAGTCTACACTTACCTACTGGGGGTCTATTTAACTACTTTCAGGGGGCCTATATAACTACAGGAGCCCCTATATTTTTATTACAGGGAGCTATATAACTACCTGCAAGGGACATTTTTTTTACCTACAGGAGGCCTACACACTACTCACAAAAAGTTAGGGTTATTTGGCTTTTGGTTACAATTTCAGGATAAACATCAAATTTCTTGACATTTTTTTTTAAATGAACTAAATGAGACCATCTCTAAACTTCAGATTACACATGTCCAAATGTTCAATGTTTCAGTACTTTTTGCACAACTTGCTGATCTCTAAAAAGGAGCCTAATGGCAAATTTCACAATAGATGTTTGATCCCTCAATCGCCCAATAAATTTAGGAAATCGATTTGAATTGGGATTTAAACAGTCCTCCTCATCATGATGTTCACATTTTGACATCACGAGACCAAGACAACACCTTACAACACCTTGATCAACAGTAGCTCACCACTGTGAGGCTTCAAGCAAGATACTCTCAGATGGAAGTGGCCGCTGAGCTGCAGTTTACAACAGAGATACGGGAAGACTCACAAAAAGGCAAAGAAGTGGACGTCCTTTGGCTACATCAAACACTGATGACCGCTTCATTATAAACAATGCCCTGTTAAACCAGATGTTGAATGCCACACAACTCCAGGCATGTTTAAGGGAGGTAAGAGGCAACTAAGTGTCACGTCTGACTATTCGTAATCGTTTACATCAGCATAGTCTGCGTGCTAGATGACCTGACCACACCACCAGGCACAGGCATTATTGTGCATGGGCCAGGGAGCATTTACGTTGGACGAGGGACGAGTGGTCCTCAGTGCTGTTCAGTGATGAAAGTCGATTCACTCTGAGCAGAAATGCTGGCCGTCAACAATGCTGGAGACATCAAGTAGAGGGCTATGCATCAGCCAGGTCAGGTACCCTTGCCAATCGTCTAGAACACAGACCACACTGATATAAACAGTTAAGAATGGTCTGACGTGACACTTGATTGCTCCTCGCTTAATTGTGCCTGGAGTTGTGTGGCATTCATCATCCAGTTCCGCAGGGCATTGTTTACAATGAGGTGGTCATCAGTGTATGATGGAGCCAAAGGACGTCCACTTCTTTGCCTTTCTGTGACTCTTCCGATCTTTCTGTATCTCTGTTGCAACCTGCTGATGATGATCAATTGTAAGGTATTGTTTTGGTCTCATGATGTCAAAATGTGAACCGCATGATGAAGTTTAAATCCCAATTCAAATTGATCCTCTAAACGTATTGGGCGATTCAGAGATCAAACATCTAATGTGAATTTTGCCATAAAGCTCCTTGTTAGAGTTTAAAAAGATGTGCAAAAAAGTATTAAACAGTTGGACATGTACACGCTAAAGTTAAGAGATGGTCTTATTTAGTTCAGTTAAAAAAATTCAAGAAATTTTATGTTCATTCTGAAATTTCAACCAAAAGCCAGATATCCTTAACGGTTTGTGAGCAGTGTATATTACCTACAGGGATCCTATATACTTATCTACAGGGGCCTATTTACTACCTACTGGGGATCTATACACCTATCAAGAGGGTGCCTATACACCTATGTACAGGGGCTCTATCTACCTACCTAAAAGGGGGTTTACCTGTCTCCCTACCTAATTTTGGGTGTGTGCCTACCTACTATATTGGGGGTTTACTTAACTATTAGATAGGGACACAAAAGAAGACAAGCTTTGTATATAAACAGGAGCCCTATAGCCATTGGAGGCGCTATAAATGGGCAATTTGTACAGAGATGGGAATTGGTAAGGACGTGCTGGAAAAGTTAGGAGTCTAAGATGTTGGTGTGGTAAATTCTACAGAGACGAGTTGTGGTAGGGAGAGGACATCATTCATAGCAGTGTGGACCAGATGGAATAGAAAAAGGAAGGAGAATAACTCATCAGCGAAGAGAACGGCTCACCAGGGAAGATGTCACTTGTGAGTCCCTGGATGAATGTTTACTGTAATAACTTATATGTGTGCAGAGTGCCTGTGTACAACTGCTATCTACCACTATATAGCCACTGTATGGCGGTAAATTTTCTTGTAGTATAATAGTTTATATTCAATAACGGTAGGGTGTATTATTCAGCCACTATGCGGTGATGATATGTGGTTGTATTATTTAGTCATATCTCAGTTATTCAGTCATATGTGATCATGATGTGCCAATATTTGAACTATTATGGAATTATAGTTAACATTGGCTTTGGGATTCTGGTTTTGTGTAGTGGTGTTATTTAACCAGGACCATTATGTAGTGATTTTATACTTATTTTAGGGCTCCTAAAGTTAACTCTTCTGGTGGGCTCTAGGCACCCCAGTAAGACACTATGGGGGACATGTCTGAAAACTGTCTTGGTCTAAGGCTATGTTCACACGGCTTATTTCGGGGCGTATTTACAGACGTAATTACGTCCGCAAATACGTCCCGAAATATGTTTCAAATAATGAACAATTAGATTAGCATTGATTCCAATGTAAAATTCGCCTCGTCATTCACACGAGGCGTATTTTCGCAATGTATTTGCGGGCGTAAATACGATCGTAAAATTAAGTCCCCTGTCATTTATTGAGGCGTATTTCGCAACGTAATTCCCCATAGTAAAGAATGGGGATTGTATTTACGACGCGAAATATGCGCCACTTTTTGTGACACGTATTTGAAACGTATTTCGGGACGTATTTGCGGACGTAAATACGTCCGTAAATACGCCCCGAAATAAACCATGTGAACATAGCCTAAGACTTTTCTTGTTGCCCATAGCAACCAATCAGGGTTCCCCTTTAATTTCTTCAGAGCACTATATGAAATGAAAGGGGAATGCTGATTGGTTGCTATGGGCTGTAACAAGACAAGTCTTAGACCAAGACAGTTTTCAGACATGTCCCCCTATGTGTGTATATAGAATATATCTATAATTTTATTTATTTGTTTTTTTTTTTTACACACACACAATCAAATTAATATATATGAAACTGGAAGGATATCATAGTACAGCTGAGGTTCCACTGAGGTGCCATACACTTCTATGGGTACCCTGTAACACTTCTTGGCTGCATATAACATGGCTGTGTGCAACATCCATTTTACTACTGAAGGAAATATAACCATGCAAAATAAAACAATTACTAACCATGACATGCAAATCCTCATCAGTTGGTCCTGCAGCCTCAAAGCTTTCCTGGTTGTCAGCAGAGCGCTTGTATTGGATCTTGGTTCCTGCCACATTGAAGATCCCAGGGTAATTAATAGCCCAGTTGCCATTGATGACATAATGGTAATTTCGATTTCTCAAGGCTGTAAAAAATTCCAAGTTGTGTAAAATGAGAGCATGCATTAAAATAGGTAGATTTCAAAACACACATTCCACAGCTCACTTAATAACCCAACATAAGATGATGTCTGGCTCCACAAAGTGCTGGGCAGAGCAGCATTATCACTTTTTACTAGTCTCCGTAATTTATAGGTGCTAATACTAATGGATATCATCATAACATCACCTTTTATTACCCATGATTAAGTAATACATTAGGATATAATGAATAAAAGCAAATAAAAAGAAAATGTTATGGTCTGAACATGTCAGCACAGTCTGTATTTGGTTTCAGAAAGCTGGATGATGAAGATGGGCGATTTACCCAGCTCTCTGGAGAACACTGACAACAATCTGAAACTGATTTAGTTTTATCTTTCCACTGCCAAGAAACCACCACCTAGAAACCTTTGCTCAGAGGATATTTAATCACTTGTTTATAACACAGAATAATAATAGGAATACTTTATGTGTTGTGGCATTTACACACTGTGCCAGCCGTGCCTCAAAAACTAGGAATCTGCTCGGCTTCCTTCCCCTAGAATTAAAGCAGCAGGTTTACATTTTCCATTTTTTTTCCAATTGCAAAAATGACACAAACAGCGACATCAGCAAATCCCCCAATTTTTTTTTTTTTTAAACCTACTAATCACAGATGAAGTATCTGTAATAAAACTGTTGGAGAGCAAACAAAATATTAGACTATGAAACTTTCTACTGTGGTTTTGTAATCGTTTTCTTTTATGCGTGTAGCTTCCTGCATTTGGCAAGTTTCCTGATAAAGATTAAAGAAATGTCCTAATCAAGAGCCAAAGATAAACAAACTAAACTTATATAGAGGATAAACAGAATACTATAATTACCGAGCTGTGAATACTGTGTTGTCAGTTTAAAATCAAGATAACACTTTTTTTTTTAAGGCAAATTCAGCAACTAATCACTGCAGGTCCAGCTTTAACAACCTCCAGCGATCTGCTGATATTACCAGGGGAAGCTATGGCTAGCCTAAAATGAATGGCAGACTATGTGATACATGGATAGGCTTTTAAAGCTAATATGAGGGGGAAAGGAATAAATTCCCTACTATAGTACTATAACTGCTCCCTGGGAATGACTGGGAGTAACATGTCAAGCTGCAAGGATCAGCAGCTCGAAAACCATTAAGAGGCCGTTCACACCTTGTTTTTGTCTCTGTCCCTGGTTTTTCTTGTCATACTGTCACAAATGATACCCCAGACATATACTGTTATGGAGCCCTAGAGAACCATAGCGCAAACAAACACTTTCCAAACATGCACACTGCAGGACATAACAGCATGCTCTACTACACTATTTTGTCCTACACAGAAAGCATGTTTTTTCAGCAAATAGAGCAAACATATTCCAATAAAACTTTGTTCTGTGTTTATTTTTGAAAATGTTTTTCCAAACATTTTATAATTAAACATATAGTTCTGTTTTTCTTTATGTCTCCACTTTTGTATATGTCAGCAATAGACATAACTATAGCCATAGCAGCTGCTATGGGGCCCAGACATTGAGGGGGCCCAATCAGGTCCAAGTAAAAAGTGTTCCTTTATCTAGGGAGCAAGTAGTTGGTGGCTTTCTGCTCTCCAGCTCTACTATGTGGGTTCCCCGATACATAGCTGTGTTTATACCTTTAATTATTGCTACACATACCAATGTTTTAGGTTTATTAAGGGGGCCCCTTTGGGTATGGGTTATTTGGTCGGGTATTTTTCAGACGGTTGCCTTTACATTGAACTCTAAACATGGATGGTGTATTTACTTGTGCTAGGAAAAAACTCACAGAAAATCTAATAAAAGTACATTACAAGAACGCCTAACTTTTGGAGATATATTATTTGGGAAATAATTTTTCCCACTGAATAACTCCTGGTCTTCTTATTAAGTTATACCTCCAATTATATAAACAGTAAAGCCGTCCACACATCTAAGACAACTGTTAAATGCTGGTCCAGTTTGGAGCCATCTCTCTCTGAGTGGCTAATAGTGCATCTTTATTTAGAAGAGAGGGCACATTACACCACTGATCTCAAAGAGGAGCAAAGATTGGGTATATATACCAAACAGCATTGGAGCAGCACAGCTGAGGAGTAATCTCTGGCCCCCAGAGGCTTGAGGGAAGCCTCTACAGTGTACGGGAGTGTGTAATTAATGTGGTTGTGGTAATCGGCGATAGGCCTTGACCACTGGTAGAGAGGGTCTCTACTAAAGCTTAGTTAGTAGTCAGATGACCACTGGCTGAGGCTAGTGTTAAACGATATCCTGGTGTCAGAATGACAATTGTTGTGCCGTTAACCGTTTACCAAAGACAGCGGTCCCGTGAGCTAAGAACCCCCTGAGACGGTCCAAGATGGCGGGTGGAGGTTGGACGAGAGTGAGTCTCACTATATATACACACACACACACATATATATATATATATATATATATATATATATATATATATATATATATATATATACCTAACATATCATTTACATGTTCACACGGCTTATTGGCCGTCTAACTTGCTCGATTAACCACTGAATTTCCTAATCGGGCGGATCCAGCTGCGGCCACCATCAGTCATTTTAGCGTACATGTAAATATGTCAAGACAATCTCCTCGCATTCACCGAGCAGGAGAAGGACGGAAAAAGATGTGATTTGGGTTGACCTTTGAAGGTTGCATGGTGAAATGGTGCCAGTAAGGCTGGTCAGTAAAAAAGTTCGTAACGGCTGATACTCCACGCTGGATTATTGCACTACCATCCAATGGGGCTCTAAGAAAAGAATTAGCTGCCGAAAAAGTATAAACAAATAGTAGCGAGTTTGGGCAATGCCTTGTTGATTCCAAGGTAAAGAGAATGGGTTTTTCTTAGCTAGGTTTCATTCTGGATAGAAAGGCGAAGTGGGACTCAAATCAGCCAGTCGGGTTACAACCAAAGTAGCATAAGAGAATCTTTTTAAATCAAGCTACGGGGAACTTTGAGGGCAATGGGCCAGAGCAGATATATGGTCTTTTGCCAATCTTACAGCTAAGAACATGTAGATGAGCCAATTTGGCACATTTGGAATTATCGAAATTGGGCCGTAGACTCTCATTTGGAACATATTGTTAGCCTAAGGTCTATATTACATCGATTTCTACAAGCGGCTACATTTCATGGTTTTGGCTGTGGGTCAGTATTTGGCGTCAACAACATGAAAATGGTTCCCTGACATTCTTGAAAGATTCTGGTGTGGGAAGTGGACACATTTTGGAATATTTTCTTTTTGGCATTACTTTGGGCCCTTGGATCAAATTGCTTTTTTGTCATGACACTTGTTGAAATGTTATCCACGGAAGAATTGAGGCAGTTCTGAGCGCATAAGGAGACATGTTGCCCCTGTTTCACATGGTTACCATAAATAAAGTGGCGGTGAGATATGTTATAGCGGATGCATACCTGAGCCCCTTCACACAAGTACCTTATTATGTGCTATGTTAAAAAGCGGCAAAGCAAGGAAACGTCTGAATTGCGGCTAAGATCAGGGGAACAGATCGCCCCGAATATACGGCTGGCTGTTTTCTGGTCAGACTTGGCGGATGGCATATCTCTAGCGGCCCATAGAACACTTTACTTATTCAACAGAAGGCGGTACAGGGCGAAAGAATGTGCAAGTCACTTTTCACTCCGGCAGCCCTCGGCTTTTTTCACCATCAGGGACAGGGGACGGACATTCAACAGTTCTCTTGAAACTGTGGATTACCGTAATGACTGGGACGGATTCCAGCCGTACTGCAGCGCAAATACGACGCGCAGTAAGGCTGGAATCAGTCACAGAATAAGCCTTGTGAACGGCCCCTTATACACACACGCATAGGAAATTGCATAGTCCTATTGTTTGCCAATGGGGTGCTCTTAAGTAATAGATATCTACAGCTGCCTAATAAAGTATAATCAACAAATTAATAGATTTAGTCATTATTTGCAAATTCAACAATAGAGTAGAGTATTAGAAGATGGGATTTTATTTCTTTATTTGCGTAGTTTCTCTCCCTCCATTTCAATGGGAGTTCCGAGTAGAGCCGAATGCGGCCACTTCTCGATTCAGAACATCAATGTGGGTGTTGACAAAACTCTTTTAAAGCTAGCTAATCAATATGATGAGAATACCCTTTTAGACAACATATCTTACAGCTCACCAACACATGTAGATTAGCCATTTTTATGTTTGAGCACATTTAGAGTAATTATCCAGAAACTGATCAGTTTAACCTTCATCATTTTGGCCATATTTGTTCTAGCACAAAGCTACGTCTATATTTTAACATTCAAATTTCAATACAAACCGGTCTAGCCATTCAAATCATGGTTTTTGGCTGTGGCGCCAGTATCTGTCAGCACACCGTGAAAAAGGTTCCCTGACATATACTGTGAAGGAGACTTTGGGGTCTATAAGGCAAACGTGGACACATTTTGGACTATATTTGCTCTATTTTAGGATCATATACTTTTTATGTGCTAGATCATGCTTTTTTGTCTGACACATAAAATGTGTACCATCGTGAAATAGGGCAAAAGTAGCCCATAAAAAACTATGTTTGCCCCATTGTTTCCTATGGTTCCACCATGGAATATATTAATGTGGCTTGAGCATCATGTAAGCCGGATGCATGACGCTGAGCTCCCATTCGTTATCCAGTCAAGTAGCCTGTATTATAGCTGATCTAGGCTTAAAATAGCACCTGGCAAAGCAAGGACGACGTCTGGAGATCAATGGGGCATAGAATCAGGGGGAAACAGTGGACTCACAATAATAAGGACCCATCGGCTCAGATTATTGCGGCCTCAGACTTGGCGCTGGCACCTACTACCCCTGCAGTAGCGTAGCACATGGAAGTAGGAGTGCAGCTAGAACACTTCACCTGCTACTCTTACAAGCAGCAAGGTATGAGTTTGGGCACAGGGCAAAGACACGGAGAGACACTTTTCACCAATGCACAAGGGCAGCCACAATCAGCATTTTTCTCACCATCCCCAGGACAGGGAGAACAGGCACCATTAAAAGTTTTTGACCAGTGAGAAGCACAACAGCAGCATAATGGAGTCTCTAGCACAGGCAGTATTGAAGGTGAAGAACCCACTACACGGGATTCAGCCATATCGAAGTGCAACTCCACACTCGCTACATTATATTCCCATATGGGAGATCTGAAGGAAGATATGTTGCATGTAAGGCAAGATATCCATAAGGTAACTAATAGAGTGTAAATTGCTGAGGAGAGAATTGGCACATTGGAGGACACACTGACTTCTATGTCTAAAGATCTAAATACCAGATCAGAATACTTTTCAACAGTATCCAAACAGATAATGGTGGCATAGCCTAAAAATATGAAGTGAATGGAGTCTTCTTAAGTGGTATAAAACCAAAAGTTTTGTGTATTTCTACTGCATTGATTTTGTTTACTCCATTGAAAGTATATATTCTGTCATTGTAAAGCAATCCAAAGTTACCAACTATTTAGCTGACTTAACTTTCAAATCCTCACTTGGAAAGTATTGGAGAATGAAAAAAATTCCAGTACAACATGGTGCCAGTGATGAGGCAATGACTGAGATGAGCGTGTGATGATTGACAATTTGTCTAATACATAATTAGGGGCACTCCTGTTTCCATACATAGTATTCAACACATTTGAGGCTAGAAAAACAGCTCTCATTCCCAAGAGGTAAGAAATAGCATAAGATGTAGCAGGAGGCTGGATAAATCAGGTCTGTCTCTCTAAGGCTGATTTTCAGGCAAGATGTTACCTGTCTGTCTAGGGAGTCCAATGTACAGATAAGAATATGTTTAAGTAAAAGCCAGAGGGCTCTGAAATAACTCCTAACGAGATGTTTCAGCTTAGATTAAACACAAGCTTTCTCTGATTATTTTGGGAAAGTATGTAATTCTTTTTCCATGACATACATCTGAGATAAAACTATGTGTTCTGCTCTACAGTTCTAGATTGGAATATAATAATGAGGCCCCTGTGTAAGTGGAGATGAAAGAGCCTGTTGTAGAGAACGTAAAGAGGCATGTTATGACAATATGATTTATTAGGATTTACAGTGTTGTCAAGATCTCCTCTTTGCACTGACATACCATTACACCAATCTTCACTTTCAATTTTAATTATTGTGCTGTCACTGAGTGAATGAAGTAGTTAAAGTGCCCCAGGGAAATTATTACAGTCATATTCCCCATTACAACAATACATTAGAAAATGCCAACGTGTTTCCCAACTCAGTGGTGGACCAAGTACTAAAGAGAACAGTCACAAATCAATTCTAGTGGATTTAGTTACTTTCCTATGGACTATGTATCTCTAATGAAAGTGGATATTTAAAGAAGCTTTTGCAATTCTCCCCATAAGTTTCTACGGGAGATCCGAATACAGTCAAGCAGCCATGCACACAGCATATGCCTAAAGAGCATTCTTTTGCCATGCGCTGGCCAGTATGGGCTGGCATACCTTTTATTCCACTGTATTTATAAGTGTAGTCTAATACGCTTTACTATAAAGATGGAAATAGTGAAAAAACTTATTACATGGTATACTTTTTTTGTAATGGGAGTTAATGGCTGATAGAAGAAATTGTTACGGTGAGCTCAATAAATAAGTTCAAAAGGGTCTGGATGCATTTCTAGAGTGTAATAATATAACAAGTTATAATGCTTGGATTCTGGAGAAGGGTCGTTGATCCAGGGATTTATTCTGATCGCCTTTTTCCCTAAAATGAGGACAATTGGCTTCTACCTCATGGGGGTTTTTGCCTTCCTCTGGATCAAGACTATAGCACAATAGGCTGAACTGGAGGGACGTCTGTCTTTTTTCAGCTTTATAAACTATGTAAAATGCCACTGTACATGCCTTGCTCATACACTGGCACATGTCTAAGGCTTTCATTAGAAGTATACATTGGGGAACATTCCTCCAACAGAAGCATAAAATGAAGTGTGAACCAGGCCTACGCTCTGTTCATATGTTTATCCATGTTGCTAAACAAATGCTATGCATACCATAAAGAAATAGTTCTGGTGACCTAATAAAGATTGTACTGGTCTGGGTAACCCGTCTGAACTATTAGGGCATATTGAATCAGTAAGATGGCAGTCTGTGATCGGAAGTCTAATCTATAAGCCAGAGTCTAGTGCAGCTTTTGGATACATGACAACTGTAAAACCATTACATGCCACTTGGATGCAATGTAATACATAATTTTAATGGCAGCTATGTAAACTGAGCATAATCAGCTGGCTTCAGTGGGTCATGTAGTTTTGAATGGGTTTATCCAAAGAAACAAATCTAAAACTGACAAGACAGCGCCTTGTGCTTTACCAGATGAATATAGACCCTTTCACTTTTCTTACATGTAGTATGATGTTCTACATGTTGAATACAATGTAAGATGCAGTTCTGCTCTACAGAGGGATATTATCATATAACTCTCTATTGTGCACACTTGTTAGCATGAGTGTAGAAATATGGACCAGGTGAAGGGGTTATCTAAAAAGTAAAAAAAAATTAACAGCATGAAATGTGACAGAAAAAAATGCCCATTACTTGTCTGTTAAATCCGTCATAGCTCCAGGACCAATGCTCTTGAGGTCCACGCCATGTCTGTTTACTTTCCCACAGTGGTGATATCTTAGGGCATTCACAAGGCAGTGGACAAATACCGGTCAGTTTACCCGCCCGGTATTTGTCCGGTTTTGCGGCCGTCCCCATGGCCGCGGGGGGGACGGCTTTTCTCCGCGATGAGCGTAGAAGAGCCCTCCCCCCTCCATTGAGGTGTTTATATTCTGTCAGGAAACTGGACGGAAGAATGAACATGCTCAATCTTTATTGAGAGGCCCGCGGGCGGAAAAATCGCCGGGCGGAAAACCCGTGCAGTGGGGACTGCTGCACGGGTTTTCCATAGAGCACAATTGTGCTAATTTCGGCCGGTTTTTCAGGCGTTCTGAAAAACCGCAAACCGGCTGAAAAACCGGCCGAAAACCCGTGCCGTGGGGACATGCCCTTAAGCAGTCCATTCACTTGACCACTGCACCCAATTTGTGAGCTCATAAGTAGGACTCAAGTCACATCTGCGTCCAAGGTTCCATTCGGAACCTCCGTCACTATTTTGTCAAAAATGACAGAAAAAGTAATGCAGCGTGCAGAACTCTTTCTGTTACAATGATGAACACCATGACAGAATCCCAAGGGACCTCATCATAGTTAATGGGGTCCGCCAGGTGCCATTGGTGTCTGTCAAATATAATGGATCCGGCACTGCTGTTATATCCGTTCTGAAAATAACAGTGCAGATGTGCTGCTTATGCTTGTATGTACGGCACAAGACTGCCGAACCCAGTGAATGGCTGCAGCAGTCACTGGGATTTACAGGACGTCCCTGTTGCGGCAAAGTTGACAAAGACAGGCAGCGATAAGGGAGCGGCAGAGGATTAAACAGGTGAGAAACGGTTAATTTTTAATTGCATCACATTTCGTGCTGTACGGCTCATTTTTAAACTCTTGAGTAATCCCTTTAACTTGGAACTAGGACTTGGAGAAATGAATAAAGAGCATGCTGGAAAAAGACAAAATGTTAGCAGACAAGTAACAACAACCGACAGCATTGTGTAAGAGAATGAATGTGCTTAGATTTATGATTTATTACATGTTTACACAAAAAATACTTTAAAAGTAAAACCACGTCAGGCAGTCAATATTTGACTTTTACATAGTAGACAATGGTCCACATTATAAAACACTTGGTGTGTGAATAATTATATGAGCACCCCTCATTACTAATGTGACAAATAAGGGTAATAAAGTATCTGTGTAGTAGACATGTGTCTGCCTCTGTTCCTGGACATCCACATACCTGAATCACTGTCTCGTTGCCTGTACTTACCCAGATAATTATTGCTCTTGTCAGTCACCCTAATGTTAGTGGCACCTGCAGGGATCATGGTCACTTCATTGTATCCGAAGAGCCCTATAAATGACAGTAATGAGGAAAGTTAAAGGGAATGACGTATTGTTTAACTCACATTTTTATGCTAAACACATTTCTTAGGAATTTTTGGTTGTGTTTTTTGTAATTTTCCATATCACTTTCAATATTTTTTAATAATTCTTAAGTCCTGCAGTTTTCACTTTGGCCACTAAGCCTAATAATAGTCTGATACTTCTTGTTCTATAGAGAAAGATTCTCAGTTGTCTGCTCATTATCAGCACAAGCAGGGTCAAACTGAAAGGAGACACCAATGTGTCAGTTCACCCTCTCCCCTCCCTGCACAGTGACTTCTTCCCAGGTCACAGAGCATGCCTAGAAAACTCTCCTACATAAGTCAGTGGGACTGAGTCAGTCTTAAAGGGGTTGTCTCACTACAAAGAATAGCTTTCAAAATGTAGGGAACACTAAATGAAGACGTTTTCCAAATATATTGCTTTGTCCATCTTTTTTTGTTAAGGAGCTACAAATGATTTTATCACCTTCTGAGGGATTTCTAGTTTCCAAGGTCCTGACCTGTGTACTCCTTCTCCCCTGCTGTTTGTTCTATCTGATAGCAAGGAGTGACGTCATCACACAGGTTGCAGCCGGCAGTGAGAGCTTGTGTGTTATTTGATCGTTCAGACAGTAATTACTCTACTGTTTACATTAGCTCAGCAGCTTCTCGTGTCCTGGTAGAAGGTAATTTAGCTAATCTAGACTAATAGACTAAGAAACATAATAAACAGAGAAGTCTGAATACACGGAGCTCATATGATAATTACAGACATGCATCCTATGAAACTTTGAGATGAGACAACCCCTTTAAGGCTCCTGTGTGCATGAAGCTGTTGTAAAGTATGTCTCTGATTGCAGTTAAAAGCAGTGTAGGCAAGAAGTCTGTCCCCACAGTCATATATAGACGACTGAATTGAGAAATCTATAATCCGAAAATGAAAATGGCTAAGAAGAAATGAATATGGATCAGGGTCTTGTTTCTATAAGTAAAAAAAAAAGTGGCGACAGATTCCCTTTAAATCCTGCTAAAAAGTTGGAACTATTTTAATGAGATGAAACCCTCTCCTCTCCTCCCCTCAGGCCTGTCACTTCACAGTCTAGATATACTGGAAAGATTTCTGTTGGCAGACACTATTAAGGAGGTACAGGGGTTAATAAAGCAAAGAGTCCATGCATACATAACAACATGTATATATTGGAACATTAAGGGTGCTTTCACACAGAGCGCTTTTTGGTGCGTTTTTTGTGTCCAGAATGTACTAACCATTAAATTGCTGTGCATCTTAAATGTACACATCCTCAAGAAAAACACTCCGTTTTTTTGGTGCATTTATTGTATGTGTCTCGTTGTTGTAGAACGGCACAGGGCATTAATGCTTTCACATGGTGCATTTTAGTGCTTTTTTTTTCCAGAAATGCACACTTGGAAGGAACCTGATTGTTCTCAGCAGTTTCCAGTGCTTTGTGACCAGCCAAATCTTTTTACACAAGTATACCTGTATGTTTATTTTGGATCTCTCACATAAAAGTGAAGACTGAGTAAGACTCTACAATGAGTAATACATAGTAAGGGAAACTAACTGCACTGTAATACCATTTAAGACATTAAGTAATCTAATATGCATTTCAATCCATTAAATGGCCAGCCATATATTTCCAATAGAAAAGCTGCAGTTGTACAGAAAATGTGGAGCTGCTGATCCAGAGGGTCGGCTCTGACTCAGAGGAGGGTCCGGAGGAACAGGGATTGCTCTCCACCCCATGACATCTATATGCATCTTTTAGTAATCCAGAATTAGAAATAGGACATTTAAAAGAAGCAACATACAACGCGTCCACTGCAACTAGCGTCTTTCAGTATTGGATTGTTAATTTACTTTTCAACATTATGGAGGACAGAGCTATTGTGCTTATAACGCAAGAGAATTACAGCAGAACCAGAAAAAATAATAAGGGGTGCCTTCCTCACGTGACCCCAAGTGGGAAAAAGCTATGTCTGCGCCACAAAATAAAAAGAGAAAAAAAAAGAGGCCAGTAATTTACTATAAAAATCTTATGTGATAATATATGGCCATCCAAGCTCACTGTCTTTTTCAACTTGGAAAAGGTTTCACAAAGAGCTGGAACATTGTGCTTAGGTGAATAAATATTTTCATGGTAGTGCTGCCTCTATTTTTTATGTTTTTTTTGTGGAGCTGCAATGGCAGATATGGTCCATGGATAGACTAAGCCCAACTTCTGGAAAAAAAACAGACTTCCGGACACTTTATTTACAAACTTTAACCAAATAACCTATGTGGTGCATGTAAGGTCAGCTGCTACTCAGGAGCCAAAAAAAAAAACAACAAAAACCACTAAAGAGATTAATACACACAGCATGCCATAACATTGTAACCAAGGGACAAGATTTTCATTAAATCCTTCTATGTTGTCCTGCTGACTTTAATTTGGAAGCAATAGTACCAGAGATTAATAGCTGGAATTCAGCAGTATATAACAGTTTCAATAAATCAGTGTATAGCTGTCTTAGAACAGGAGTGTGAATCTAATTTCCACTGTTTGCTACATTGGCATTATGGCTGCTCTCTAAGGGCCGTTGGATGGCCTTGAAGGTTGGCTTGTATGTCTGGGTAGAGCTTTGCCACCACCTGTAAGCTGCGGAACACACCTGTATAGAGTTGTGTATGGGAGCTCAGAATCCAAGTGCTGCGTGTGTGTCCTCCAGGGAAAGCAGAGAACTTGTCCTTCTGCTTCTAGATTTTGTCCATCTCTGCCCACTGTTGCCACACCAACGGGCACCTATACAAACTTATTTTAAATTGCCTTGGAAATGCTGACCAATTTTTGCTTGGGGGAGTGCTTGGTTATGCACTCTGTCCATCCACACATATGGTTTTTAATCACAGCAGAATGTAACTGGGATCATCTCTCCCTGAAAATATGGAGGTCTGAAATCTGTATTGAGGTCACCTTGTCGCGGGTTTTAAAAGGGCATTTATTCAGAGTTTTTGATCAAAAAGTGTAACTAAAAACTCATTATTCCTGTACCGGAAAGTAGTGGAAATGCTTCTGAAAAAGTTCCTTTATTCCCTCTGACTGTTTTCTCAGTGTTTATAGAGTGTTGCTGATATTTCATTTCGCATTGCTTCTGCTGCCACCAGCGTGCACCTATACTAAACTTTTTCAAAATTGCCTTGGACATGCTGACCAGTTTTTGCTTTTTTCATCTCTGCCTTTGTGTGTAACCTCTTGTGGGCCACACATATTGATGTGACGGGGTGGATATGGCCCGTGGTCCTTGAGTTTGACGCATGTGTCAGAATAATTGTTAAAGTGTTAAATATACTGTAACAGGCCTCGGAAGAGTAACATGTAATCCAGTACAGCATGTAGTTATATTTGACAGTCACAATGATAGTGAATGAAGCAGCAGTGCACAACTGGCACTCCAGTCACACTGGGCTTTGGACCCCCATTCTGTGATTGATGGAGGTCCCAATGATTAGACCTCTTAATCAGACATTCATCTTCTATCCTGTAGATAGTTATATAGTTTATAAGGCCGAAAAAAAATAAACATCCATAAAGTTCAGCTATTGTCTATAGTGTAATCAGAGGATAGACAAAAACCTTCAGGAGGTACAAATTGCAATAGTCATCATTTTTGGGTTTAAGAGAAAAACAATCCTTCCAAAACAATCTGGCAATCAGAATAAATTCTGGATTCATACCCTTCTCCAGAATCCTGGTCACTATAACTTATTATTACACTCTAGAAAGGAGATAAGTGTTCAAGGTCCAACCCCTTTAAGTTTACTTTTCCATTCTTTAAACCCAGCCCATGGAATGTTATCCATTATGGTAGCATTATATAATAGTGCATAAACTTTGTGTTAGTTATAAGTGTCTGGAAACAGTTTACAGATGTAGCAAAATTAAAAAGGGTTTTACCATGAGGTAAAAACCCCTGCACTGCCCACTGTCAGCTAGCTGCGAGCCGGCCATACATGTGAATAAGAAGGGTGGTGCTGGGCTTGTCCTCCTTCTATTTCATTCTATGGAAGTTTCCAAACATAGAAGTAAATGAGGACGGCTGTACCGTCCTCCTCATTCACATGCACGGTAAAATCCCTTTAACTTGACAGATAACGCACCATGATATCATGGCACAGAACATTATCTTAACTTTTTCAATGTTTTTTAATGGCTTTTGTTTAAAGATAAGAGCATCTCAGTACAGTTTAACAGGTTTCAGCAGAGACAGCTGCAAAGTGCGTTTAAGTATTTAAAGTTCCCCAATACTGGCATCTTGAACCAACACAAGAGTAAAAAACCAACAGTCTAAAAAAATGATTAGTATGTTTGTGGGTTTTATTGCAACGATCAGGCCAAGATTTATCAAAGAACCAATAAGGGGTATTTACCTGCAGTTCATCATAAGAGATAAGAGCAGATAACATAAAGGACGTGATATCACAGTCATTTAAATCAGGGGTGCACAACATTTTCTGGTACAAGAGCCATTGTCATGTTGAACCTCTCTCTGGGGCCACAGGAAATCCTATCCTAATGGTTGGGCGCTCATGCTGGAGATCTTTATGACCCTTTAATTGTAGATAACTAAAATGGCTAATTCTTCTTGGTTGTACTTCAGAGACTGCCAGAGAGTAGGAATGGAGGGTTTCCCTGCTCCAGATAAAAGAGGGATATGAGGGTGCTTGCCTATTTTCATTGTGTTTTTGGTGTTGAGGTTAACAGAAGTGACTGGTTTTTTTTCCACGAAACTATATAACTAGAAGAGTAAACAACATACCAGGAGTATATAGCATCCACTCCTCTTCTTCAGAGTCTGGAAACTCATCAGAGCATTTTTTTGTGTATAGTAGATCTTATGGGATGGATTATTGCAATGATTGTGTCAGAAATGACTACTCGTTGAGAAAGAATCACAGAGATCAATATAGAACAACAGTGTTTATTGGATTGCTCATTTAGGTTGCTTACTGTATAAACCTATAGTGCCAGCCATACAGTGCCCATTATAACAGAGTCGGTCATACAGTTCCTTCCATAACAGGGCCAGCCATACAGTGCCCACCATATCAGTGTCAGTTACACAGTTCCCCCCTATAACAGGGCCAACCCAAACAGTGCCCACCATATCAGTGCCCACCATAAAAGGGCCATCAGCTGAATGTAGTTGCCAAAAGATGACTATTACTTTCGCACCATGCAGTTTGCAGTTCTCACCATGCAGTTTCACAGAGCCACAGCCAGCTCTAGACTGACACTTCCTGATCAGGCTATGGGTGGGTCTATAGCAGTGATTGAGATATCAGCTATGCTGTGCCTAGCCTGTTACATAGACATGACTGCAAGAGATTTATAATTTGTAGTAAACAAGGCTACAGAGATCTAAAGGGTGAAAGCTTGTTATTTAGTTAGGTGAACAAGCTCCGTTGCTAGACTCTGCAGGTAGTGACTCACTATCGTCCAACTGAGTGACTTATGGAAGCTTGGATCAAGCAGATAAGAACAAGAAGAGGTGGAAGTGTGTCGAAACCAAGAGAAACTGTGTGTAAACAAGAGAATAAAACTCATATCCTTAAAAAGCAAAGCAAAACAGCAATGTATTGTAATATTTTTCATTAACTTTCCTACAATAAAAAGTTATATTGTATGAGAAAACCGTTTAAAAGGTCCCCTAACTCCCTCAACTTCTTCGCTCTCACAGAAACATTTAACTAACAATTTGACACCGCTTCCCCTTCTGCTCTCACCTACGATGGCCTACACTTCATCCACACCCCCAGACCTGAGAACAGGCAGAGTGGAAGAGTTGGCAAACTTCTTTCTCCACACTGCACTTACCAGGTTATTCTTCCCGCACCCTCCCTCCCTTTCCCCTCCTTTGAGGTCCAAACCCACAGACTCTTTCGACCATTTTCTCTAATAGTCGCAGTTGCATACAGACCCCCCGACTCACCCCGCCTGTTTCTGGATCATTTTGCTGCCTGGCTTCTTCACTTCCTCTCTACTGAAATGCCCACTCTCATCATGGGTGATTTTAACATCCCCATTGATGATCCCACGTCTCCTTCTGCCTCTCAGTTTCTTTCACTAACCTCTTCACTTGGCCTCTCAGGATTTTCAGAGTCTCCCACCCACAAGCATGGGAACTGGATCTGGTGTTTTGTCATCTCTGCTCAATTTCTAACTTTACTAACTCTCCTTATGCGCTCTCTGATCATAACTTTATCTTCACTATCACCAATTCTCAACCTTCACTGGACACACCTGCCCATCACCCATTTAGAAATCTCTGCTCCATAAACACTCAGGAACTCATAGACACCAGACAGTCCTCACTATCCCCAATCTCTTCCGTGTCCTGTTCTGACCTGGATGTTAAACAATATAATGAAACTCTCTCCATCACCCTGGACATATTGGCATCACCAGATGTAGATGCCGGTAGAAGCCTTGGCACAGACCTCAGACCCACCATCTGCAGCAATACTCCAGCAATACTCCAGGTGTGCTGAACGTCTGTGGAGAAAGTCAAAGCTATCTGCAGACTTTCTCAGCTACAAATTCATGCTCAGGACTTACCACACTGCCCTTCACTGCGCCAAACAAAAATATTTCACCTCCCTCATCTCAACATTACACAACAACCGAAAATGACTATTTAACACTTTCCACTCCCTCCTCAGGCCAAGTCACTGACCTCTGTGCTGAAGACCTGGCCACTCACTTTAAAGAGAACATCAATAATGTCTAGCAAAACATATCTCAGTCCCCAAGTAATACCCATCCTGTCCCCTCTAGCACATCCTCTAGTCTGCTCTCCGCACTTGATCTGACAACAGAAGATGTATCCCAGCAAGGTACATGTGCTTGAGACTGAAACAATTGCTTTTCGTAATCTTTTTTAAGAAATTTTTTTGCTCCAACTAGCCCCCTGCCCATGGATGTCTCCCCCGCCTTTACTCAATCAAAATAGAGTATGGGCAGGGAACCATGAAACCTTCTGCACCAAGCACAAAAACCTATCTCATATTAATTTAAAAACTATTGGCCAAATTTTTTTTGAAAAAATCTTAAATTACCTTCCCCTTTTTTTTGAATTTAATCTTTGTATGAGAAAACCATTTTTAAAAAGGTTTTTTCCAAAAAGTAAAATTTTCTGGGGAATTTTTAAATTAAATAAAAAAACATTTTCACTTCATCTTTTTAAATTTTTTGTATTTTTGTTTTACCTGCTCCTTTATGATCTCATTGCTTTACAGCTCGTCTCCAGGGGATACAACCAGGGCTGTGAGCTCCTCAGTCCTGGTCGCACATGCTCAGACATCACCTCTCTTCTCAGGCAGCTACTGAGTGTTCAAACCCCAGGTGCCGTCATTCTACTCCCGTCCTCCTCCACTGTACTCCTTAGTAATTAGTCAAACAGTGCAAATAAAATAAAAAAGAAACCTCAATGAGGTCTGTGCATTGATAAAGAGAAAAAAAATCCACAGGTTTGGTTCCTGCAGGGATTTGAACCGAGGACTTTTGTGCCTGCAGGCAAAAGTTTTACTTTTGAGCTACATTGTAGCTATTTACAGTTCTACACATAAACAGACCTTTCTTTGACTAAAGAGAGGAAAGGTATGGCGATGTCATCCTGCAGGGTCACATGATATGCAATTCAAACAAATCACACACGCCCCCTTCTGAGCACACAGAGCTGAAGAGCTGGATGTTGGAGGTATGAAATAAGATCGTGGCAAAACCCCTTCAAGTATGAAGACACAGACAACGCATATTTGTGTCCTATTGTTTGGGATTCACGCAGGTAGAGGACGCATGTTGTGCACCCCTGATTTGAACTCTGCTACTTTGTACCTTACTTATAAATATAGTAGTATGTAATGTAAGAATATCGCCAAATTCCCTAATGTTTTCCTAATTCATTTACAGATGATAATCGATTAGGTCACTACACAGAATACCTAATCCCCAGCTCTACAGACAATTAGTGTGCCTTGCAATCACTGTAACTGGAATGTGTATGAAGCCATATTCGGAACCAGACGTGCACTACACCACTGAAACAAGCTGGCTGAGTGGATGAATTAGACTGTGACCTACTTTACCCAGTGTATAAACAATTAGATAAATCAGCTACTGTGGGTGGCATATCTCTGTTGTGTCGCTGTCTGGGCCAGCAGTGTGACCTGTGCTCTCATTGATTTAAGTGCAGGATGACAATTACCAGAAGCTGGGTACTTTGTAGTGTAGATATTGCGATGGTGTTGGCAGGATACATTATGTCCTCCACAAACTCCACAGATATCCATCTTCTCATCTGACCCAAGTATGGAATCACAGCCGACTTTCTGGGAAGACAAAGGTATAACAAAATAGTTTCCTCAAAATAACCTTTGCAGACGAGCAACTTAAATGTCACAATAAAAAAAAAAAAAGTTACTTAAAAATTCTAAAATAGTTTTGTCAAAATTAATAGACATGTGTGACATAAACCTTATTGAAGTACAACCTTAAAGAGGTGTTCCCATTTTAGACACTGATTGGAACATTGAATGGATATGCTATAAATATCCGAAAGGTGTGGGCCCCAGAGGGGGGATCCGCATCTACCTCGAGAATGGACTCGAAAACGTCTTCATTAAGAACAGAGAGGAGTCGTGTTTTCATGGCACTTTCTATTCATTTCAATGGGAGTTTTGAATACAGCCAAGCATACCTCTTGAATGTACTAAGAAACCTAACAACAAAGAATAGAAAGTACCGTGTAACCTCTTCTCCATTCTGCACAAAGGGCCTGTTCTCAACACAGATGCAGGTCCCACCTATTCAAATGTTATAAATGTCTGAGGTAGAAACACTCTTTTAAAGAAAAAGATTTATTCTACACTCTACGCCAGAGGTTCCCAACCCTAGCCCAAACCCCACCAAAAAGGGCATGTTTTTGGCTTTCCCCACATTGCCCAAGGGGATATCATTATTGTCAGTGCATTCTGCACAGGGGAACATTATTTCATGCATTCTGCACAGGATATCTTTTTGTCGGGGCTTCTCAAGGGGAATAATTATTGCATCTTCGCACAGGTGATATCATTTTTTCAGGCATTCTGCACGGGGATACTTATGGGATACATTCTGCACAGGGGAATCATTATTTTCCCGTGCATTCTGACGGTATATCATATGGCATCATTCTGACAGGTATATCATTTTCAGTGCCATTCCCGCAAGGGGAATATTACGTCAGGCATTCTGCACATTAAATTTTTGCATTTTTCTCACAGGGGGAAATCATTTCTGTATTCGCACAGGGGAATAATTATTTTCAGTGGATTTTGCACATATATAAATTTTTGCATGCATTCGGGGAGACCGAAAAAATGACCTTTTTGGGGTCCTTTAGGCTGATTGGTGAAACATCTTTAAGAAAAGTTATTCTACCTTAGCCACATTAATTGTAAAATGTTATATATTCCACACTGTTCTAATACATCTCCTCCACCAGTCTGTGATTATTATGTACTTTTTCTACTTATTTAATAGTAAAGTTGTGCAATCAAGACTGAGTAATTTGTGTTCAATTCAAGTATATGTATATCCTAATTCAATAGATGGTATATTCCATAGAGTGAGAAATGCAGGCTACTCACATAGCAAATAACATGCTTTAAAGAGAATTAATACACTTTTCATATAGTCTTACCAAGCACTGGCCATTGATACAGATGCCATTATTTTCTGTCTGGCAAGATGTTCCATCCAAAACTCTGCCAAAATTGTAATAGAAGTTTTGCCCTTGTGCCAAGCAACTTAGCTCACAGTCTCCTTGTCCTTATTGGGAAATAGAAACAACTGAAAAGTTATTCTGTAATTGTATTCATGAAAATATTACAGTAAAAGAAATAAAGTAAATACATGAAATGGAAAAAAAGCATTGCTAGGGGACCCTACTAATTAAGAAGACATAATTGCCAATTTAAATTTGGGAAACACTCTTAGGGGCCGTTCACACGGCTTATTTCGCCGTGGATTGGAGCCGTACTGCACGCCGGATTTGCGCTGCAGTACGGCTCCAATCCGTCGCAGTAATTACGGTAATCCACAGTTCTCATAGAGAACAGTGGATTCCGTCGCTCCTCCACGCTCGGCGAATCCGCCGCGGGGGGAGAAAGTCACCTGCACATTATCCAGGCGCAATACGCGCTTTGGATAATGCAAGTCAATGGGGCCGGGGAGCTGCGCCCCCGCCCCTTATTCAAGCCGGAATTGCGAGCGCGATCCGGCTCGCAATTACGGCTTGAATAAGCCGTGTGAACACGGCCTTAGGGGCCGTTCACACGGCTTATTTCGCCGCGGATTGGAGCCGTACTGCGCGCCGGATTTGCGCTGCAGTACGGCGGCAATCCGTCGCAGTAATTACGGTAATCCACAGTTCTCATAGAGAACAGTGGATTCCGTCGCTCCTCCCCGTTCGGCGAATCCGCCGGGTGGGGAGAAAGTCACCTGCACATTATCCATGCGCAATACGCGCCGAGGATAATGCAAGTCTATGGGGCCGGCGGGCAGCGCCCCCACCCCTCACCCACCTCTTATTCAAGCCGGAGTTGCGAGTGCACTCCAGCTCGCAATTACGGCTTGAATAAGCCGTGTGAACACGGCCTTACCTCGTTCACACGATTTCGGCGATTGAGCTACTGCGCCCGAAATTTGCGCTGCAGTATGGCTCCAATCCGTCACAGTAATTACGGTAATCCAACTGTTCTCATAGAGAACATGGATTCCGCGCTCCTCCCTGCTCGCGAATCCGCGGGTGGGAGAAAGTCACCTGCACATTATCCAGGCGCAATAACGCGCCGTGGATAATGCAAGTCTATGGGCCGCGGGCAGCGCTCCCACCCCGCACCGCCCCTTATTCAACCCGGGAATTGCGAGCGCAATCCGGCTCGCAATTAAGGCTTGAATAAGCCGTGTGAACACGGCCTTATTGTTGACAGATGTTGGGTTGGCCCTTGGATTCTTAGACACTATAATGATTCTAGAACATTATGCTTTCAATTGATCTATGTGTTTCAATTCCTAACAGTCATTCTTTACATACACACATACTGTAGTTAAATCATTTGTAAGTCTAAAAAAGACAGCCATCCATCTAGCTCAGCCTATTTCCTACAATGTAGACCAGGAGAAAAGCAAAAAAGGGAGAAGCCATTTGTCCTCATCTTACAGGGGTTGTCTAACTATAAAGATTAGCTTTAAACATGTAATTACTGGTAAGTGAAGTGTTTTTCCAAATATATTGCTTTGTTTATTTTGCTTTGTTGAGGAGATAAGATAGATGTTATCAGCTCTGAGTTCACATGGGTTTCTCTAAGTTACTCTCCTGCTCTTCCCTACTCTCTCTGATCTGTCTTATCTCATAGCAGGGATGACTTCACCACAAGTCAGACTGCCAGCATCTTGAGAACAGTGTGCTATCTAAAACAAGTAATTAGTCTCCCTTGTTTACTTTGAGTTCTGTAGCTCTCTGCACTTATAGAGAACATCTCCTGCTCTCATGTCTGTGCTTTTAGAAGAGCTGTGGTCACTGAGCTTCTATGCTAACCACTACTATACAACCATGCACAACCTGACCACGAAGAGACAGGATATATGAATCTGCTTATGGCTTAGTGAAACAACGTGGCGAGACAACCCCTTTAAGGAAGGAAAAATTCTTTCCAACTTTAAATCCAGCAATGGGAATAGGATTAATGACCCTCCTCCAGATACCTAGTCAATACAAGTTGTTATATTAGGATACTAAAGAAATCCATCTAGGCTCCTTTTGAACTCTTGTTGTGAATGGATTGTGACAACTTCCTTCGGCACAAAGTTCCACAACCTCCCTGCTTTTACAGTAGTGAATGCCCTTCTATGTTTGTGTAGAAACTTTCTTTCTTTATTTAGACATAGAGGATGCCCCTTGTTATAGATACAATTCTGGGATCATGGAGGAGATTTCTGTTCTGACTATTAATATGTTTATGTATATTTATTAATTCACCCCAAACCCGTTTTTTTTTCTAAACTAAATAATCCTAATTTTAATAATCCTTCTGGTGACTGTATTCCACTCAGTCCCTTTATTATTTTTATTGCCCACCTTCGAAACCCCTAAAATTCTACCATGACTTTCTTTTCCACTGGTGCCCAAAACTGTACACAACATTGCATGTGTGGTCTGATTACTGATGTGTACAAAAGCATGTGTATCTCCCTTTTGATACACCACAATTAATATTATTCATTTTAGCGCGCCATTGATTCCAGGGCGCTGTACATTCAAGGGGGTTACATACATTTCATAAGTCAAACAAGTACAATGGTGACAATATGTGACTAACAACTGGTACAGAGGGAAAGAGAAAACTGCCCGCGAAGGCTTATAAGCTACAAGGAAGGGGGAAAGAGACAGGATGTGAGGGGCAGACATGTTTGTGGAGGGTGTAGCAACAGCGGGGTTATTGTAGATTATAGGCTATCCTGAAGAGATAGGTTTTCAGGTTGCTTTTGAAGCTGGTGAAAGTGGAAGAGAGTCTGATGTGTTGGGGAGTGAGTTCCAGAGTGTGGGGGAAGCACAAGAGAAATCTTGGAGATGGTTGTGTGAGGAGCTGATAAGAGGAGAGCAGAGAAGAAGGTCTTGTGAGGAGCGGAGGTTGCGTGAGGGGAGGTACCTAGAGATTAAGGCAGAGATGTGTGGAGGGGAGAGGTTATGAAGAGCTTTGTAGGTCATGGTTAGTAACTTGAAATTAATTCGCTGGGCAATGGGAAGCCAGTGAAGGGATTGGCAGAGGGGAGAGGCAGAAGAGTAGCGAGGAGAGAGGTGAATAAGACGGGCAGCAGAGTTGAGGATGAATTGAAGGGGAACAAGAATGCTAGACGGAAGGTCTCAGAGAAGGATGTTGTAGTAGTCTAGGTGGGAGATGACGAGGGCATGGACCAGCATTTTTGTAGTATCAGGGTTAAGGAATTACCAGATTCGTAAAATACTTTTCAGGTGGAGGTAAGGGTTTGGATGTGTGGTTTGAAGAACAAAGTGGAGTCAAGGGATATCCTAAGGCAGCAGACTTGTGGGACCGGTGAGAGTATAGAGCCAATAAGGGTAATGTATAAAACTAACAAAAAATAACTGGTCCTGACCATAGAAACCAATAAAAAGGTACCACTGGCCATGTCACTAAAATGGTGGTGAGTGCCAATTTAGTAGATATATATTCTTTTCATTAGAATCCTATATAGTTAATTTAAAGTACTATTAGACAGTTTTAACTTAATCCTGATAATGTCAAAAATAAACAAATTAATAAGCAACCTTAACTGACTGGAAGGGTACCCATTTGTAATAATTTCCCATTAAAGGCTTGTTGTTGAAAGCAGAGCACTGGAAATGTCTAAAATCTGTCACTCCAGATGGACAGTCCTATTTAAGAAGAGAATTATTATCTATGGCAATCTCTAATATCAGTTACCATCAATGTTTGTATATTAAATATCAGGAGCTGAATCGTAATTTGTAATGGACAAACCTTTATGTTGCACACTTGATACTGTCTTGTGTCTCCTGGGCAATCTGAACCTGCAGAACCTCTGATATAAAACAGCAATAGAGAAAGAACACACATTATTACAGAAATAGCTTTCTTTTAGAAGGCAGGCATAATACTCCTGGAGGCTATGTAAGAAGAGAGAATATTTATAAAAAAGAGACATAAAATAATTCTTACCGCGTTTTAAACGACATATACTTTGAATTTACAAGCTGATTTTTCTATAGGAAAGCAGATATTTTTGTATAGTTTTAGATAAGTTTTGTCAAAACTGTCTGCTGTCTGCGCCTCACAATCTTAGAAGCATTCATTTAAACTAAGGCTCCAGGTTTGACTTCGCTTAGTTTGCACAAGCATTTTTTTGTAATACATTTTCCATGACCTAGTTTGCAATTTTCACTTAGATTTTAGCTTATTTTCAGTTTGTTTACACTGTACAGAAAACGGTCATCAAGCTGATTAGCTGGTGCTGACAGATCACATTATAGCAGGTGCGAACGATCAGGACAGCATAACTCATTAAATGAATAGCACGTCTAATGGTGCTTTCACACAGTGCGTTTTGGAGTGTGTTTTTTTTCTGCTGCCTCTATTGCTGTGCATTTCTGCAAAAAAACACACTGTGTGAAAGCCCCCTTATACATACTATTGATGTAATAACTTTTTACTGTAGAATACCGGCAAACAGCAATACATAGGGCATGCTCACACAGCACATGTTTACAACCAAAAAGTACACACAGCACAGATTTCTACTGTACATTTCACTTTTTATTGACATGGATATTGCCAATGTTTTGGACACTGATTAGCACCATTCAATCAATATGCAGGAAGAACGTTTTGGTAGATGCATGCCTCTCTCTCTTTTTTTTATTTTTTTTTTTACATGTCACAGATCTGAAATCCTTTGAAAAAAAATATGCAGTGTAGTTTACAGGGTGAACTATGGCACATATTACTATTGAAGACAATAGGAAGTGCAATAATGCACTTTTCAACATGTAACAGCCATAAAAATGACAGATCCTGCAACAGCAGCTTGTTCAAGGTTACCAGGTGTCAGAATATTTGTTTCTTCAGTATACAGGTATTACAATTGTACTGACAATTAATAATACAGCAGAAATGGTAATGAATATATCTTAAAGCCAGATCCTTATATGTGGTGCTTCCCCTTTTCTCTAGTACTATAATACCTACCATTATTGATTGCTCATTTTTGTTTACTTCAGTGATGCACAACATGTGGCCCCTAGTGCCTCTCTGTGCAGCCCCCAGCTATCATGACACATGCTTTGTCTCTGTCCTCATACTTCAGAAAGTAATGTTTATCTTGTGATAGCTGCATTCAGCTGATGGCACTGCTATGGTCGGCACAGTATGGCTAGCACTGTTATGGTGAGCACCGTATGGCTAGTACTGCTGTGGTGGGCACAATATGGCTGGCACTGTTATGGTGTGCACTGTATGGCCGACACTGTTATGGTGTGCACTGTATGGCCGACAATGTTATGGTGAGCACTGTATGGCCGACAATGTTATGGTGAGCACTGTATGGCAGACACTGTTATGGTGAGCACTGTATGGCAGACACTGTTATGGTGAGCACTGTATGGCGACACTGTTATGGTGAGCACTGTATGGCAGACACTGTTATGGTGAGCACTGTATGGCCAACACTGTTATGGTGGCACTGTATGGCAGACACTGTTATGGTGAGCACTATAGGGCCGACACTGTTATGGTGAGCACTGTATGGCAGACACTGTTATGGTGAGCACTGTATGGCCGACACTGTTATGGTGTGCACTGTATGGCCGACACTGTTATGGTGAGCACTGTATGGCCGACACTGTTATGGTGAGCACTGTATGGCAGACACTGTTATGGTGAGCACTGTATGGCCGACACTGTTATGGTGAGCACTGTATGGCCGACACTGTTATGAGTAAAAGGCTGTTGGCTGATACATGCTTAATGTGTTGGACCTTATGGACGACACCTGATTATGGGATGAAACTTTTGGTCCACACTGTTAAAAGTGAGACTATGCCGACACTGTTATGGTGAGCACTGTATGGCCGACACTGTTATGGTGAGCACTGTATGGCCGACACTGTTATGGTGAGCACTGTATGGCCGACACTGTTAGGGTGAGAACTGTATGGCCGACACTGTTAGGGTGAGCACTGTATGGCCGACACTGTTAGGGTGAGAACTGTATGGCCGACACTGTTAGGGTATGTTCAAAAGGCGTGTTGAGTCAGTATGAACATACGCTTTTAGATACGTGTTGGATCCATTTAGGATCTGATCAACGCTGAGCTTCTGGATGCAATTTTCGGATCCAACACGGATCCAAAATCGGATCCAAACACGCCGTGTGAACAGCTCCTTATGGTGGGCACTGTATGGTGAGCACGGTTATAGTGGGCACTGTATGACGGGTATTGTTATGGTGGTGACTGTGTGGCTAGCACTGTTATGGCAGGCACTGTATGACTGGCACTATAGGGCTGTATATGCTATTTTAAGCAACCTAGGTGAGCAATTAATTAAAAACATTTTTTGTATTATTTCCGGTGGCAGATCCACAAGATATACTATAAAAAAGTCTGATAGGTTCAAGACTCCAGAGGGGTAAAAATGAGTTGGACAGGAGGCGATATATGTGTTATTCTCTCTAGAAATTGTTGTAAAACAGCCACTTCTGTAACCCCTAAAATCTACAACAGAACTAGGCGCCTTGTGTCCTCTTTCTGGAGAACTGAGGAGGGAACCCCCTCCATTCTGAACTTTGGCAATCCCTAGAAGTAAAACCAAGAGGTCTCCGAGGTTTTGGGAATTTACAATTGAAGTGCCATATTGCTGCCCCTGTGAAAGGTACGATATGACAACATGGCCTTTGTTTCAGAAAATGTTGTGCACCCCTGGCTTACATGTTAAAGGGGTTGTCCAGCATAAATGAAATTATCATAAATGAGGCTAGGCTGGTTAAAAAAAAAAAAAGTTTCCTTACCAGGTTTCCGGGTTGTCATACCTACACGCAGGAGAGGCTCATACTCCATTCACATACAGTATAGCACAAGCCTTCTCTGTGTTGTGCGACAAGAACCCAGAAGTGAAGAAGAATGGATTGCCGGGAGCTCCAGAGCAGCATGGACAGATAGGAAAGTATACTTTGTTTTTTTAACCAGTTTGGCCCCAGTTCTGATTAATTTTTTTCCATTGGACAACACCTATAAAGTCAGCACAAAACATCTTCGTAATCTTTGGAGATGCTTTATAAAACTATCCCTACTAATACACTGCTTATTAATAGCAATCCTTGTATAAGAAAATTTGAATACCATTTTAGTCTGAACACCAATAACAGCAACTGGCACTTTGTTGTATAAATTAGTCCCATCTAAATCAAGATAACTTTAACTATAGGTACATATAGATACCTTTTGATACATTGTCGTGTACGCACTGCAGCTCCCCCTCCGCATGTCCGGGAGCATGGAGACCAGCTCTGCCAAGAACCCCACTCATTGCTGGACCTCAGAGGTGGACTGTGCTCAGGGCCAAACCAGTTGACAAATCCTCTCTCTAAGGGTGTCCTCTGAACCTAATAAAATATTCTTTAGTTAGTTTGGCAAAATAAAAGCTCTTAACAACTGCAAATGTAGGTGGTAAAAATTAAATTAAATACTCTTAGTCATTCTAAGCATTTCATGGAAACACATAACCCAAATATGATTTTCATCATTGGTCCTTCTCACAATAGCTTTCTTTAAAATGAACTGTGTTATAAGGTATTCAGACCCCTAGCTATATATCAGTGCCCTTATCAGGTAGTTCATGTTTACACTGACAGAGTTGTGAAATTTATCTTGAGGTGCCACAGTCTTAAAACACAATCCTCCAGAAAGACAGGACCCGGATGTATCTCAAGTGAGAAAACATGCGTTCTTTATTTCCAAAGCTTGTAAAACATGGATTTTTTGCATGAAAGACAAATAATAAAAGCATGCCAAAACAGAGAACGACTCAAACAATCTCATTGAATAGTGTAAAATAACAGACAAATGCTCTAGTGACAGGAGCATCAGAATCTCAAATCTTTGAAGAAAGATCTCAACCAGAAAGATTAAAAAGCCAAACAGAAGATGTGATGACTCCAAATATTCAACTGTCCATCATGAGCCTGTATCTCCAGCTGTAAAATCATCCATATTGTCACTAAACAAGGTGATACTACTAAACCCCTATTATTTGTATTATTTCTTTTCCATTTTAATGTTTTATAGTACAACCCCAATTTCTAAAATGTTGAGACCCTGTGTCAAATGTAAAGAATTTGGAAATCTCTAATATTCATATTTTATTCACAACAGAACCTAAAACACACATCAGAAGTTGAAGATATTTTTTCATTTCATCTGAAAAAAATTAACTCATTTAGAAAATTGATGGCAGCAACCAATCTCAAAAAGTTAGGACAGGGCCATGTATACTGTTGTATAGCATCTTCCCTTCCTCCTTTAAATATACAACCATCATATCATATGCACCATCTTTAAGAAACCATCTCTTGACCCCTCTTCTCTGTCCAACTATCTCCCCATCTCACTGCTTTTATTTTCCTTAAAACTCCTTGAACAGCACGTCACCTTGAACTGTCCTCCCATCTCTCCACAAACTCTCTTCTTCAGCCACAGCAGTCCGGTTTCCAGTCCCACCATTCTACTGAAACCATCCTCACCAAAGTCACCAATATAACTGCAAAAGCCTCACGTCACTACTCTGTCCTTCTCCTCCTAGATTTATCCTCTGCCTTTGACACTATTGAACATTCCCTTATGCTACAAATCCTATCATCTTTCGGCATCACGGACTTGGCTCTTTCCTGGATGTTCTCATACCTCACTGATCGGACATTCAGTGTCTCTCACTCTCGCACCACCTCCGCCTCTCGCCCTCTCTCTGTTGGTGTCCCCCAGGACTCAGTCCTGGGCCCTCTATTCTTCTCTATCTACACTCTTGGCCTGGGTCAGCTCATAGCATTACATGACTTTCAATACCACCTGTATGCTGATGACACCCAACTTTACATCTTTGTCCCAGATTTTAACTCTCTACTCTCCTGTATCTTAGACAGCCTATTGTCCATATCCTCCTTCTTCGCCTACTGTATCTTAAAAATAAATGTTGAGAAAACTGAATTCAGCATCTTTCCACCATCCCACTCTATCCCCCCACCTGATCTCTCTATCACAGTCAATGGCTCTACACTCTCACCTGTCGCAAGTCCGCTGCCTTGGGATAACACTTGACTCCTCTCTGACTTTTAAACCATACATCCAAGCCCTCACCTCTACCTGCCGCCTCCACCTGAAAAATATCTATTGAATCTGCTCATTCCTTAACTTCGATGCTACACAAATGCTAGTCCATGCCTTCTACCGCCTAGACTACTGCAACATCCTTCTCTGCAGGATCCCATCTAGCATTCCTGCTCCCCTTAAATCTATCCTCAACTCTACTGCCTTTCTTATCCACCTTTATCCTTGCTACTCCTCTGCCTCTGCCCTCTGCCAATCCCGACACTGGCTACTCATTGCCGAGCGAATTCAGTTCAAGTTACTAAGCAGGACCTACAAGGCCCTCCATAACCTTTCCCCCACCCCCATACATCTTTACCTTAATCTCTAGATACCTCTCCTTATGCTATCTCTGCTCCTCACAGGACCTTTTTCTCTGTTCTCCTCTTATCAGCTCCTCACACAACAGTCTCCAAGATTTCTCTTGTGCTTCCCCCACACTCTGCAACTCACTGCCCCAACACATCAGACTCTCCTCCACCTTCACCAGCTTCAAAAGCAACCTGAAAACCCATCTCTTCAGGATTGCCTATAACCTACAATAACCCTGCTGACACTACTCCACCCAATAAACATGTCTCTTTCCTCTTCAATTGTACATTGTAAGCCTTTGCGGGAGGGTCCTCTCTCCCTCTGTACTAGTTATTAGTCATTTATCGTCACCATTGTACTTATTTGACATATGTTATGTATGTAAACCAACCCCCCCCCCCTTCTCTCCATTCGCATGTACAGCGCCGTGGAATTAACGGAGCTTTAAATTAAGTAATAATACCCTCTCCTTTGTACAACAGTTTGGAAACATCTGGGAAGGAGTCCATTCTTGTTTTGTTATATATTTTCGCAACTTTTTTGGGGATTTGTAAATTTGGTATCAAATGAAAAAAAATCATAAGCAGCTTTTGATGGGTGAGATTTCAGGGTTTTGACAATCTGCTTATAGCTTAGGCCATCTTTATGTAGAGCAACAATTCTTTTTTTCAGATCTTCAGACAGTTCATTGATATTAAATGCTATGTTGAACTTTCAGTGACCAGTATGAGAGAGTGTAAGAGCGATAACATCAAATCTCCCCCTTTGTTTCCCCCAGGCACGCTCTTAGATTGTAAGCTCTTGCGAGCAGGGCCCTCACACCTTGTGTCTCACCTGTAAGTAGCTTTCACTGTGTAATGTCTGTCTTTTGTCTGTAATTATACCCTCTACATTGTAAAGTGCTGCGAAATATGTTGGCGCTATATAAATAAAGATTATTATTATTATTATAACACGTCTGCTCCGCATTCATACCCGAGACTGTGTAACACTAACGAGTCACTTGACACCATGATGGGAAAATGGATAATTGGGCACACGTTGACAATTTTCACTTAGTTTAGATATTGATGGCTGTGTGTTGCGTTATTTTGAGGGCACAACAAATTTACTCTTATATACAAGCTGTACACTGACTACCTTAAATTGTATCATTTCTTCAGTTTTGTCCTATGAAAAGGTATAATACAATGTTAACAAAAATGTGAGGGATGTACTCACTTTTGTAAGATATTGTATATACTCTAAATACAATGAAGTTGAAAGCTTTAATTGTTTTCTTTCCATATGTACAAACAGATGGGAGATTTCATGTAATTTTCAGGCACTTTTCTATTCCAAATGAGAGTTTACACCCGGATTACCTATCAAGCTGCAGCTTGAAAGAAGGCAGACACGCCAGTTTTACTGAAGTGTTATGTACAGGGGTGTTGAAAGGAACAGTTTAAATGAACAGAAAAGTAAAAATACTTCAGCCATCCCCAGGTCACAGGTTCTTAGTCACTTGGATAACGCACGTAGAAATGGTGGACTTTGACAGGATTTCAATAAGTCTGCACTTTGTACATACCTGTAAAGTCTAAGAACTTTGAGAGGATGATGACGTGTTCACACCTCAGGCAACTTTTAGAAGTTTAATCAATTCAGTAATAAACATTTCTTTTCAACACCACCTGAACTCTACAGAACAGTACAAAAAGTTCTGCATGCTAGATACTATGAGGATAAAACAGAAGATATGATATTTCCTGTATACCCTTAACAAGATGGCAACTTTGGATATGTGCCATAATAAAGCAAAAGGATGTCATAGAAGAATGTCCTTCTCTATGAGCTAGAACAGAGAGCCAATCTGTAAGGCTATGTTCAGACGGCAAAATTGCTTGGCGTACTTGAGCGCATAATTGTCCTGCAATGCAGCCATATTACGTCCCGCAAATATGGTAACATCACACGTCTCATTGAGTGCTATGATAAGCTGACGTTTTCACCAGTGCACAGTTCGTGGCAGTAAAAAGAAGTGACAAATCACTTCTCTGGCGCTTACGCGGGAGCGCTGTTGAAAGTACACACTGGCCAGCTCGTAATTTCAACAGCTCGCGAATAGCGGCACGCACAGGTACATGCCGCTTTACGCCGTCTGACAGTCTAAGAGCTCTCTTCTATGTATTATATTGCTGAGTTAGACCCTATCTAAAAATAAAATGTCTTAGAAAATCCATATATCCAGACTTCTTAGAAGTCTTCAGCAGTAAGTAGATGCTACCTGGTTTCCACTTATTTATTTATTGAAAACAAAATTGTAATATCCATTAAAAATGTAAATACGGGGTGGAGAGTTTAATACGCCCCGGGCCTACAAAATTGCACATCTATCTAAAAATGAAGTTGTCTTTATGGAAAATCCCATTTAAAGTCCAGAAAATCAAAAAATAAATATTCAATTAAAGACGGTTCTTCAGTTTCCAGAAAGTAGAGGGTGTCTGACCTTTGGGTTCTCCACTTATTTTATTTTGTTGTGACGGGAACAACTACTTTGGCCGTGTTCACACGGCTTATTCAAGCCGTAATTGCGGGACGGATCCCGCCCGCAATACGGCTTGAATAAGGGGTGGGGCCGGGGGCCCCATAGACAATGCATTATTTTCGGCTCGTACGCGCCGTAAATAATGTGCATGTCACTTTCTCCCCCCGCGGCGGATTCGCCGAGCGGGGAGGAGCGACGGAATCCACTGTTCTCTATGAGAACTGTGGATTACCGTAATGACTGGGGCGGATTGGAGCTGTACTGAAGCGCGAATACGGCACGCAGTACAGCTCCAATCCGCGGCCAAATAAGCCGTGTGAACACGGCCTTTAAGCAGGACACGCTACAGTAACAGATTCAGGTGCCCATACAGCTGAACTTGAAAAATGTCCAAAGACATGACCTCCTCAGATGGACTGTCCCAAAGTGTTTAAAGGGAACCTGTCACATAGATTTTGCTCCCTTGCTGAGGACAGCACAAGCTAGTGACAGACCTGCTGTTCCCAGCGCTGTGTCCCTTATTCTGTAAGATGCTGTAGTTTTAGAGCATTTAATGCTCAAATCGTATTCATGAGCTGGTGTTAGCCCCTCCCACCAAATGCTAGCCACTCCCACCTGGCAGTTATTCACATGGTAATAGGTTTATCAGTTGAGGTGGGCGGGGCTAGCCTCAGGTGGGCGGAGTATAAAAAACACTCTTTTCATGACTCTTTTCTGGCTGAAAACTCCAGATTTAAGTATTAAATGCTCTGAAACTACAGCATCTTACAGAATAAGGGGCACAGTGATGGAAACAGCATGTCTGTCCCTAGCTTGTGCTGTCCTCAGCAAGGAAGGCATAAACTATGTAACAGGTTCTCTTTAAAGGCATAGTAATCCTAGTGTATATAAACTTCTGACTTTGCAGAAACTTATAAAAATGCATAATTGTGGTAATCCTAATTGACCTAAAACGAGTAAGGTTTATTCTAGTTTCATGTCAGATAGTGAGAAAAACATGCATATGTGTCTTTTTCTATAGTGTATGTAAACTTCTGGTTTAATCTTTATATATGCCAGACTTTTTTCTCTCTGGTTAGAGTAATAGTGTCATGCGTTAAGGAACTCTGTCAGCAATTTTGGGCTTTTTAAAATAACACTATAGATAGTTAGGTCCATATATATTTGGACACTGACACAAATTTTGTTTTTTGCACCTGTTTACTGAAACATATTCAAGTTATAGTTGTATAATGGACATGGACATAAAGTCCATGCTCAGTTGGGTTGAGATCAGGTGAGTGACTTGGCCATTCACAAATATTCCACTTCACAAATATTCCACCTCAGACAGAAAGGCCACAAACAAACAGCAACTGAAAACCGCTGCAGTCAAGGCCTGGCAGAGCATTAAAAAGGAGGAAACACAGCGTCTGGTGATGTCCATGAGTTCAAGACCTCAGGCAGCCATTGCCAACAAAGGGTTTTCAACCAAGTATTAGAAATCAACATTTTATTTACAATTATTTCATTTGTCAGATTACTTTTTGCTCCTTAAAAAAACTTGGTGGCACATGTTAAGGAGCTGAAACTCCTAAATCCTTCATTCAATTTTAATGTGGATACCCTCAAATGAAACCTGAAAGTCTGGACTTTATGTCCATGTCCATTATATACCGTATTTTTTTAACTATAAGACGCACTGGACTATAAGGCGCACCTAGGTTTTAAGGGGGGAAAAATAGTAAAAAAAAAATTTTAAACAAAAATGTAGGCTGAAGTGCAGTTTTTATTGGTACCATTTTGGGATAGATGCGACTTTTTGATTACTTTTTATTCCAATCTTTTTGGGATATGAAATGATAAAAAAAAAAACAATTTTGGCGTTTGGAATTTTTTTTGCTTCTACAGTGGTTAACGATGTTATATTTTAATAGATTGAACTTATATGGATGCGGCAACACCAAATAATGTGTAACTTTTTTATTTGTAAAAAGGCAAAAGGGAGTGATTTTAAACATTTAAGATTTATTTTCTACTTCACTTTACTTTTTACTTTGTCCTCCTAGGGTACTTGACCACTAGGGGTTACACTTCCTTGTCCTATATACAGCAGTACTGTAGGGCTTTTATTCATTACCTAATATACCCTGCCATAGGCAGGGTGTAATAGGTACACATACATGCCAGCTAGGGAAGCCTGCATGAGGCTTCCTGCTGCCTTGGCAACTGATCGCCCCCTTGCAATGACGTTGCGGGGGGTGGGGGGGACTATCAGAGAGAGGAGCGGTGTGCAGCACCGCTCCTCATGCAGCTAGACGTCTATAGTGTTAAGCACAGGGATGAAGCCGGCTGAGCGCAGCCGCCGGCTCCATTCCTACACCCCGAATGGCCGCCGGCCGCACTGAGCGATCTCTTCAGCCTCCTGCCGCCCTGAGATTGCTCAGTGCGGTCGCACTAGGTACAGCCAGCGGACACATTCGGGAAGCAGGGATGGAGCCAGCGGTTGCGTTCAGCTGGCTTCATCCCTGTGCTTAACACTATAGACGCAGCGGCATCTAACTATATGAGGAGCAGTGCTGCACAACGCTCCTCCCTCTGATAGCCCCCTCGCAACGTCATTGCAGAGGGGCAATCAGTTACATTTAGACTATAAGACGCATCCCTGTTTTCCCCCAAAATTTTGGGGGAAAAAAGTGTCGTATAGTTCAAAAAATACGGTAACTATAACATGTTTCAGTAAACAGGTACAAAAAACTAAATTTGTGTCAGTGTCCAAATATATATGGACCTAACTGTAGAAGACAGGGCGAGTCATTGGAAACGTACCTCAGGGTCTAGTCATGGGTTAATAGTCTTCCCATGGCCCTTCCTCTCAGGTTTAAGTGAGGGTCATACATTTGTTTAAAATTACATAATTTGTGTAGGTTTTCAAATACCCTAAAAGCGGCGGCTTTCCCTCATCATATTCATTGTAATGTTCATTCTTGAAATCCTGACACATTTTATCCTTCTGACCCATTGGCCTAAGTAAAGCTCTCAAGGAATCAGTAGACCGATAAAACGACTTGCCCTTTAACAGGTAGTAGAGATGGATCAAAATTTCCAAAATTACAACGTAAGATTTCCTCAAACTGGACTTCATTTCACCACTGATCTCACGGTGCAAATTTTATTAACAGGTCATGAGAACATCTTCTATCTCCAGTATCTTTACTGTTGACAGAGCCTCTCTCGCTATATTTCCTGGCTGGTGGTACATTTTTGACTTGGTTAGGATAGTTTATAGAAAACTGCCTATGAAATATGTTTTTTTGCCTTAGTGGATCACATTATAGAACTTAACCTGACATCTGAATAGCAGGTAACCTGCTCAGTGTTGAAGGCTATTTTACTTCTAGCGCTTGGTTGGTCAAAAACAATGAAAATACATGAAAAACAGACGAGCAAGGTTTTTATACCATAACCTCATTGTTAATGACTAGTAGTGGAAAATGGGCATCAGTCTATGGCAGCCTAATATAGCAGACTCAATTTTACCGTACCTGGCTGATGGATGGAATAATAAGAAGAACCAAAACCGCATACAGAGTAGCCAAACACTGATGTGCCAACCTGTAGGAAAAAAGAAACCAGTGAGTAAATGAAAACTGAAGACAAATTATTATTATTATTTATTTTTGAGCGCCCTTGGTTCCAGAGCGGTGTACATTCTGGTTGCATAAATAACATAGGTCAAACAAGTACAAAGGTGACAATTAATAACTAACAACTGGTACAGAAGGAGAGAGGTCCCTCCCCATGAGGGCTTACACTGTACAAGGAAGGTGGGAAGAGACAGAAGGTGAGGGGCAGACATGTTTGTGAGGTGGAGTAGTTGCAATGGGGTTATTGCTGGTTATAGGCTATCAGGAAGAGATGGGTTTTCAGGTTACTTTTGTGATCGTTTCTGTGTAATTTTTGGCCAAAAATAGTAGGAAGATGATTAACCATTTGTGATTATTGCAGAGAGTACCTATGCGACTGATTCGTCTTATGTAATATTCATAGGTTTATATTACAAAAGTGGCAACAGATAACATCATTTTTGCCACCAGCTTCTTCTTTAGTGCTCACCTAGTCAGTGTAATCAGAGGAATGACAGAGAAAAACTTGTTGTACTGACAGGATGGTTTTTAAAGTGAATCTGTAATACCCCAGTACAGGGTATTGTATTCTGTGCGGTTGAGTCAGGGATGCGTTCTTGTCACATTGTTTATTATGTGTAATGTGTTGTGTATGTTTGGGAAAGTTTTGTGTCAGCCCCTGTGCTAGCAAAGGTTAAAGAGAACCTGTCAAATAGTTTTTGCCCACCTAGCTGAGGACAGCACAAGCTAGTGTCAGACCTGCTGTTTCCAGCCCTGTGCCCCTTAGGCTATGTTCACAGGGCTTAAATTGGCACGTATTTCAGCCTGTACTTCACACCGTACTGCGCTCAATACGGGGTGAGATACATCCCAGTCACTACGGTAATCCACAGTTCCTCTCCCCGCTCAGACAATACGCCGCGCGGGGAGATAAGAGACATGTCAATTATTCACGCCGCTTAAGCCGGCCCCCCCGCCCCGCGAGCTCCCGTACACACGGCGTAAGTGCGGGCCATAATTAGTCTGTGTGAACAAAGCCTTATTCTGTAAGATACAGCAGTTTTAGAGCATTTACCCCTCAAATCTTATTCATGAGCAGGTGTTAGCCCCGCCCACCAAAGACTAGCCCCGCCCACTAACAGTTATTCTCATGTTTCTACCTATTCAAAGTAATAGGTTTATCAGTTGGGGTGGGTGGGGCTAACCTCAGATGGGCGGGGTTTGAAATAAACTGACTCTTTGAATGACTCTTCGAATGACTCTTCTGACTGAAAACTGCAGATTTGAGCATTAAATACACGAAAACTCCTACATCTTACAGAATAAGGGACGCGCTGGAAACAGCAGGTCTGACACTAGCTTGTGCTGTCCTCAGCAAGGGCGGCATAATCTATGTAACAGCTTCTCTTTAAGCCACTTTGTAACCAGTTTGGCAGTATGCTTCGGGTCATTGACCATTTGGAAGAACCATTTCTGTCCAATCTTTAACTTCCTGGCTGATATCTTGAGATATTGCTTCACATAATCACATAATCTTCCTTACTCGTGATGCCATCTGTTTTGTGAAGTGCACCAGTCCCTCCTGCAGCAAAACAACACCACAACATGATGCTGCCACCCCCATGTTTCATAGTTGGGATGGTGTTCTTAGGCTTCCAAGCTTCTCCATTTTTCCTCCAAATGTAATGATGGTCTTTATGGCCAAACAGTTAAATTATAATTTCGTCAGACCACAGGACATGACTCCAAAAATGTAGGTCTTTGTGTGCATTTGCAAATATTAATCTGGCTTTTATATGTTTCTTTTGGAGTAATAGCTTCTTCCTGGTAGAATGGCCTTTCAGCCCATGTTGATACAGTACTCGTTTCACTGTGGATAATGACAAACTATTACCAGCTTCCGCCAGCATCGTCACAAGGTCTTTTGCTTTTGTCCTTGGGTTGATATGCACATGTCGGAACAAAGCACGTTCATCTCTGAGACACAGAACCCATCTCCTTCCTGAGCAGTATGATGGTTGGACATTCCCATCTTGTTTGTATTTGTGTATAATTGTTTGTACAGATGAACAAGGTACCTTCAGGTATCTGGAAATTGCACCCAAAGATGATCCAGACTAGTACATGTTCACAATTCTCTTCCCGATATCTTGGCTGATTTCTTTAGACTTTCCCATGATGTTACACACAGAAGCGGTGTGTTTCTGGTGTGAAGTTAAAATATACCACAGGTGTTTCTTTAATTAATTTATTTCCAATAAATCTATCAGAAGCTTCCAAAGACATGACATCATCATATGGGCTGTCCCAAATAGTTTAAATGTCTAGTAATCCTAATGTATGTAAACTTTTGACTTTGCAATTCTCTCTCTCATTATTCTGGCATTTGGCAAATATAAAAGATTTTGGTTCCTACTTGACCTAAAACAATGTAAGGTTTATTCTGATTTCATGTCACATAGTGAGAAAAACATGCATATGTGTCTTTTTATATAGTGTATATAAACTTCTGGTTTCAACTGATATATTTATATATCTATATATTTCTTGGTTGCAACCTGCAAACCATGTGTAACAATGTGTAAATTAAGTTTTAAAGGGAATATGTCTTCAGAAAATGACCTATTTTTTAATTCATGTTTTTATTTTAAACACATTTTATAAAATTTCTAGTTATGTTTATTTTAATTTTTCATATCACAATCAATATTTTTAAAAGCTTGAAATCCTGCAATTTTCACTATGGCCACTAGATCTAACAATAGTCTGCCACTTCCTGTAGATAAAACTTTTCGTAGTCTTCTCTTTATCATCACTGACAGTATTACATTGAAAAGTGACACCAATGTGTAGATAAGAAAGAATCCACCATTCACAAAAGCATGTCATAGGAGATAGTCACAGCTCCCTCTCTCCCCCTCCCTGCACAGTGATTTCTTCCCAGGTCACAGACTCCTATGTCTGTGAAGCTGCTGTAAAGCATCTATCTAAATGCTGTTAAAAGCAGCTTAGGCTAGATTGCTGCCCCCCTGATCATATACATAAAACAAAATTAAAAATTCTACAATTAGATAATAAAAACGGCTAAGAAGAAAATAATATGTATCAGTAATTTTTTAAAGTAGTAAAAAAAAAAAACACATTGGTCACGGATTCCCTTTACAAACCCACTAACAGTTTCTGTTCAATCCAGTAAACAAGTTGGGTACATAGTATTTGGCACCACCAAAGAAAACGTCTACCGATGATTAGGCAGGGATAGCAGCTGAATAAGTAACACTATTGTAAACCTATAGACATCGGTTCTATATAAATCTATTTTACCAAAAAACAAGATTGATGTAATAAGTTATATTTATTATTAGCATTTTTCTGTATCTGCAGCTTAAAACCTGTTGGTAGAACAAAGCCTTTATCAAAGCAGTTAGTACAGAAAGGTTTGAAGGTATACCTTGACCTGTGTTCCTGTAATGCACAGCCATAACAGCTTGTTAGATTGATTCAACATGAAAGAAATGTTCCTGATGAGAGAGATTAGGCGCTAAAGGAAGTGCATTAAAAGTTGTGTACTTTGTGGTTGCATGATTGACTGACAAGTTGATGCTATGGTGTCAGGAAGGCCCTCTGGACAGGAACCATTAATTCCACTAAAAAGCAAAGAAGGCGTAAAGTCATATACTAAGAAGTTTTATGTTACACTGTATGATAGACAATTTCACCTCCTACTCCAGTTCTCCCATGATATTACTCAATGTATGTTCCCATTCCAATATAGCCCTGATGTCCATCACACAGTGTTAGCTGCTTAATCCCCACCTCAAGTCCCAACCATTATATTATACACGACTGCAATTACTGGGATAAGCACTTGTCTCTCATAATGATACCTCAATAATCCAATGCACCGGGTCATCAGTTATGAGAAGCTATCAGATATGATGAAAGCTGAAAGGACACCTTAATCTTCTTCAAAGTTCACCTGTGTAATCTTATCAGAGCCAGATGAGGCTTGTTAGGCTATGTCTACACAGCACAGAAATACCGTCGTATTTTAGGTGGTTTCAGGGTTTTGAAACCGCCGAGAATCAAACGGTACATTGTGCTGCATGGACAGCTGTAGTCTATACCGCACAGGCTTTTACCTGCCACATTAAAAATCTGGTGGAATATGCAATCCCATATGATTTCCCATACGTTCAATTGTACAGGCCGACGTCAAAAACTAAAACCGACCACGTTATTTACGCAAATCAGTGATGAAAACTGCAGCCCTGCATAGGACAAAATGCTGCCGGCTTTCAAACGTTTTTTGTCCCATGCTCTGTGACTCTAGCCTTAATTTGGTTTCTCTGAAATGATACCGTCTCTATGTCATTCCCCAAAGAACATCTACACCTATCTTTTATCGTTAGTCTTCAAGTAAAGACAGGTGTATTAAATGAGAATAACAAGAAAAAATAACATATAACAATCAATCTTGTACCATTGTATCAAGCATGTGATCCTCAAAATGAGCTTTTAGGAACTGAAATTTAGCAACCAGTATATTTAAAAAAAAAAAAAAAAAGATTCCCGATAATTTCATTTTCCTGCTCCCTCATTGAAAAATAAAACCAAAAATAATGGTGGTGCCGGATCTGTTTCATGACAGACACCATTGGTGCCAAGTGGATTGTTATTACTTTAATGGGTTGGGTAGGATTTCTGTCATGGGGTCACTTGAACAGAAAATAGAGTGCTTACATGCCGTGCTATCTTTGTCTATCATTTTTTTCAGAAACTGGGATAGTAGCTCTGTAGAACTTCAAATGCAGATGTGACTGCAGGATTCAAGGGTTTATTTGCGTGAAAACTGTCCTGTATTAAAGTTGCTAATATCTTTACACCCGGTTCTTTAGAAGAAATACAGTAGATACTATTTATACAAGCCTTGATGTGTTGGAATCACACACAAAAGAGGTGGAAACAGTTTCACCATAGCAGCACTATCCCATACCTCCCAAGTGTCTCTATTTTTAACCCCTGTCCCTCTTAGCTCTATAAATGTCGCTCTTTTTTATTTGGGAAATAGTTTTGCATTAATAAACCAACTATCTTACTTTAAAAAGTATCTGATTGCTTCCTAAGTCTTCCTAAATCTCTTCCTGTATATTAGATAACGACTTAATATTTCATCACTGGATGCAATGCAATCCTGAACATGTCTATATCCCAATGATTTTTATGACAATATTTGAATAAAAACCTATTCAAACATATATTTATGCATTAACAAAATTGATCTTCTATACATTGAACCATAAGTGTCCCTCTTTGGCTGTCTACAAATATTTGGGATGTAGGTGTGTGGGCGTGGTTAGAGGCGTGCCCTGGTGTGATGCCATTTGTTTAGGTGTGTTTGGAGGTATAGTCTGATACATCCTTCTTTACAGTCTCTAAAAGTTGGGAGGTATGCTAATCCCAGTGTTTGTATAACAGCCAGGCAAAGTGCCATCTTTACAGACAGCTACAGTAATACAGTTACAAGTAAGTGGCATAAGTAAGACATGTGCCCAGAAGAGTTTATATATACCCACCAGATTATGAAGACAGCATCATGAAAAAAAACATTGTTGTACATTAGTTTACATCAAGGGTGTACGACATTCTGCCCCCAGCCATAAGGACAGAAACATGCTTTGCCTCTATTCTCAAACTTCAGAAAGGAATATTCATCTTCTGACAGCTGCATTTCACTGATGACACTTATGGTAGGAACTGTATGGCTGACACTGTTAAGGCGCATCCCCACGGCAGAGTACAAATACCGGTCGGTTATCCGACCGGTATTTGTCCTGTTTGGCCGTGTTCACACGGCTTATTTCGCAGCGGATTGGCGCCGTGCTGCGCGCCGGATTTGCTCTGCAGTACGGCTCCAATCCGTCGCAGTAATTACGGTAATCCACAGTTCTCATAGAGAACAGTGGATTCCGTTGCTCCCCCCGCTCGGCGAAACCGCCGGGCGGGGCGAAAGTGACATGCACATTATCCAGGCGCAATACGCGCCGTAGATAATGGGAAGTCAATGGGGGCCCGGGGAGCGGCTCCCCTGCCGCGCTCCGGGCCCCGCCCCGTCCCCCCTTATTCAAGCCGGAATTGCGAGCGCAATCCGGCTCGCAATTACGGCTTGAATAAGCCGTCTGAACATGGCCTTTTAGTGCCGTCCCCACGGCAGTTAGCAGAGAAAAGCCCTCCCCCTTCACGTTCCGATGTTCATAAACCGTCCGAAAACCGGACGGAAAAATGAACATGCACAATGTTTTTCGGGCTGCTGGCTGTTTGGGGACTGCTGCACAGGTTGTCCATAGCGGCCCGGTGTGTTAGTTTGCAGCCGTTTTTTCAGACGGTCTGCAAAACCACAAACCGTCTGAAAAACCGTCCCCAAACCGGTGCCATGGGGACATGCCCTTATGGTGGGCACTGCATAACGGGCACTGTTATGGTGAATACTATATGGTGGGCACTGTATGGTTGGCATTAACAGGCTATACATGGTATTTTAAGCAACCTAAATGAACTACTCAATGATCTACTCAATACGGTTTTTGTATTATCTCTTGATTTCTTCCTCAGAGGAGTATTCATTTCGGACACTATCAAGGTAGATCCACAATATATATCATAAAAATATCTGATAGGTTCCTGACTCCAGAGAGGAGGCCATATATATTTGTGTTGTTCTCTCTAATTATAGTTCTAAAATAGCCACTTCTGTAACCTCAGAAACTACAATGAAAATAAATGCCTGATATTCTCTGTCTGGAGCACCGAGGAGAGGACCCACCACCCTGATCTCTGACAGTCCATAAAGTGGCGCCAAGACCTTTTAGCCAATTTGGGTATTTACAGCTGAAGTGACATAAGGGTATGTCCACAAGGCAAGATTTTTGGACATATTTTCAGACGGTTTTCGGATTTGCATATTGTCTGAAAAAAAACTTGTCAACCATCCACATAGACTTTGATAGAAAATCCGCTCAGTAGTGTACGCTGAACGGATTTTCAGCCGGACGGATTTTTACACCGCCCTCGCTCAATTTCAGTGGTTGAAGGGGACAGGTGAATCTACAAACCGCAGGCAGAACCATCCCCAAAACCATGCAAAAGTTGACAAAATACCAGCCAGATTCTTAAGACAGAATCTAACGCGGTTTTTTTAAAAGGTCTTGTGGCTGTATCCTAAAGTCGCATATGGGCAATACAACTGCAGCCCCTGGGAGAGGTACAATGTGGACCTTGAACCAGAGATTCAACCCCATCATGAAGTGGAAGTTACTAAAGCCCTGGCATCCTCTGCCGTCATGCCTTTTTCACAATAATCATGTTTGGTAATACAGAGGTTATAATCATGTGTTGTTACATAGAGATAACTACATGACTTGCTTTTTCAATGGATAATAATAGAATATTCCTTCTGCTTATATAAGTAATGAGTCAACATCAAAGTTCCTATTTGAAATCTTATTTGTAAGGTTTTGTGTTTGCACAGTATTAGATGTGACAAGGTGTGTATTTCTGTAGACAGATCAATCATCTTTCTCGCCCCTATAAGTGTGTGTTCATCTACCAAGATAATACAAACGAAACCGAGAATCCTACAATGTCTACATTCCTGTGAAGTGATAACCCGTCAGATAGCAAACACAGGGTTTCTTTATATAATCCCTAAAATAATAGGAAAATAACAGCCAGGATTTCTTATAGTCTGTCCTGTTTTGACCTTTGCATGACGTTCTTATGTCTGTCATGGAGATGTGGTTTCCTGAATGCATTGTTATACAATTAAATTAAGAGGCAGTGATCAATCGCTTCAAATGTTATATGTTTTCATGTACAAATTATACATGAGGAAATTATGTAGTAGTAAAAAGGCATGTGAGCCTGTAGATTTTATAGGTGTAAGCTATGGTCATGCTTAAAGGGTTTGTCCAATGGGAGAAAATTCTTTAAATGAGATCTCTCCTAAAATTGGGGACATGTATTTACATTACATTTACAGCTTCCTGCATTTTTACACCAGGAAGCTCATTTATTCCTTATCAAAACACATAGAAAACAGTTATGTGTCAAGCTCAGGAGATCGGATGATCAAAGTGGCCTGGTGTTTTTTCAGGACAGCCTTTAAAGCCACACCCCTTTGGTCTTGCCTTCCAAAGCTTTCAACAAAAGGGAGGAAAAGGGACATGAACCAAGACTAATGTTTTAGTTTACAGGTAAATGGGATAAAGCTTGCAAACAGGAAATGCTATTGCTTTAGTTCAGAAATGGGAGGCTATAAACAGCACAGGAAAAGCACAGAAAACATCACAGAGATATGAATGAAGACGCATGTGAGTCACTTGAGAAAATCTTTTTTGGGTTTGCTGGACAACTCCTTTAAGAAGATGTCAGATATACATTATTAAATAATCTTAAGACATTGAAAAGAATATTCTCGATTTTATCTTGTCAGGTTCTATGGACTACTTGCAGTTCACTTGTTGATTACGATTGGCCAAGCAGCAACTGCCTACATAAATTATAGCCAAGCTGATGTTGCCTGTGACTACTTCACTATACCATAATAATGCACGAATGATTGTGAAGGTAAAGGTCAATCTCCATCTTAGAAGACCTAAACACATATCAAAAAACTACATGATAAGCAATTACCTACAATATAGCCACCATGTAGAAATAATAATACTCAAAGGCAGTAGTAAAGAATAGCATCAGCTGAATGTAATCCCAAGGCTTATGTTGGGGGTACAGTGCAGACCCTACCATCAACGCCAAAACAGTATCTTTAAAAAAAATAATTAAAAAAGGTACAAAAATAAGATACCGACTTTGGGAAGTCTCCATATACGTTACAAAAATCCTACATACATACAGATATTAGCAAACATTATATTTGCACCAAGGTATTAACATTTAAATAAAAATGTGGAAAAACATAACAAATACAGAATAACTATACTCATGTAATAACTGACTATGGGATTAAAAAAAATGAGTCATAAACCTAGTAAAACTATAACCAACTGATAACGGGTAAAAAAATAGAAGTCAAATGTGAGCATTCAACAACTAAAAAAAGAAGAGTCAATAAAGTACAAGAAGTTAAGGAAAAGTGGCCACTCCCTGGTATGTTTGTCCTCGAATACCTCTGTCTTATAAATCTAATGTATAATAGAGGATACAGAGCGGTCCAAAGATGTATAAACTATTCACTAGTGGTTATCTATGCCCTTTTGTAAGACTGGAATTAAAGCAAGGTGGCAATATACAGTAACATGTGGTCTCTTAATATGTCCGGAATTGCTAAAGTCACCATGTGGCCATCAGGCGAGTCAGATAACATAGTGGGGGCACATTTTACTTTCAAGCACTGCAAGATCATTTTGAAGTAGTATTGGAAACTTGAGAATGTGTGTAAAGTATAGTGTGAAATAGCAACACGAGTTTAAAACAGTACCATCTATACGCCTGATAATCATAAGCATTCATAGTAAGTGTGAAGCCTATGCTACCATGTGTCATGTGCACAAGCAAAGACCTGAGAGGCATTACTCCACAAGTCCTGTTCCTCAATAACATTTTGCCAGGACGTTGGATAGGACATACCAACTTTGTTCCCCTGCCACAAAATTGCTCAATGTCTATCAGTGCACATGGGCAAGAAATTGGAACATCACACAGAACAACCCCTGTGGGGCTGTAACCAACCAAAATCAAAAGTGTCTAAATAAGTGTCTGTTAATGGTGAACACTGTAGGCACCAAATTTGATTGTATAAGTCAAACCCACCTTACAGCTGTCATTTGATGTTGATATAAATCTAGTAATAAAGCTTTAATGGGGTGTTTCAAAACTTCAAAACGTTCCTTAGTTGTTAGGAGACGATAGGCAATGGAAAAATAAAACAAAAAACTTTTAAACCCACTCGTCTCAGCACCACTGCCGGTCCCAGTGATCCCGGCTGATGACGTTACTGTTCATTCTTCACGTGACCCTGTATCCTGTTGGATACAGCACACATGACTACTGAGGCCTGTGATTGGCTGCAGGTTCATGTAAAGAAAGAACAGTGACATAACTGGCCAAGATCATCGGGACTGGCAGCGGCGCTTGAAAGGTACGTTTTTGGTTTTATCCATCACCCCCTAACGTCAAACAAGCTTTTTAAAGTTGTGAAATACCTTATTAATGTAGACATTTTTATTTATTTAGAGACCCTCTACATATCTGTTATTGATCGCTCAATGTAGATTTTGTACTCTGCTTAAAATTATTTCATAGCACGAAAATTGTCAGAGCAACTGACATGTCACACCGAGCTGAGCAAGAGTATCATTTAATTATAACTTTCATGAGATTTCAATGGACTCGCCACCGCAATGTTTTTAAGGTCTTTTTGTGATGTTTTGTTTTTTTTTTGCCAAACTCAAGACGCAGATTCAAAGTTATTAAGAGAGATAGAAAGGACTTAAGGACTTATACTTCTCCTTACTATCAAAAGCATCTGTGGCAGTGACTCAAAATCTGCAATGGAGTTTGTACACCACAGTTTTTTTATAACGTGTTTTAGACAGTTTTTAGAACATTGTATGTGCCACATCTGACAAAAGCCCGATATCAGGTGCAGCCCTGTTTGCTACATTTTTAAATGGCCCATATTCCACTGTCAGACGCATTACATAGCCCCCGCGGCACTTTGTACTGCGCCTGATTTTTTTTGGGGGGGAGGGGCAGGTGGGGAGCACTAGAACCGTAGCGAAGCTATAGATTTCTAGGTGCATTACTGCTGGAACAGGTAAACCACTTTCAAAGTGTTAGATCTGAGCCAGAAATGCTGTACAAGCGCTAGAATGCATCTGATTTATGACCCACTGTACAGCGGGTCATAAATCAGATGCATTCTAGACTATTATTATGCGCTTGAAATTTGGAATTAACATGCCAAATTTTATACATGCCGCCCTATGTGTCCAAATTTGAACAATTATTGGTATCCGGTCATTGATGCAATACCATAGATGCAATATCCATTAAGTGCTATTCCATAAGTGTGACTTCAGAATTATACCAGAATTGAAGCCAGAAATGATCCAGGAATGACCTTAAGGTAAACTTTAGGTTAATCTGCTTTATAGCCATACCACCCCCACAATGCACTTCTATGCCACTATCATCACTACCTCCCTATTCCTCAAACTCCTTGTCTATCCTCACACACCCACAGTGGGCAACGACTTCCATCTCTCCCCGTCTATCCTACCCTCACTTGCAGAAATATAATGAAGCAGATCCAGCGGTGCGGTAAAACAGGTTACTTTATTTCAACCAACATGCAGACAGGGTGCAGGACAAGTGAGGACCAACGCGTTTCGGGCGTTACAAATCGCCCTTGTTCACGGTACCCCAGACAACTGTTCAAAACCTTCAATGCTCTCCTCCGTCCACCAGCACTCCCTCCCCATCTCTCCTCTCAGCAGATGACTTCGCCAGTCACTTTCTTAATAAGATCAATCTCATTAGACAAAGCTTCACCCCACAGTCCCCTCTGTCTATCTCTATTCCTGCAGTGTCCCCACATCCCACCTCTACACCTGCTCATCACTCTTCCCCCCTATCTTCCTTCTCTACTGTCACTCATGACAAGCTCTCCACTCTACTGTCCAAATCCAACCTCACTACCTGTAATCTTGACCCACTGCCATCCCACCTCATCCCACCTCAGTGCTTCTATCATCCCAGCCCTCACCCATCTCTTCAACCTATCATTAACCTCTGGCATCTTCCCTCCTCCTTTAAACATGTGACCACATCACCCATCCTTAAGAACCATCTCTTGACCCCTCCTCACTGTCCAACTATCGCCCCATCTCACTGCTTCCATTCGCCTCTAAACTCCTCGAACAACACGTCTATCTTCAACTTTCCTCTCATCTATCTACCAACTCTCTCCTTGACCCACTGCAATCTGGCTTCCGACCCCACCACTCTACAGAAACCGCCCTAACCAAAGTCACCAACGACCTAGCAACTGCCAAAGCCTCACGCCACTATTCTGTGCTTCTCCTCCTAGACCTGTCCTCCGCCTTTGACACTGTCGACCACTCACTCCTCATACAAATCCTCTCCTCCCTCGGCATCACGGACTTGGCCCTTTCCTGGATATCCTCCTACCTCACTGATCGGACATTCAGCGTCTCTCACTCACGCACCACCTCCTCCTCTTGCCCGCTCTCTGTTGGTGTACCCCAGGGGTCTGTCCTGGGCCCACTACTCTTTTCTATCTACACTATTGGGCTGGGTCAACTAATAGCATCGCATGGCTTTCAATACCATCTGTATGCTGACGATACCCAACTCTACATCTCCGGCCCAGATATTACCTCTCTGCTCTCCCGGATCCCTGACTGTCTTTCATCCATATCCTCCTACTTCTCCTCACGTCTCCTGAAGCTAAACGTGGAGAAAACTGAATTCATCATCTTTCCACCGTCCCACTCCATCCCTCCACCTGATCTCTCTATCACAGTCAATGGCTACACTCTCTCACCAGCTCTACAAGTCCGCTGCCTTGGGATAACCCTTGACTCCAATCTGTCCTTCAAACCGCACCTCCACCTGCCGCCTCCACCTGAAAAATATCTCCCGTATCCGTTCATTCCTTAACTTCGAAAGCACAAAAATGCTCGTCCATGCCCTCGTCATCTCACGCCTAGACTATTGCAACATCCTTCTCTGTGGCCTCCCGGCTAGCACCCTCGCTCCCCTCCAATTCATCCTTAACTCTGCTGCCCGTCTGATTCACCTCTCTCCTCGATACTCCTCTGCCGCTCCCCTCTGCCAATCCCTTCACTGGCTTCCCATTGCCCAGCGAATCCAGTTCAAGTTAGCAACCTTGACCTAATATACCTTAAGAAATATTAATGTTTTATGGCCTTAAAAAAACTCTTTATAACTCTTTTTATTTGTCAAGTCTATATCTGCCTTTTAAATTTTGTCCAGTATGAATATAAATATTGAATTTACTAACAGATATTTCGCATTGACGTTGCATATATACTTATTTATGTGGGACATTTGTTAGTTACTTTTTTCTGTCTTTTATAACTTTTATAACTCTTTTGGCGCCCTAGTAAAATTTTAAAAAAAATAAAAATTCTACTCACCTTCCTCCAGTCCCCAGTTCCTACACTGCATCTCCCTGGCCTTCTGTTGACATGTCATCATTTCTGAACGGCGATGTCGCCACTGCAACTGCCGATTGGCTGCTCAGTCAAATGCCTCTACACAGAAGTTCATTTCTGAAATTAGTGTCACATCAGTGCTGCAGCCAATCAGTGGCTACAGCAGTGATGTCCCCATTTGGAAGTGACAGAATGTCAACAGAAGACTGGGGAGAACCAGCGTTGGAGCCGGGGACTGGAGGATGGTGGAAGGTTTTCTATTTTAACGGGGGCCCCCCCCGAGCGTTGTTAGCATGATTTTTATAGTAGGTGGACAACACCTTCAAGTCTAAGTTTACATTGTCAAAGTATTAGACAGTATTAGTAAATGTGACCGAGTGTGTGTGCAGCCACCCTCCATTGGGGGAAAAGCATACATTCAAGTAGGTGCAAGTCTCAAATAGGCCCCAAATACTTCAAAAGGTGTATGCAATGTTGAGAAATATGACACACACTGCACTTGGTCACAGACTTATGCACCATTTAAACACTGCCCAACTCTTAGCACATGCTCTCTACTCATTGCATCAAATTCAGAACATAAAAGCAGATAATCTATTTACTATATTTAAAAGAGAACACAGAAATGTGTAAAATCTATTCAAAGCACAGACATGATGCCAGTAGACAACATCCTGCCACCGCCTGAGGCTAGGGCTTCATATCTACATGTTTAAGTTCGAAGTTACATGTTTCCAATTAGAAAAATATGCAGGCGTCTGAATAATATTTTTCTGGCTTCATGTTGCATTGCCCGCAGCCGTTCAAAATAATCAATGTATATGTCTACCAAAAGCACTATTATTATTCATTTGAGAGGGCTAAACAAATAGTCATAAAGACCCCACAAATAACACTTCCTTCTGTAATAAAAAAAAAAAAACATAATAATTTCATTAAATGTGAACTATACAAGATTCCCTAGACAAAGGTCTCTGACCGAAAACGTTTGGGACATGCTCTACGAATAATATGTTATATATTTGCTAATTTCACCCAGATTTTGTTTTGATTTTGCTTACTGTGATTGACATTAAAGGGGTTGTCTCACTACACAGAATAGCTTTCAAAGTGTAGGGAACACTAAATGAAGACGTTTTCCAAATATATTGCTTTGTTCATCTTTTTTTGTTAAGGAGCTACAAATTATTTTATCACCTTCTTTGCTCTCTTTGGTTCCCCAAGTGACAGACCGGTGTACTTCTCCCACCCTGCTGTTTGTTCTATCTGATGGACAGTGCTTGTGTGTTATCAGATCTTTCAGACAAAAGACAGTAATTACTCTACTGTTTACATAAGCTCAGAAGTTTATCAGGACCTCAGAGAAGGTAATTTATTTAATCTAGGCTAATAAACAGAGAAGTCTGAATACACTGAGCTCATATGCTAATTACAGACAGCTTGACCAGGAAGTGACAGAGCAAAGCAGAATTATTTCATTCATGTATCCTATGAAACTTTAAGATGAGACAACCCCTTTAATGGAAGAATAAAGTTATTTTAATTGCATTAAGAAAATCCGTGTGTGCCGTTGGTTATAGAGACTGTGGATTGATTTTTGGCAACGGGCACCACAGTAATTAAGGGAAGTGCCGAACCATTATATGGTTTTCTTGAATTTAAATGTACAACGTAACTTATATACATTGCTGATCAGTCAACAAAATGGAAAAGGGGTACACTTATTTGTTTTTTTTAAAGGAAATTTAGCATGAACGCTTGTAAGAAAATCTACAAAGAATTAACAACCGGGAGTTCTTAAAGGGATACTGGTATCATGTTATAGAGCATGAAGAGCTGAGCATACAGAGATCCCTGACAGTCACTGATGAGACCGCCCACTGGACTCCTTAAAGGGGTTTTCTCGCTACAAAGATCATATCTCAGATTATGGGGACAGTAAAAATAAGCATTTTTGAAATTGGGTTGCATTACCTAAGTCACTTGGTATAGTAGATATGAGTTTTTGTGTGCATCTGTTTTCTATTTCTGCTGCTGCTAGTCGGGACATGCCCCTTTTCTGTGGTTGGCTCGTAGAGACACGCCCCTTTACTGTGATTGGCTGACTGACATTTCATTCAGCCTGTTGGGATATGCCCCCAGACAGGAAACGCCCTGGACACGCCTCCTGCGCTGTGATTGGCTGCCTGCACACTCTGTGTTTACTCCCCTCTCAGCTGTTAAAACTGAAAGTGAAACTAGCTATGTGAGAGGGCTGCTGGCTGTATACTGATCTCCCAGCTCTAAGGTGAACGACCTGACTAATTACTGACTGTTTAACTCATAGATCCCCTCATATAACACAGTCTTATGTCCTGTGTTCCCTCCATATAACACAGTCAAACAGTCTCCTGCCTGATAACAGAGGGTGAGGAAGGGGGGGAGGGCAGTGTGCATTCCTCACATGTGTTTCATCAGTTCAGGCTGTGTGTATAACTGTTTATAGCACAGCAAGGAGTTTGTGGAGCCAGGAGAGGGAAGGCTCTGCAGACCCAAAGAAACCCAACTGCAGGAGGCTGCAGATCGTTCTGCCCGGGAACCCTTTTCCCCTTTTCTACTGCAAATACAGAATGATGAGGGTCACGCTTTTCAGTGAGGAGAGCAGGGCCCTGCTGAAAAGGAGAGTACCCCCCTCCTGACAGGAGAGACACGCCCCTGGTTTTCCCAAATTAAAATTTTCATAAAATTTTAGCTGAAGAGCTTTAAACACTTCAAAACCAAAAAACCCCCTTTAATCAAAATTTAAAAAAAAAGCAGTAAAATAAATAAATAAAATTTAACATATTTGATTCTTTTATAGATAAAATTATTATCAATCTTCTCAGCTCCCTGCCTTAACTTGCTGCCTGCAGATCTGATGCTTTTTAATGGGACGGGAAACGGATTTTTCAGACCGCCCTCATCCATTTGGCTGGTAACCAGCCAAACAGTAGGATATCTTTCCTATCTACTGCCACATAAGGGAATTTTTTTGTATTCGGGTTTTTCAGGTAAAGGGTAAAAAAAGGGTAGGAAAAAAAATCTTATTGTTCCCTTTTTTTCCGGGGTTCTCTATGTACTTCTACATATTTTCCCTTTTTAAAAAATTTTTCTTAGACAAAATTAAATTAAAAAAAAACGGCCCCAGAAAACAAAAAGAAGGGAACCTACGCAGGGGTCCTCCCTTGTAATAATTACTAATTAACCTATAATTGTCACGTTCTGCATCATTTGCCCAGATGTAACCCCTAAACTTTCCCACTGACATTAGTCATATTGGGCCTCCCTGAACGATTGTATTTTTCACAATGAAGGGAAAAAAAGGACTAAATTTGGCCCTGGGAAAGCAAATACCTTACAAAAACAGGGCCCTTTAAAAACCCTTTGGCCCCCGAAAAGAAAGTTTTTTAAACTCAGAAAAAATTACTGAAATTTAAAGCAGAATGTTTACACAACATAAATAGCTCACTTCCTTCCATAGAAAACACATGTTCCCTTGGGGGGGACAGAAACTGGATAAAAACTTGCATCTATTGACCCAGGATGTGAATGGATCCATCATCATAAAGATGATAAAAGGAGCTCATTTTAAAGCTTCCTTCTGACATCCAATGATCGATTTAGGTTGTGTCAAGTTGAAAGCAGTTAATGTAGCTAAAAAGGTCATTTCATAAGGTGATCAGTGTAGCACACAGGGTGTAAACATGCATACTTTTCAACTCCCTGTAATGACAACAGTTCACGAGCTTTGCTGTTCAAAGTCTAAGACACTCAGTGGGCTTTCTACAAAAGTCCGTCACTTATTAGGGACCATTTTCCTATTTCCCAGGCCCAGCGGGCACGTAGCCATAAATTTGGGGGGGCGGAGCGGCTTAGTGGGAAATAAAAAAGGTGTGAGATCGGCTGGCTGCACACATATCCCACATTGCTATGATGGATAAAAGGGACAATTTATCAGAGTTGCAAAAAGGGTTTAATTTATTACCCTTTTGGCCCACAGGGGGCAGAAATCCCGTTAAATACAGCCAAACCCCGTTTGCTGTGGGGTTTCAAAGTTTAAAGGGGGGCCCTTTTTAGGTCCCAAAACTTTTTGGGGGGCAACATGAAATGAAATTTGGCGTTAAAATCCCAAAAATTTTAGGCGCATATTTAAATTTTAAAATCAACAGGGGTTTAAATAAATCACGCATTCAGTGCCCCGGGCGACAGTTTCCTGGCTAGTAAACCACTTTGAAAGTGCTCTACCTTTTCCAGCAGAAAAGGCTCCTTGATATCCCCGAGTGAAGCTATAAATATTTTTGCTTCTCTACGGTTTTAGTGCGCCCTGCCTCCCGCCGCCCCCGAGATCAGACTTATTACAAAGTGCCGCAGTCGCTATTTTTATGCGCCGGGATAATGCCGTGTGGGAGTTTTAAAAAAATGTATGAGGGGGCCCTAGGGCCTAAAACCCGGCTGAAAAAAAAACAACAGATATCTGGCCCTAGCCCCCTTTTCTTTACATTCGCCCTTTTAACCTTTTTCCCATAAAAAATAAGGTTTAAAACTACACACCCATCAAAAAAAAAAATTTAAAAAGGGAGACCGGGGGTTTTTGTCGCGGTATTTGCAAAAACCGATTTTCTGTTCGGGTCTTTCACCCATACAGTTGTTTGTAGGGGAAAACTGATGGAAAAAAGGGCCCAGAATCCCGAGCTTCACAAAAACGACCTGTGTGGGACTACAGGTCTTTTTTTCTATAAAAGTCTATGGGCCTGGATAAATGGTCGGTTTTTTCAGGGGTTTTTCCCCAAATACTAAAAACCGCCGAAAAGTGCCCATTTTCGTGGTTTGTATAGACATGGGGCCTTAGGGAAAGGGGGTTTAAACCAACAAAAATTTTGGCACAAACTTCGGCACAAAAATTGCCCGCGGGAAACGTCCCAAATACGCTTCAAACAAGGGTTCAGTACACCCTTTTCTTTTTCGTCTGAATGACATTTTAAAAGCATTTTTTCAGGGGGCGTTGGAAACACTTCATAAAAGACTTGGATGTTAAATTTCTTTGTGTCGTTTACGTGCAGAGAAAAATAAAAAAATCCTAAAAGGGGGAAAAATTCTGCCTTCGGGCTATTGCGCGTCTATTGCGTGACCGCTGTGGCCTGTTATTGGCTGCACATAGCACATGAACGAGGGGACTTTCCTAAGCGGGCGGGGAGTACGGGCCCGGCCCCCCGGGACAGAACGGGAACGTCAAAGGGTGAGTTACTTTTTTTTTTCTATTTCAAATCATACCCCAGGCACCTTGGCTTTTTTTAATTTCCCAGCCCAACCCCCTTTTAAATTATTGCTACTTTTTTTGGTTTCCCCTTTAAATTTTGGGTTTTTAGGCCTCTTTTTTTTTACTAGGGGTCCTATAAATTCCTACCCATCCCCCGGGGTGGCAGTATTTTGAGTGGACAAATGTCCTGCGAAAAAGTCACATTGAAGCTGCGGAGCACCACATGCCATTAATTTGACAGGTGAACAACAGCTACGAAGGTGCAAGAGGGTGGACCAACATGCTACAGCGTAGCAGCTCACCACCAAAATATATCAGGGGGCCTGCCAGATGTGTGTCTAAAACAACAGTTCAGTAAACCCTACTGCAAATGGGGCTTCAAAGCAGATGTATGGCCTCTGCACCTCTGTGAACAAACTTGCATCAGCAGAAAAGTCTTCAATTTACATGGCATCATTGAAACCGGGACCCCCTGTAAAAAGCACTGAAAAGGGTACATTTTCTGATTCATTCAGCAGATAGACTTTATTCTTTTCTCGCTGACATACCAAACACCCAGCAACCATTGCTGGAAGAATACTAGCTGGTGTTGGCAAAAGTTATGGGTCTGGGGATTTTTTTTCAGGGAATTTTTCCGGGACCCCACTCATCCGGGGAATTCATGCTAAACCCAAATTTTGGGTATAAAAACCAAACCCTTTGCCGACCCACATACACCCATTTTGCTGTTTGGACTTTCCTGGGGCAGTTTGGGATTTTCCCAGCAAGACGATACGACATGCCACCTGGCTGAAATGAAAAATTTTTTCCCAAAATACTCCCCTGGAAATTTAAATTCCCCCCACCCTTGAACACAACTGGGGGATCTGTTTAACCCCTTTGATTTTTGTTTTGGGACTCAAATGGACCCTCCGCGCTGTGGGTTTACATTGTCTCCAGATACCTGTGAGCTTATTGAGTCCCTCCCAGCTTGTCTAGCTGCTGTCTGTGCTGACTCCACTGTGTTGTTTTTTTTCAGTGCTAATGTTCAAAAGTTACAGAATTTAATTTTCACCCTTTGAAAAAACAAGCCAAACCCTTTTAGGGCAAAAGGATTCCGGGGGGAACGTTTTGTGAGTTAGAACAGAGAGGCAGCTTCCACTATGGTGGCCCTGTTTGCCCTTTGCTTTTTCATGGATAACAACTGATTTGAATGGCTGCCCATTAATTTACATTTCTGGCCAAAAATATCAGCTTCCCCTAGTGATAGAGCTGGGGAAAAAGGAAGGTCGGGTTCCCCCCCCCCCCAAAAAAGGGATTTTTCTTCATAAGAAAACCCCGCTTTTTACATTTTCATTTGTTTGCATTTGCCATACTTCACTGCAGCAACTACATGTCAAATATAAAAGAAAATGACATAATAGAAAAAAAGTGCGGGGTTTTAGGGGGACCTGAGAAAAGTAAAAAGGGGAAAGGGAAATGACTTTAAACCCAAAGAAGCCCATTCCTAAGAAAATGATATTTTATTAACTACTATACAAAAAAATCTATAACTGGCTCCCTATGTTAAAAACACTCACAAAAAATGTTATCCAGATACGAGCCTGAAAAACATCATACATATGAAACCTGGTAAGTATTCAAGGTTTAGGGTGCACCAATATACTAACAAATATTAGGAATAACTAGTAATGCAATGTCAAAAATCTCAAAAATATTGGTTTCCCAGACCACAATTTTTGGGTACCCCCCCCCACCAATGCATGTGGAGGGGGGCCCCCATGTAACACCACAATGGTTTCTTTCGGGGGGAAAGCTTTTTGGGTATTAGACATGTGCTATGCTGGTTTCATGTCGTTTCTTTCTCTATTGGACTTAAAGGGAACCTGTCACATAGGTTGTGCCCCCCTTGCTGAGGGCAGCACAAGCCGGGTGTCAGACCTGCGGGTTTCCAGCGCGGTGCCCCTTTATTCTTAAGATGCGTATTTTTGAGCATTTCCCCCCAAAAAATCTTATTCTGAGCAGGTTTTTACCCCGCCCACCAAAGATAGCCAAACCACTGATTTAAATTCGACGGGTTTCAACCTATTTCCAAAGTAATAGGTTTCCCCTTTGGGGTGGGCGGGCTACCCTTCAAATGGGGGGCCCCCCTTGAAAAAAAACTGACTCTTTTAAATAAACTCTTCAAAATGACCTTTGGCTAAAAATTTGCAGATTTGAGCATAAAATGCGCGAAATCTCCCGGCAACTTTCGGGGAAAAAAGGGGACAAAAGCACTGGAAACAGGGGGTCTGTCCCCTGCTTTTTTTTGCCCTCAGCAAGGGAAAGGCATAATCTACAGTATGTGAAAATTTCCCCTTTAAAATCATTTTTTTGGGTATGGGGATATAAAAATTTCCATTAACTGATTAGTGTCCCCTTTTCATTTTAAAACCCATACTAAAATTTGCTTTCCTCTGTAGCCTCTCCTGACATGTCTGTATTAGAATTCTAGAATATCTTCTCATATAACTCTGGTTTGCTGTTTCTCTGTATTTTTAAAATTCATCAGATGGTTTTACATTACAAGTTTTCAAAGGGGGCAAAAACCCTTTGCACAAAACTAAACTGTCAGCACAAAGGGACGATGCTTGACTGTGCAGAGACACCCCCCCAATTGGTAACACCCATCTGACAGATTGAGTAATACATTTCTAGGAGGAACAGTACAACACAGAGTTATAGGAGAAGATGCTCCAGAATTGTTATTTCATGGGGAACACAAGGATTTACTAAGACAGACACATCAGGAATGGCCAGGATACTCCTTAAACTAAATCAAGGTGGCAGTGTGCACAATAAAGTAAATGCAAGTTGTAGATTCTACAGTGTGGGTCAGCTATGGTCTGTGCCATTGGTTGCTCATTCCTGTGTCCTGCTGTGTCTCCTGGACTCTAGTAGGGGAGCCAGCATTATAGGATGTAATGTAATTCTAAAGTGCTGGCTCCGGTAAGTGATACACACTCCTGCAATATAGACGTTTCCTTATATCATTGGCGGTACACTTTAAAAATGAAATATGTATTGCACAGTGGTCACTGATGTGTTGTCTATAAAATCAAGTGTACATTTTAGATTTTGGTTCTGATTTTGCATTTAGTTTTCTATGCAGCCAAATGCTTGAAATGTTTCAAAAATTAAGAGGCAAAGTACTTCCGATTCCTTTTTGACGCAAATTAAAAAACCCGCAAAAAAAAGAACTGGGAGGGGAACTATCCATAAAAAAGGGTTTTTTAAACCTGTACTATGGCACGGAAAACCCCCCTACCATTTCTTTCCCATTTTAAAATAAGGCAACATTTAGATTTATTCTCAAGGTTTCCTTATCATTTGATGGGATAAGCCATTACTTTTTTTTATCCCGGTTTCAGTTTTAATAAAATTTTTAAAATTTGGTTAAAAGAAAAATTGTTGGAAATGGTTCGCCCCCCCCCCCCCCCCACCCAAAAAAAGAAAAAAAAAAATAGAGAAGGGGGAAATAAGGGAGAAAGAAGCCCAAAAAACATATAAGGGCCTTTGCTCTGCTGCTCCCTCTTGTGGGACTTATAATTTCTGCAATCTCGCAAGGACATGCCTGATGGCACATTTTTCCCACATAAGCATGGGCTGCCCTGTTCCAAATGGAGATTTGGGGGCATTTTTTTGGGTACAGAATTTGCCCCATAATCTTTTATTATGCATGGGAAAAACATCCTTTTGTGTCCCCCTTTTTTATTAGCATTTATAAAAACCAAACTCTGCACCGTTGTTCACATTGTGAATAATGGGAATTGTGTTTCACAAAAGTTTTTACACATAACCCAACACGGGAAAATTCACTAAAAAAAAACCCTGTGTGAAAATCAAAAATAAAAAAGCTCATCCCAATTCCCAAAAAATGACCCGGGCACATGGGTAGTTCTGCGTGCTTACCTTTGTCTACATACACACGAAGAGTGCTTTCACACAGCGAAGTTTTGGTGCAGTTTTAAAATGCCCAAAATTTAAAATGCCTTTTTCCCAGCCCCGGGTTCTTTTTTACTTTTCCCCAAAAAAATTTGGGAAAAAGAGTAATTTAAATTTGTGTTTTTGTATCCACAAAAAACTTACACACGTAATTTTTATTACTTCCTTGAAACACCTTTCCGAAAAATTTAGACAAAAACCCAATGGGAAACTTGCTGGTAATAAAGGCAGTTTAATTGGAGCACAGTTAAAACTGCTCCAAAACTGCGCCTAAATCAAGGCCAGACTCGGAGGGAAATTCAGCCCATAGACCCATCTGCTGTGTGGTGAATGTGAAATACGTTGGGCCATATTTGTAACAGAGATTTATTTATAATAGATGTTTTCTATTACACACAAAGAATTTGGGCCAAACACCAAAAGCTTTCCCCCAAACTACTTTTAAAAGGGAGGGGGCTCTCACAATAAAAAAACTTTGGGTGCTTTTTAAATAACTCAAGGTGGTTTTTTAAATTAGGGGTATATCGGCGGTATATGGATAAAAGGGGGGAGAAAACTGGCTCTGTAATATATATGTTTATATAATTTGGAGCAGAAGTTTTGAGTAAAATTCAAGGAGATAAACAAAATGAAATTTGAAGGGTATGTCTTACAATTTTCCCCCAGAGCCAGCTCCTTTAAAAGGGGCTTTTAACCCCCAAATTTCCCGGTTTAGGCTGTGGGGAGGTCTATAAGGGAGTGAAAAAGGGTATCACTCTGCCATTTCCCACTAATTTTATTAGATTTTTCCCGCACGGCAAGCATTTCCAGTTGATTTTTGATGCAGATTAGGATTTTCGCCAAAAAACGCCTGCAAAACTATCCCCATAGACCTCAATTGAAAATCCACCGCTCTTGAAATTTTGGGTTCCAAAAAACCCCCATTTTTTTCAAAACATTTTATTTTTCCCCCCATAAATTTTGGTTAAAAAATTTTTATGCGGTTTCCCCATGGAAAACCTTTACCCCAAAATGAATGGGATTGTTTTTTACTGAAAAATTTGGCCCAAAAAAACCCCCAAACCAAAACCCCCATTAAAACCAATTTTTAAAAAACAAGTCGGAAAAACTTGGCTTTAGGATTCAGAATTTCCCAAAAAGTATTTTGGGCAGGGGGGGAACTACAGGGGAAAAACAAAAAAAGCAAGGGTGCTAAAGGGGCCCGCAGCTCTATGGGGGCCCCCCGCGGCCCCCCTAAACCTCGGGGGCCCGCAGCAGCACTTTTTTCTGCTAACCCCCCGTACTGTAAATTTCTCAGGGGGTGGGCGCTTTTTGATGTTGCTGCTTCTGTCTTTTAGGACGGAGGTTTTGGGGTGCGGGGGGTGCAGTTTTCTGCGGGCAGGGGAGGGCAGTCCGGGTGTGTGATTGCTCTTTACCCTTTTACTACGGTTCCCCATCCTCCCCCAGCGGCACAGACACCAAAGGAAAGTGGAGGGGGGAGGAGGAATGAGACACTTTGGGAGCCTGAAAGGAAGAAGGGGCAGAGTTCCCCCTCCGCGCTCCCTGTCCCATGTGATGACGTGAAGTCGGGGGCAGAAGGTAAAGGGAGGGGGGAAGGGGAAAGCAAAACAGTCACAGCACAGGGGTCCCCTCCACCCATCCGGTGCAACTGTTTTAGTGCTACCTTTTTATTCATACTTTGCCCCCCTTTAAAGATCCCCTGGTTTTTTTTGCGGTTTTTTTTTGGGGGGGGGGTGGCACCCATAAAAACCCCCGCCTGTCATTTTTTACTGTATGGCCCCTATAACCCTCCCAATTTTATTATACCGTATGGCCACTAAACCCTGCCTATCTATATATACTGTAAAGGGGCCCCTTTTTAAAACCCCGCCTATATAAATAAAATTTTTACTGTATGGCCCCCTATAACCCCCGCCTAACAAAATAAACCGGGATGGCCCCCCATTTCCCGCCTATCTAAAATATTTTTTTTAAAGGGGACTATAAACCCCCGCCCCCATATATATATATATATTTTACTATATGGCCACTATAAAACCCCTTTTTTCTCTATATATATTGTTAAAGGTCAAATATAAAAACTGCCCATCTTTATATACTGTATGGCACTATTTAAACCCCTATTTTATATAAATTTTCCCTGGCGGGGGGGCCTATAACCCCCCGCCTGCCGGGGGAGGGGGGGCCCCCTCCAAAAGTTTGCTATTGGGGGCCCAGGCTTCTCTTAGTTACGCCCCTATTTTGGCATGTGTCCCTGTCGATGTACCAATTTCTGTGACATTAGGGCAGGGAAAAATTTTAAAATCAAAAGTTTCACAAAAGGCTACAGAGCTCTAAAGGTTTAAAACTTGTCAATTAATTTTGGTAAAGAAGCTTCTGTGCTAGAGATGAGCCCCGCAGGGGGTGAATTTACTATGGTCAGAAGACTGAAGCCAATTGGAGCAATTTAGATGGGGAGAGTTGGGGGTTTGGGAAACCAGAAAAACTTGTTTACACAGTAGTTTCCCTAAAAAATCTTTATCCCCCTGAACAAGGAAAAAAAAAAGCAATTTTATTTGGTAAAAATCCCTTTTTTTACCTTTTCCGCAAGATAAAAACTATTTTATTGTTTGGGAGAAAACCCTTTTTTAAAAAAATGCGATCCCGTCCCACATGCAGTAAATGACAGTTTTTTTAAAACACACACTAATGCAGGGTAAGCTTCATTATGCTATGCAGACGGGGTTTGGCAGGACTCCAACGGGCTCTTAAGGAGTCCCCGTCAGTATTTTTTCTGTTTTTTCTAGAAATTCGCTCCAAATCCTAAAAACCCTATAATCCCGAGCTAGCTTCTCTCCCCGTATCTAAACAAGTCTCAGATGTGGAGCATAAACACCCTTGGCCCCGTTCACACGGCTTATTTTTTGGGGGGGAATTTTGGTTTCCCCCATTCCGCACCGTACTTCGCGAAATTCGGGGCCAAACCCCCCAATAATTACGGGAAAACCCACAGTTCTCATAGAAACAAAAGATTACGGCCCCCTCTCCCCCCCTCCGAAATACGGCGGGGCGGGGGTGAAAATTTTCATTTCATTATCCCGCGGGATTTCCCCGCTGGATAATTTTAAAGTTATTGGCCGGCGGGGCTCCCGCCCCCCCCCAATACACCACGCCGTAAAAATTGGGGGGCGAAATCCCCCCGCAATTACGGCGTGAAAAAAGCAGTGTGGGAACCCCCCCCCTTTAAAGGGTTTCCCCTTTTAAAGGGGAATTTACTGTAAAAATTTAATTTCCAAAAGCACGGACCGGGAGAAATGGTTGAGGGGGGGGGGAAAATCGTGGGCAGCAATGTGCAAAAAAGGGAAAAATAGGGCAGACCATCTGGTTTCAAAGGAGTACATAAATTGTAATAAATACTCACAAAAGAGACAGAGCTTTTTTTTTTTTTTTTTTTTTTAAAAAGGCTATCCCCCAGAGAAAAACCCTTTAAACGGTTTTTGCCCTTTGCCTCAATGTTTTATGATGAAGCCCCAGGTCCCAGGCCTATTAGCTGGTCTTGCAGAAGTGCAGGGTACTCTACTCTTGAACATGGCCAATGCAGTGTTGGACTGTGGTGCTTGGGGCCCACAAATGAAGTTAATTATTGGGGCCCACACTAAAGCTATTGTACATGATGCTTGTACTCTGCCTCTTGCTTTCTGCCTTTCTTCCTGAAAAGCCCTCCCCAAGCCCCCCAAAATTTCCCGGGGGGGTTTTTCCAAATTCCTTTTTGGGACATTTTGAGCCGGGCCCATGTGCCTGCTTTACTCCTTTTTACTAGTCCCTAACCTCCACTGTAGCTCCTCACACACACTGCTTCAGTGCCACCGCCATGTCAATTAGGGTGCTGTGCCCGACCACCTCTGCTTGAGGCAAACAGATAAGGTAGAACCCATTCTACACTGGACACAATCACTCTACATGGATTTACAGAAGGAAAAAATAGGGACGGAAAAGCAGGTATCCCCAAAAAGGGTTTTAGGGTTTATTTGGGCTTCCCTTTCAAAAAGGGGCCAAAAGTCAATGAGCAGGACACACACCGAGTTTTTTGAGCTTGTCCCCATGGGGAAGGGTTTTTGGATGGTTTTTTCGACTGTTTCAGTTTTTAAAAAACAGTCTGTAAAACTTTATAATGGACCTCTATGGAAAACCCGCGCAGACTGCAACTGCACGGATTTTCCACCGGGCAGTTTTTAGACCGCCGGCGGTCCGAAAAACATAAACATAAATAAAACTTTAATGCGGGGAGGAGGGCTTGAACCCCAAAACAACGGAAAAAACCGCCCCTCTCCGCGGCTGATCAGGGGCCCGAAAACATGCAAAGGTAGGACGCGGCATTACTCTTTGAAATATATAGATTAATAAAGCCTTTTTTATTTGTAAACCTCACTGGAATTCTGTTGCACATTCAATGTCATCTCTGGCCCATCTCAAATTTGCCAGAATTGCCATATGGCCAGTCCAGCCCTGCATTTAACTACATAACATGGGATAGATCAAGCGCTTTGTACAGTCATGGCCAAAAGTTTTGAGAATGATACAAATTTTAAATTTTTAAAAAGTCATACATCAGGTTTTAAAATGGCAATTTGCATATACTCCGAAAGTTATAAAAGAGTGATCTGCTTAACAGCAATTAATTGCAAAGTCAAAAAGTTGCCTAGAAAATGAATTTTTCCCCCAAAACAATTTCAATTATTCGGCCTGCCCAAAGGGCCATCTAAATCTTCAGTGATTGGGTTCCATTTTAAAACAGGTGTGGTTTTTGATGAGGAAGGTGGGGATCAACTGTCTTGATTAATAAGAATCACACCACTGGGCACTTTTAATAGGAGGTGGTGCTTGGCCCATCATTGTTCCTTCTGTTAACCCTGGGTTTTCTCTAAAGAAACAGTGCATCATCATTGCACTGCACAAAAGGCCAACAGGGAAGAGTATCGCAGCAGAAAGATTGCACCTCAGTCAACAATCATCGCACATAAGGAATTTAAGGAGAGGTTTCCCTTGTTGCCCAAAAAGGCTCCAGGGGCCCCAAAAAAGACCCGCAAGCGCAGGACCCTCTCTTAAAGTGTTTCAGCTTCGGAATCGGGTACCAGCATGCAGAGCTTGTCAGGAATGGCGCAGGCAGGTGTGAGGGGCATTGCACGCACTGTGAGACTGCGGAGACCTGGAGCAAGGCCCGGGGTCAAGGAGGGGGGCAAAGAAGCCCCTTCTCTCCCAAAAAAACATCGGGGAAAACTGATATTCTGCCAAAAAATACAGGGAGTGACTGGGAGGGCTGGGGTAAAAAACATTTTCTCTGTTAATCCCCCTTTCCCAATGTTTGGAAAATCTATAAAACAGCTTTTTCGGGGAAAACAGGTGAGCGATACCACCAGTCTTGTCTCATGCCAACTGTAAAGCATCCAGAAACCATTCATGTGTGGTTGCTTCTCAGCCAAGGGAATCGGCTCTCTAACAGCCCTTGCCTAAAAACACATCCATGAATAAAGAATGGTACCAGAATGTCCTCCAAGAGCAACTTCTCCCAACCGTCCAAGAACAGTTTGGTGATCAACAATGCCTTTTCCAGCATGATGGAGCACCTTGCCATAAAGCAAAGGTGATAACTAAATGCCAGGGAATAAAACATAGAGATTTTGGGTCCATGGCCTGGAAACTCCCAGATCTTAATCCCATTGAGAACTTGTGGTCAATCATCAAGAGACGGGTGGACAAACAAAAACCAACAAATTGCGACAAAATGCAAGCATTGATTGTGCAAGAATGGACTGCTATCAGTCAGGATTTGGTCCAGAAGTTGATTGAGAGCATGCCAGGGAGAATTGCAGAGGTCCTGAAGAAGAAGGGTCAACGCTGCAAATATTGACTTGCTGCATTAACTCATTCTAACTGTCAATAAAATCTTTTGTTAATCATAATATGATTCCACTTGTATTTCTGTATGTGATAAAAACATCTGACAAACACACATAAAAACCAGAGGGCAACAGATCATGTGAAAATAGAATATTTGTGTCATTCTCAAAACTTTTGGCCATGACTGTAGTTGGTGTCTTGAAGGTCTAAAGCTGATGTATTTGCACAGTCCAAAATCATAGTGCTAATTAACTGGCTGCCTGTGACAATTGCTCTACCATGTACATATATCTGGTAATGGTTAGAGCTGGATAGGTAGGCTTCCTAAACCACTGGTCAGGTTACATGACTACATTTTGCTCTAGTTCTCTACTTCAGGGTACTGGATCTTTCTACAGTATTATCAGATGCTTTCAGTCATGTATATAGTAGTGCATCTCAAAAATTAGAATATTATTGAACATTAAAGCGGTTCTCCAGGACTATATTTTTATTTGTTATAGGGCTCACAAATTATTATATTAAACCTTGTAATTCATACTGTAATGAGTCTATACAACATACCGGTTTCTCTATTTGACCTAAATTATTGATATCAATTATATTTTCAGTGATATTCTAATTTTTTGAGATGCACTAGTTCATCAAGAGATAAAGGGTTTTCCTAGACAAGACAGCTGCCAGCGATTCTCTACACGCTTACATCTGTAATCAGACAATAGTTTATATTAGGATGAAACGAAGTTGAAAACAATTATTAGAATATTACACTTAGCAATGTAAGAAACATGTCAGAAATTTGCAGAAGTCAAACTAATTAAAATCCCACAGGCTCTTTAAGGATTCATCATGACATGCAACCAATCTAAATTTATTAGGCCCTCTATTTTACAAGCGTTTACAGTTGCTAATAAAACTCAAAGTCTGTCTATGCCAAGTAATGTGACAGCTCCCGAATAACTACATATGAGCGTGCTCGGTCTCCATCATGACCTAGTGGCCTCATTCCTCCCGCTTGTTGGTGTGTGCTGGAATAACCGATGGTCATCGTGACTTATAGCTTATTGCTCTTGGCAGAACAGCCTACTGGAAATGATACCCTATACCCAGGTAATCTCTGTAAATCCCTGAATAATGCACATGGCATGTAGGACACAGAGAAGTGCAGCTGTCACTCCATTCATTCCTGATTTTCCCTGTGCAGCCTGTTACCACAAAACATATGCCTGACCATTAGTGAGAACCCTGTAGTTCATTAACCTCTTCCCTGCCACACAGTACCAAATCCTGAGAGACTAGATTGTCCGAGTACGATGATAAAAACGTACAATGTGCACCATAGTATGAATAAACTATACCCACTGTTGCCAACCTTTTAACAGAGGGTTTAAGGAATGCCAGCTTGTATGAGTGAAAGTACATCATACCCATGAGGATTGTGTTAAATGTTGCCGTATATAAGGAAATATGTCATCATTATAACATGTAAGCCATGTATACTTACAAAATTTGTAATTCATTTTTTATTATGTATTGTTCAAGCAATAAAACTAATTATTTTTGTAGGTTCATGCACATTTCCAACCTGAGTGCAAAATATTGTCACAATAAGCTTTGTGCATAAGGTATAGGTTGCATTGCCACTGTTATTGGGCATGAAACCCACTGTGTTCCAGCCAGGACATACTGTGATGCCCTCATATGAATCCCCGACAACAACAGTATAAGGCTGCGTTCACACGGCACAGGACAAATACCGGCCGGTTTGCCAACCGGTATTTGTCCGGTTTTGCGGCCGTCTTTTCTCTGCGATGAGCGGAGAAGAGCCCTCCCTCCTCCCATTGAGGTGTTCATATTCCGTCCAGAAACCGGGCGGAAGAATGAACATGCTCAATGTTTTTTGAGCGGACCGCAGGCGGCAAAACCGCCGGGCGGAAAACCCGTACAGTGGGGACTGCCGCACGGGTTGTCCATAGAGCCCTGTTCTGCTCATTTTCGAACGGTTTTTCAGGCGGTCTGAAAAACCACAAACCGGCTGAAAAAACGGCCGAAAACCCTTGCCGTGCGGACATGCCCTAAGGCTAGGTGCACATTGCGTTTGACCATCCATCAAAACATATGCATTATAACGTTTAAGTTGCCAAATGTGCACTGTTTGGAGCACACGTTTGACATCCGTTTTTTTTTTTTATATATATAGATTTTTTTTACTAGCTTTTCTATTGGCTGTCACCTGTTTTTCCTTGCTATTTGATTGGGTAGGTTTGTTTATATATTTTATTTCAGATACAAATGTATACATTTGCAACATGGGTACAAGCACTAGGTTCTGTTTTCCATTGACATACATTGTAAAAAATGTATACCGTAACGTAACTTAAAAAAGCGCAGCGCCTGCATCCTCCACACGTTAAAATTAAATGCATATTTGACGGAAAGTGTAAAAATGGACATTATGCCAATGTACATTGCACCTCCCTCCACCTACATTAGTCAATTAACACGTTAATGCATCTGTTCTCCATTCCATCAGAACGGATCCATCATCTGTTCAAAATAACGCACTGTGCATTGTGCCTAAGGCTAGGAACACACCACATTTCTGGCTTGGTTTTACATACACCCCAGGATGTATATATGGTATGCATGTCTTTGACAGATGCCAAGTAGAAGCATCCATCACCCATTGGTATCCATGGTAAACAGTTTCTTAATGCCATTATATAGAACAGCATAGGCTCCTGATCATTTTATTCCTTTTTGTGGTACACAGACGTTAACTGGCCAAATAGTGGCAAATAGAAGACACTGTTATCTTCAATTGGGCCATTTAATCCTATGGATAAGTTTAGCATATACATTGGGAGCTTTATCAGTATACACACTAAACAGACATAATAAACGTGGTGGGTACCAACCCTGATCTCTATCAGTAACAGTGTAGGGTTAGTGCTAAAAATGTAATATCATCAGTAATATATGCAGAAGAATACCCTTACAGGCACATTATGAGCACTTACTCCCTGGAAATGCTATTTTCCAGGTGTATCCCTCTGGGGTAAAGGGTTGAATAAATGAATAATATTTATTGGCTGCAGCAATATTTCCACATTCTTAGCATAGTGCTACATAGACATTATCTACTGATACATTGTTGCACACCTTGACAGTGGCCACCACGGCCATGGACACTAGACATGGTCTTACCTGCAGCTAGGAAGCATCCTCCTGCCTGGTGGTGGTGCAGGGGTTAAATCACATGAAACCAAAGCAAGGAAGCAGAAGGGTGAATGGTCCCAGGACAGAGCTATGATCCAGCAGAGATCAGGGCAGTGTGAGGGTGCCCTGTGGCTCCATGCTCTGCCATAGCCATGGTCAAGTAGGGGACCTCCTCTAGCCCATGGCTGGTCAGGTTCTAGCTCCAGCAAAGTCCAGCCCGGTTCTCCTAGTGAGGCTCCTCGTAGTAACAGAGGCAGACAAGTCAGATGCAGAGAGTAGGGAGGAATGCCTGAGAAGTTCACAAGAAGGGCTGAGAGCTCGGAGTCCCTCCCGCCCTGCTCTCCTCACACACCCTCTCCCTGCTTCCTGCTCACCCGGCTGCGGGGGTAGTCACTCACCTGTCACCTGCAGAGCGGGGCTCCCCCACATAATGACACACAGGGGCTTTCCATGGGAAGTCTATGTAGGGATAGAAGGAGAATCCTGGGTCATCACTGGAGGTCAGAGCATGGAGCCACAGGGCAGCCCTGGTCTCCGCTGCATCATAGTCCTGGGAACTGGCACCTCAGCTCTGTGCTACACTACTGGAGCTGACCTGGTTGGGCGTTTACTTCCACATTTAATATCACTATAAAATGTAGTGTGACTTGGGGGAGTGTTACAACTACGTGGGCGTACTGCGCTTTAATATGAGTGAAATGTGCCCCAGTCATTACGGTAATCCACAGTTCTCATAGAGAGCTATAGATTACACCTCCTCTCCCTGGACATACAATGCGATCGTAGTGCACGCGTGGGGAGATAATTGACATGACTTGCACCACGAGTAATACATGTCACTGGGGCCGCCCCTCCCCTCCCCCCTCACACGTATCACGGGAGTACGCGCTGACCAGCGCGATTCCCGAAGCCCGGCGTAATTGCAGGGCGTACTGTACGCCCTGCAATTAAGCCGTGTGAACATACCCTTAATGTGTGCAGTTTAGCACCCTGTAGCATTCTACATATGCATAGCTGTTTGGAAAAAGTAAAATGCAGTTTCTAGTCAAAATGACCCTCAGGGGCTGTTCACACGGCTTATTCTGTGATTGATTCCAGCCGTACTGCGCGCCGTATTTGCAGCTGCAGTACAGCTGGAATCCTGTCCCGTCATTTGTATCCAAGGTTTTATAGAGACTTGGATCGTCTCTTCTCCACGCTCGTGCAGAATTGCCGGGGGGGAGAAAGTGACATGCACGATCTTTTATGGCGCGTACGCGCCATGGATAATGGATGTCTATGGGGCCGGCAAGCTACTACCCCCCCCGCCTCCCCTGCACGGCTGCAGGCGTAATTGCGGGGCAAAATCCGTCCCCGCAATTACGTCGGCAATAAGCCGTGTGAACATTGCCTCAGGGTACGTCCACACACAGGGGTGTAGCTATAGATGGTGCAGAGTTAGCAGTCGCTATCGGGCCCTGCAGCCTGAGGGGGCCCAGAAGCCTTCCTGCCACATAAGGAGATACAAGTAATGTAAGTGGCATATGGCAGCTGGAGGTCCCATTTAAATTTTTGCACTAGAGGCCCCAGAGCTTCAAGTTACGCCTCTGTCCACACGGCATAGAGAAAATGCTGGTTGGATTCTGATTTAGAATCCAACCAGTATTTTATCGTTTTTTGGACCATTTTTGGTCGGGGTTTTCAGATTTGATCATCCCCCTAAATATTGGAACAGTACATTTTCCTCTGTAAATCTGGTGGAAGAATGTACATGTTTCAAGTTTAAAAAAAAAAAGGCAAATTCAAAATCCGACTGTCAAAAAATGAGAGTTGTGCAGACTACAGCTTGGATTTTCTATTGAAGTCTATGGGGATGGTTTACAGTCGGTTTTCAAATCCAGAAAAACGACTGAAAATCTGACAGTAAAACCATGCCGTGTAGATTTAGGAGAATATGACTGGGATTTAAAGGGCTATCCCCATTATTTGACTTCAGGATCACAACTACTCACTTCTATGGAAATTCTAAATACAGCCAAGCTCTCTCACTTACCTGTATTCTCTACTCCAATAGAAATAAAGACAGAGAATGACACAAGTATGGCCACCTTTATATTCTTTGTGGCGGGCAATGAGCTGGCCACAAGTTCAAAGTTAGGAAATGTTCATACGGCGTAATTGCGGGACGTATTTCGCCTGCAATTACCCCATGTGTACGGGGGCTGGAGCGGGGCGGAGGGGCCGGCAGCCCCATAGACATGCATTATTCTCGGCGCGTATACGCCATGAATAAGTGACATGTTACTTCTCTTCCCGCTCGGCGTATTGTCCGAGCGGGGATAATCAATAGTTCTATATGAGAACTGTGGATTACTGTAATGACTGGGACATATTTCACCCCGTATTTCGCGCAGAACGGCGCGAAATGCAGGGTGAAATATGTCCCATTTGAAGCTGTGTGAACATGGCCATAGGGTATGTTCACACGGCTTATTTAGCCTCATATTTCAGCGCACATGCCCCCGCGTATTCCGCTTAATACGTGGCGAAATGCGTGCCGCAATTATGGTAATTCATAGCTCTCATTGAGAGCTATGGATTACACGTCGTCCCCCCATGCGTACAATATGATCGTATTGTACGTGCGGTGGGAGAATTGACATGTCAATTGTTAGCGGCGAATATGCGCCGCTGACAATGCAAGTCTATGGGGCCGGCCAGGTGCTGCCCCCCCCCGTGCTTTGGAATTACGCACTGCTCAGTGATTAGAATACCTCTTTAGTCAGGACCAGATGTAGAGAAAACAAAAACTTGGACAAAAAGCAATGTAGAGCCAATTCAGCGGCCTCTTTTTATTACTTTAAACATAAAGCTGTGTATGTAAACTGATACAGCTGTATAACACTTTGGGTATGTTCACACGGGGTATTTGAAATATGTCCCAAAATAAGTATTTAACAATGTTCCAGTCAGATCTCATAGATTTCAGTGTAAACTATGGACCGTTGTTCACACGATACAAATTTTACATATTTTTACCATTGACTTGACGAACATCATGATGGAAACCTGATTGACCCCATTATGATCAGGCACTGTTGGTATCCATTATCTAATGGATCCTGCAAGCTTGTTATTTTAAATTTTCTGTTCTTTTTTTTTAAACATGGAAATTTTATTAATTTTTGCATAGAGTTACAGGTATTGAGAAGCAAATTGGTAAATAATACATTAACGCAGCATAACGTAACAGAACATAACATAAAACAAATCATAACATAGAAAGGAATGCCATATTAGCTGCCAGAGTAAGTAGCACTAAGATTGCTATACATATATTCAGAGTATAGGCGGGGTCAAGAAACAATTCAAGGACCATAGTATAGTCTTCAAGACATGGACCTCATTTGATCAGAGTTTAGAGATCAGAGAAAGCCACTGTTTAGGCTAAGTTAACTTTAACTATAAATTTTGCGCCTCAGGTTATAAGACTACTCAAAGAAGACTGAGTCCTCCCATATCTTCCACTTTAATCTGGCTTTTAAGGCCATATGTGGAGGTACAACTAGAGAAATTTCACAACTGTGCTGGTAATTTATTCTATGAATAATTTCTTTAATATCCGGGGGTGAGGAGGATTTCCAATGTTTGGCAATGGCTAATCTAGTTGCTACGAGTATGTGATACAATACTGTTTGCATCGAAATAAAATTTTCTGTTCTTATGATAAAATAAAACTTGATATAACAACGCAGGTTTGGACTAAGCCTAAAGAAGACTGGGTTCACATTGGCTTCAGTCACCTACAGAACCTGTGTTGCGAGTATCTGTTTGGATACGTGGAAAGGTATCCCAATGTATCCCTAGAGACAGGGCTATTTTGTCTGGCACAGAAAGAATTTGGGAAACAATGCAAATGTAGCTCAAAAGAGTTATTCCCTGTGGACTTGTTATGATACTTTGTTCAGATATCCAAATACCTGCAATGGAGATCACAAAGGGAACCGAAGTGCTGTGTGGATCCAGCCTTATACATCCGTACTGTATCCACTAAGACTAGGTACACACCACGTTTATAGCTCCCAATGTAAAGGTTAAGCATATCCATGGGATTACCTGGCCTGATTTAAGCCAATAGTAATTTCTTTTGGTCTTCATTTGGCCAGTATATGGTCTGCATACTGCAAGAAAAAAAAAAAAAAATAGTGCAGAAAACTTATTGCGTAAAACTTATACTTCTTTTAAAATAGGATCCTATGAATGACCGATACCATATCTTTCCATCCATCAGAGGCATCCGTTTAATGTATACAGCATGTACCTTAAATAGAAGTCAGAAACGTGGTGTGACCTAGCCTCTTACTTTATTGTGTCCCATCACATTGTGTGAGGCAGTGACTGGGGGAGTCATTTAAAGCAGCTATTTTTCCCCTAGAGTTCTGTCATGTGTGTCTTAGGTTCCAGGGAATCTGTAGTGGAAACCTCAGATGTTCCAAAACTGGTTTTAGTAAATGGGTCTGGAACTGGATTGGAGTAGGGTAGGTTCCCTAATCCCTAGTCCATATCTTGTACTAGGATTGGGCTAATACATAAAAAGCTCAGCTAGCTTATTAAGTGCTCAGTGTTTGTGGTTGTGTGTGTCTGGGGCAGAACGCTGCTTCTATAGCTACACGGTCAGTGGGGAATATGAGGTGTTGCTATGCTTCTACTGTCACTCAGAGTGGCCATGGTATAATTAGGGCCATTACCTGTATAGTTAGTCTTTACGGCAGAGAGTTTTTAATTTTTTTGCACTTTTTTTGTTGCGGATTTTGCCGCAGTTTTCGGATTTCAGGTGCCCCATTCAATAGAGCAGTATTATTATCTGACATTTTTATGGCAGATTATAGAACATGTTTTTTCCAAAATGTCAGTTTTAAAATCTGACTTCAGAAAATCCTGTGTAGACTACAGCTCAGATTTTCTATTGAGGTCTACAGGGATGATTTACAGTTGGATTTTTGATGATTCTAAATACTGAATCCACTTAAAAATCTGACATAAACCAGTCCCATGTAGACATAGTCTTAGTTTTTCGCTGAGCAAGATTTATTGAGTTTTTTTCCTAAACTGAACCGGCTCTTTTTCCAGGTACTTAAACGGGTTGTCTCGCTACAAAGAATAGCTTTCAAATTGTAGGGAATACAAAATAAAAGACATTTTCCAAATATATTGCTTTGTTCATCTGTTTTTGTTAAGGAGATACAAGTGAATTAATCACCTATTTCAGTTCCCTCAGTAACGGACCTGTGTACATCTCTCCCCCCTGCTGTTTGTTCTATGTGATAGCAGTGAGTGAAGTCATCACATAGGTCGCGGCAGCCTCTGTGCTGGGCAGTAGTAAAAAGCTTGATTTATCTCAAGTAAACAGCACTAATTAGGGCTTTTGTTTGAGGGATCAGATAAAAACTCCTGCTAGTAGTTTCAGAGAAGCTTCTGAGCTAATCTGAACTAATTAGCAACTGAAAACACTGAGTTGAATACACCACAGAGCTGTATGCAAATTACAGTCATTCTGACCAGGAAGTGACAGAGTATTTCATTCATGCATCCTATGAAACTCTGTAGGGAGACAACTCCTTTAAATAAATGTAGGCAACTCTTGTTTTTTTCCCGACTTTTCCCATTACGTCATTGTCTCTCTCTGTCCTAGGCCCATTGTGTCTACTTCTCTTGATTCTTATCTTCCACAACTGCTATAGGCAAATAAAGGGGTTGTCCAATTGCTAAGAAAAATCTTGGACCAATTAAATATTGCAATAAAAAAAAATTAGTACTTACCAAGTAAATCCCCTACCGCTTCAGCACGTGGTTCTGGTATCCCCTGACAGTCTTTGCTTACATGCTAATATCGATGATGTCCAGTAATATGTTATCACTGCAGCAGGCAATTATTGGTCATGGAGGTGATACAACTTTTGGATATCCTCTTTAATGGTAAAGTTCCTGGTGGTCCAGGGTAGTATTAGAGTTTCTTGCTATTCACCTATTCAGTCTTGTGCGATATCCAGCTGTAAGAGGAAGCTGGACAAGGTCAGCCGGCCATAAGCTAATCACTTTCAGCCTCTCCTTCCTCCTCTTCATTGATCAAAGCCGGACACAGGGAGTACTGTGCAGCTGTGATTTCATGTGGATTTCTCTGTGTTGCTGGCACAGCAAAAGTGAAAAAAAGCAATCTGCCCAACATCCAGGACCAGCATCAGCATCCAGCAAGGGTGCTGGGGCCTATAGCACAGGGGTCCCCATCTCCAGCCCTCAAGGCCCACCAACAGGTCAAGATTTCAGGATTTCCTTAGCATTGCACAGGTGATTTAATTATTGTCAGTGTATTCTGTGGGATATCCTGAAAACATGACCTGTTGGTAGGCCTTGAGGACTGGAGTTGAGGAACACTGCCATAGCATACTGGATACAGCACATTATATACTTCCTATACTATATAAGTGCAAGGACAGGTCCACAGCCACTGTGTAGCATCAATGATTGGGCTCATAACATCTATTGATGCTGATCAACAATGCCTGTCCTCCACTAATAGTTTGTACGGGAAATACACACACCTCCCAACTTACCCTATTTTAGAGGGACAGTCGCTATTTTGGACTCCAGTTCCCCTGTCCCTCTTTACACCTTAAATGTCCTTCCTTTTGACTTCATAGATAAACTTGCATCAATAAACTTATTCTATTGCCCCCCAAAAACATCTAATGGTTCATAATTACACATTAAGCTACACAGTATATATTGTTTAGTAATTTGTTTCAATTTTGGACCATCAGAGTCTATACAGTATTTGGATGACTTTGTGCTAATTTGTAAATAAAAAATAACTAAAGCGAATAGATATACATGACAGAAATAACATTTTATTCAATGAACCATAAGTGTCCCTCTTTGATCATCCAAAAAGTTGGAAAGTATGAATACATAATGAGGCAGATTTATCAATACTTCAGTGTGAACTTCAGGCTCACACTTTCTGGTTAGGCTGTGGCAGAGAGAGGTGGCCGGTAACCTGGGAAGCTTGTGTGGACAAGCAAGAGATAAAATCTGCTCTAACTCTGAAAAGAAGCAAAATCAGAACAGCAATATATTTGGTAAAAGTCTTTATTTACTTTTGCATAAATTAATGAAATGGGAATATCCCTTTAAGTCTATGCTTAAAAAAATTCCTTCACTCCTTACTAGCTCAACTTTGTCTCTGTTATCATCTAGTAAATCAGAATCAGAAGGTAAGTGGATTTTGTGAGCCACATGTATGAAAACTGTCTAGGTCTAAGACTTTCTTTGTTGCCCATAGCAACCAATCAGAGTTCCCCTTTTATTTCATAAAGTGCTCTGACAGAATGAAAGGGGCACTCTGGTTGCTATGGGCAACAAAGAAAGTCTTAGACCTAGACAGTTTTCATACATGTCGCCCTGTGTGTCTATATAAATGTATATATGTCAAGTTGTTTCAGAATATGGGCACATTTATGTAAATACACTACTCACACAAAGTTAAGGATATTTAGCTTTTGGTTGAAATTTCAGGATGAACATAACATTTCTGGAAAAAAAAATTAAATTAACTAAATGAGACCATCTCTTTATCCCTTTAGAATGCACATATCCAACTGTTTAATGTTTCAGCACAATTTACTGATATCTAGCAAGGACCTTAATGGCAAAATTCACAACAGGTGTCTGATCCCTGAATCACCCAATAAATTTAGGTGATCAATTTGAATTGGGATTTAAACAGTCCTCCTCATTATGCTGTTCACATTTTGTCATCGTGAGACCAAAACAAAACCTTACAATTGATGAACAGTACCTCACCATTGTGAGGCCTCAAGCAGGATGCTCTCAGACAGAAATGGCCACTGAACTTAGAGTGTCACATACACAGAGTGTCATCAGCAGGTTACAACAGAGATACAGAGACACTGGAAGAGTCACAGAAAGGCAAAGAAGTGGCCATCCTTTGGCTACATCACACACTAATGACTGCTTCACTGAAAACAATGCTCTGCGGAACTGGATGATGAATGCCACACAACTGCAAGCACATTTAAGTGAGGTTAGAGGCAACCAAGTGTCACATCAGTCCATAACCATTTACCTCAGCGTGGTCTGCATGCTAGACGACTGGACCACACCACAAGGCACAGGCCTCATCGTCTTACACGCACCAGGGAGCATCTATGATGGACGATGGACCAATGGTCCTCAGTACTATTCAATGATGAAAGTCAATTCACTCTGAAATGATGGCCGCCAATAATGCTGTAGATGTCAAGGAGGGCGCTATTCATCAACCATGTCAGGTACCCTTGCCAGTTATCTGGCACTTGGGTGCCTCTTACCTCTGTTAAGCATGCCTGGAGTTGTGTGGCATTCATCATCTGGTTCTGCAGGGCATTGTTTACAATGAAGGGGTCACCAGTGTGTGATGTAGCCAAAGGACGCCACTCATTTGCCTTTTTGTGACTCTTCCAGTCTCTCTCTATCTCTGTTGCAGCCTGCTGATGACACTCTGTAACACTCTAAGCTCGGTGGCCACTTCCGTCTGAGAGCATCCTGCTTGAGGCCTCGCAATGGCAAGGTACTGTTGATCGATTGTAAGGTGTTGTCTTGGTCTCATGTTGTCAAAATGTGAACACCATTATGAGGATTGTTTAAATCCCAATTCAAATTGATCCTCTAAATGTATTGGGTGATTCACGGATCAAACACCTTCTGGGAATTTTGCCATTAAGCTCCTTATTAGAGATCAGAAAGTTGCGCAAAAAGAACTGAAAGATTGAACAGTTGGACATGTGCATTCTGAAGTTACTTCATTTAAAAACATTTTCAAGAAATGTTATGTTCATCCTGAGATTTCAACGAAAAGAAAAATATCTTTGAGTAGTCTGTGTAATAGACAAAAG